>JAPMOR010026292.1:322543-339648 GCA_026543865.1 Argiope aurantia
GAAAGGGATTTTAGTGATGAAAACAATTGTATAGAAGATTATTACGATGAAAGTTCGCATTCGAAAGATTCTGATATGTATGTTCAAATATAATAAATTTTTCCAAGTGATATTGTATTTTGAAAAATTGTTAAAATATATTAATATTCTAAGAGAAATATCTATAGAATTTATAATCTGAGTTTTATACTAGTACTTAACTAATACTTTTAAAATGCTCTCGAAAATCTAGTTCGAATGTTCACAAGTTTCTGCACGGATATGATGCCGATAAAAAAAAAGGATTAATTTTACCCTTGGAAAGGAATGGAAATGGTCGATAGAATGGAAAAATAAGTATAATTTAAAAATGTAAAAAGTAATATGTTTTTTTCAAGAATATTATTTGTTGTAACATGTAATTTTAAAAGAAAATGTATGTCCAAATTCAATTCCATTTTTCAATAATAATATATTTTGAAAAAATTCTAAAACATATTTATATATAAAAAATATCTGTAGAATATATTGGAGGATTTTAATACTAATCCTTTCATTAGAAAATTTAATTTGAGTGTAAAGAAAATGCGGTCTCGTAAATAGCACCTAACCAGTTAAGTACTACATTTCACCTCCCCAGTTAAGAGTTAATATCCAGCTACTATTATTAACTAGGGTTTTAAATAAATGTCAAAATGTAGACAAAGGAAACCATTTTTAGAAGACATTACGAAGACGTTATTTCATACAAAAACTATATAGCCTACATAGGTTGTTTTTTTTCGTAGAAGATTTAGATTCTATCCACTTTTGAAAAGAATATTTTTTTTAAAAAAAGAGACTTCACGATACTTTTCCCATTAGAGTCATACAATGTTTTATCTTAACTGCTTCTTGAAAGACCCACCAATGGGTTTATATATTCTGGTAAATCTTCCAGGGGATCAGGAAAGGGAACAAAGAGGATTGGAGATGGATTAGAGATCTCAAAGATCATAGCTAGAGAATATTTGAAAGGATCTGTTGAAAATATTATTCATTTCCTTACCTTCTCCAAAGACGTATTTTTCGATCCTAATAAATTCACTAAGTGTTTTCTTAAAATAACTTAATGAAATGGGAAAAAAGATACAAATTAAAGGGATCGATATTTTGTTTCGCATATGAATAGTACAAAGAATGTTCTTTTAGTCATGAAATTCTACTTTAAAGGAACAGACAGTCATTCTGTGTATAAATTTCTGCACTATAGTAACAGTCATATATCCCAATCGACGAAATTTAAAACTATAAAACTCAGACTGTGTTTTACATGAAATACTTGTCTTCAGATTCAAAGCTTCTGTGTTCATATATTCTAGAAACTATCTCAGGAATTTTTGTTCATTTTTTATTTTAAGTTAGAACATCTCGAATACTTTTTATTCTAGGACAGTATTCTAGGGCATTCCATTACATTATTTAAAGATGTGTAGACAAATTCTAACGAAACCTTCAGACAACTGTAACTGATAATAGTCTGTTAACAAATTAAGTTACTAAGTTAAACGGCGTTGTCAATAACATCCGGGTGATAAATGTATATATTTATTTTTTTAGTACTTGAATTCATTTGGTTGCTGAATTGTCGAGAGTTTTAGATTTCTCACGACTCTCAGTTTGCAATTTATGTAACATTAATTGCACAAAGCTAAGTTACAATACTTTGTAAAAATATTCAGTCTAGAATAAATGCCTTCACTGCTAGATTTCAATACAAAATATTTTTTTAATATTAAATAAGCTCTCAATACTTTCATACTGTCTTTTTTTCTTTTCTATTGTTTTGCCTGGCTGTTGTAAGGTTGTCGTTATAATTCCTGGTCATGGATTTAAAAAAAAATACTGTTGAAACTTCAAAAAAAATGTTCACTTCAAAATGCATGTGACTACGTTTAGAATGAATTTCTTGAAAAACTTGTAAAATATTTGTTTTTCTGTAATTCTACTTGAAGGGCATTAAAACCAAAATATACCAGTTAAATAACAAAGGTTAAAACAAAATGGTAAAAAGGCTATTTTTTGCTATAAAGAGGTTTGCTAGAGGTTTGTCAAAGAAGGAAATTATTTGCTTAAAATTTTGCAGATAGCTGAAGTAATATATTAAGTAGTTCCCGAATTAAAAAATAATTTGTACTTCCAATCACACTTTAAATATTGGGATTCAAATAATAAAAAAAGAAAATTTTCAATTTCTTTTTCACACTGTGAAACATTAAAACAACTATAAAATATTTTCAGAGGAATAAATAAATTACTGGAAATGAAATTTATTTATTCCTGTAATTTATTAATCTATTACATAAATCTATATCAGGAAATGTAGAGTATATTGTAAAATTATTTTACAAGATTTTTTTTAAAAATGTAAGCATTAGATTTTATTTTATAAAATTTTTCGTAAGTAAAATTTTCCAAAATTTAGAATGTGAGAAAATATAATTTAAAGCTATAAATAGCATTAAACTCAATAATAAAAATCAGTGTAACTTTCCAATAAAGGGGCTTGGAAACAAAATTCAAACGGTAAATAAAATTGTTAACCCATTAAGAGTAAAAAAATTGATATTTTTCGAAAAACCTGTCCCAATAAAAAATAAGAAGTATAAAACCAAAATACCCTTTACATTTTATATACCAAAATATAGTGACACATGTATAAACATTTACAACAACTGAAAAAATTTAAAAGAAATGAAAAAAAAACTATTTGTAGCATTATTTTTAGAGTTTCGGTAATTTTTTTCTTCACAATTCTTTGAGTGAAGGGTTACAAACCCAAAAATTCAACAAGTCTTGTCGAATCCTGCCCCAGGCTATGGTTCAGTTACTCTATATATCGAATTCGCTGCAGAAATATTCTTTAAATTCCAACTTCTCGGTATCGAAATTTTGCTGCATATTTTACCGTATAAATATATTTCCATAAGTCTGCATTTGTTGTTTATTGACCTGTTTCTCCAGCCAGACAACCATATTATATATTCAAAATCTGCATCTCAAGTATTAAGCATTAAAGGAAATTAATATCCCTGAAGGAAGAACATGACAAAAGCTCCGAATCATCGGAGCTTCCCGCCAAAAACAGTTCTCGCTTTTGAATTATTCCGTGCCTCACCCTCTATTTCACCTGTCCTCCTGTTCACATCATTCTTCTTTTTATGATTGAGGGGGATTTGGAGGGGACTTTTTCTGGAAGAAGTGTATCGGCGTTCAAAAAGAAAATGAACAGTGCATCATGTTGCAGGAGAAAACAAAGCAAATCTGCTTCCAGAAAAAAAATGACATCTCACTCCTTTCTGCCTCCGAAATAAAAGTTAAAATACTAATATTTAATGAAAGTCATTTTTCATAGCTCCTCTGTTGTCACGCTGTGTAATGGAATCCTTCGAGTTTATTCGGCATCCAGGAAAGAAAAACATAAGAAGAGGTGTTTTTTTTTGTTTCCAAGAGAAGTTGTTTGTTGAGGAATTTCCAAACAATCCTAAAGATTTCGAGAAAAGTGTAATTAATTCTTGAGAAAAAATTCCAAGACTTATCAATACAAACGAATTCACTAGCTTATTTTAAACTACTGTTTTCGTGCTGTTACAAAGCAAAAGCAAACATCATCCATTTTTAATTATTATTACCCTTATTTAGTGGATTAATAATTTTTGAAGGTGTCAAACATTATTTCGTTGAAAGAGGGCTGAAGAACACTATGTTTCGGTTGTTTGCAACATCTGAGTGAAGTGATCATAATCATTTTTATGTTCTTGTTAAAAAAAAATAGGAGATGATAATTCGAAATGTTTACTTTCACCGGAATTGAAAGCATAATTTTGTAATTTATATTTTAAACCTTTGTTACACGTTAATAACTCCAATTAGGCTTCAGTTCCTAATCATCTGAGATAAAGATAATGCAAAGAATTGTATCGAAATAATTTTAAAAAGTTTCGATTTTTATATTTTTTCCATGTTTTTAGAACTTTTTTTGTACATTAATCCTATAAACATTTTTAATGGTCATTATTTTTTAATTGCTTCCTATTATAATATTGAAATCAAGAATTGTATGGAAATCTTTTAATTTACTTTTCTCTTAAATAATTTCAATAAATAGAATATTGTTACAAGCATGTAATAATGCACCAAATCTCAGTTAGTCTTCTGGAAGAAAGTTAGACTTATAAGAAACTGATAGATAATGAGTGGATGCCGGGTCACTGACACCCGGTCTTCGAGACACCATTTGACAATAAAAACGAACGTTTTTGAAGTTACTGAAATTTTAGCAATATTTTATTTCGGAGAGAAAACACAGCATTTTTCTAGAACTTTCGAGATGCTGTCTCAGGAGCGAGGAGCGAGTCAGTCATGTCAAAAGGAGTCAGTCAGGAGCGAGTCAGTCGTGATACAAAGTAAAAACTGTCGAGTCGAGACACGTGAAGACTTGATCAAAGTTTTGTCTTCTGCAAGTTCCATCTAATCGCTTTGTACCATTACGATTGTGTATTATCGATTTGTTGCTTATGTGCTGCTGTCTTTTGCAAGTATTCTTTTGTGTATGCTTTGTCTTTGTTTTACTACTATGAATTTACTATTGCGATACAGTGTTTACAAACTTAACATTTTACATAACTTTTGGAACATCAAAATTTCCTTAGTTAAAATGTTTTGAAACAAGTGTTATTCTTGATGTAATAAAAAAACGTGCCACATTTTTCACATTAAACAGGTGATAATTTTTCAGATTTGAGATATTTGCTCCGTTGTATATTTTTAACATGTATCTGAAAATAATCACATATGTACAGACATCACACAGTTTTACCTAAGTTTCCGAAGTTTACCTAAGTTTTTACCTAAGTTTAATTTCTTTTAGAGTTTTTCATTTGTATATGAAGACCGTTTTCATTTATATGAAGTCCGAGAATTTTTTGCATTGTTCTTATATGTACGCAAATAAGTAGCTTTTCCTTTTTCCTATAAAAAGAAATTATTCCTACATGACAAAATATTCAAAGATTTTTTTAAAACCATTTTCAACAACATTTGTGAAATATTGCTTTTATTTATACAATGGTGTGCAAAACTTAAACAACAGGTATGTTTTTTGCCATAACTTCACGAGAAATCATCTGAGAGACATGAAATTCAGAAATGAGATACAGCATTTTGTTCTGAAAGAATGACGAAAGCATAGTTGCGCAGAAATGAATACAATGCATACAGAATGGAATCAAACAAAAAAAGGCTTTATTGAACTCATAGTATCGTTACACTTGATTGTCTGTCCAAGAGGAAGAACAGCAAGCAGATGTTCCTTAGTATGGGATATGCCCTCCCCTTACTGCAATGGTTGCTTCGCACCGTCTCCCCATACTCAGCACCAGATTGTCCAACAGTTCTTGAGGTAAGAGTGCCCATTCCTCAATCAGCATCTGTTTAAGTTGTCGGGTGTTCTCAGGAGGATGTAATCGTGCCGCAAGGCGTCTCCCCAAAGCATCCCACACATGTTCTATCAGATTTAAATCAGGGGAGCACGCCGGCCAATCCATTCGAGTGATATCTTCACTTTCCAGGAGCTCCTCAACAGCATGAGTCCTGTGTGGCCGTACATTGTCATCCATAAAAACGAAGTCTGATCCAATGGCACCTCGTAACAGACGCAGATGGGGAAGGATCACCTCCTGAAAATAACGATCTCCAGTTATAGAACCTCTGTCGAAAACGTGGAGCTCAGTCCGGCCGTTCATCATAATGTCTCCCCAGACGACAACTCCAGGACCACCGAAACGGTCTCTTTCCGTGATGTTACTGGGATGAAACCGTGTCCCGGCCTCTCTCCAAATCAACTGGCCTTGGGAATCGCTTGTGGCACTGAAACGACTCTCATCTGTAAAGAGGACAGGACTCCATTGATGAGATGTCCAGTTTTTGTGCTCCCTGAACCACTCTAAACGGTGCCGCCGATGGGAAATTATCAAAGGGATTCAGCGTTCAGGACGGCGGGCGAATAGGCCATCTTTGTGAAGGCATCTGGACACAGTAAAACGCGACACTTGTGGCCCCGTTGCTGAGCAATAGCACCTGACACCTGCACACAGTTGCTGAGCAATAGCGCTTACTGACTGGTTTCGGGTTCTTTTCGCCTGCAGGACGATATGTCGGTCATCCACTGCAGTTGTTTTCCTGGGGCGGCCACCACCAACCTTTCTCACGGCTGTACCTGTGGTTTGGAAGGATTTCCAAGCGCTCGAAACGACACTTTTGTTTATTCCGAACTCTTCAGCTACACTGGTCACACTACGCCTCTCCTCCAGCTTTCCGATCATTCTTCCACGTGTGAAATCATCCAGGTGATTTCTGCTAGCCGTATTTCACGAATTAACTCACGTGCACTTGCAGCGAATGTCTTTAATTGCGTCTCCGTCCTTCCTTTTATTGTAGTGTTGAGCTGCGCGCGCCTTCCGCACGTGGTTTGCGCACGTTCACGTCGCTTGCGACGTTTTGTTCCTGATATTTGCATACGGCTGATCGTTCTCTTGAATTACGTGTTCATTGTACTGATCGCAAGAACTCCTCTTCTGCAATTTCATGGCTATCTGCTTAAAATTTGCATTGTTGCTGCACACCAGTGTACTATGGTACTTCGACTAACTAATGTTACAGATGCATATATTTCTGCTCTACCTTTTTTTTAAAATACAATCTTTAGTTTTAATACTAATCATGCTTAAGACATGTAAAAGCTTTAGAAAATTTATACTTCTGTAAACAAGTTAATTTATAACGATTTTCTTTTATTTCTCGCTAATATTTCTATACAATTCCTGCATGAATTCTTTTAATGCCAACGCATTTTAAAATACTTTCTTTCGAAAGTTGTGATGAATATACGATAAAAAAAAAAGAACTAATCAAGTAAATGTGATAAAGACAAAGTGAGAAGTGGAATGGGTAATCTTGAGAAATAGTTTCTGTGTGCCAGGAACCAAGGATGAGAAAGTTTTACTGCTTTGTTAGAGCCACGGGGGAACGAAAAACACCCGGTTTATCGTTTTTCTAGGTTTTCATTTTATCCGGAATGGCGGACAACGGGTTCTTTCTTCTGCAGCTTGAACACATATGGATTCTTCAACCGACTCACATTTCAGCGTAATCACGAATGGAAGTAGAAATTTAGAAATACGCAGAGATTTGAAAGAAATTTAAATGTTGATGCACTTTTTATCCAAGAATCAAAATCTGACACTTCATTTTTTTAAGGATTAGTTGGTTTAAAACTAGTTTTGTGCATATTGTTTTTATATATATATAAATACATATATAAGTAACCAATCTAAAGTTAGAAATATTTTGAATACGAAATTAAATAGCTTCGGAATAGCAATTAAAGATTATTTCTTAATTAAAACAAAGCCAAAAAAGGAACAGGAAAAGCAACATAATATTTAGAGAGCGCAAATGCAGCTACTTCTAAAATACAGATGAATTGAGAAAAAAGTAAAAAAAAAAAAGCCAAGTTAATAATAAAAAATTATAATCTGACCAAATAAAGAAAAAAGAATCCGGCCTGAAGACTTTTTCAAGGGTCACCCTCAGGCAGGGATTCCAAAAAGGGATTTTTTTCTGTGAAGGAATGCAGACTAAACAGTCTAATAATGATTCCTCGGGACCCGAAAATCCCCTGAAATTAGGCCTAAGAGATATCATTTTAACAGAAAGGAAAATACAAAACAATAAATTGGAAGAATACATCCACTAATAAGAAAAAATACAACAAAGATAACACAAAATAATCATATAATAATACTAAAACTAGTAATGACACAAAAAGGAAAGAACATACCAGTAGCAGGCAAGGAAATTTTAAGCTAACGGTTGTGTTCTCGCTCTTAACACCTGCAAGTTAACACATTAAAGGAAAAAACAATCGGAGGGTCTCAGCGCCATCTATTGAGTTATCTAATATGCAAGGAAAAGTCTATTTTTATTTAAGGTAAATGATTAATCACAAATCATACCTTCTTTAATCAAAAAGTTGATATTGCAGTAGTTTTTGAGTAATTCATTATTAGTTAAATTTTTATTGAGGTTATTTGATGCTTCAATATAGGAATTTTTATTACTACAAATCCTTTTGATCCTGTTAACTTGTGAGAAAATTAGACTTTTGAAAATTTTAGAGTTTAGATTGAAATGATCATTGCAAAGTTTTGCTATTTTATAGTTGAATTCATCCCTTTTATCGTAGATACCAACTATTGTTTATCATTAGTAATTTCGATTTTTAAATCCAGAAAAGTAGCCTCAAGTTGATTTTTATTTGTTTCTGTTAGAATTAAATCTTTTGGATAGCAATAAGTAACTATATTAGTCCTGCCTTAGTTTATCAAAAGTAGGTTATCAATATACATCCACCCGTTTATTAAATTATATTTAATTATTTTTCTCATAGTTATGTAGGAAAATATTAGCTAAAGCAACTTGAGAAGGCTGTTCCCATTGGAATGCCCTTAACTTGTTTATAAAAATTAATTCCGTTAAAAACGTAATTTTCAGTAATATTAAAATTACATAACTCAAGCCAGTTATTTTTAGGAATGATATTTTCATTTAAATATTCGTCATAGATAGAAGTGCAGACTTTTATTAATTTTTCATGAGGTAGATTAGTGTATAAATTTTCGAAATCAAAAGTATTAAGTTTATTAATGTTGTTATCTTTAAGAAAATCCAGAATTTCTTTTTTACTAGAAATAATAAAGTGGTCTTCATCTTTTATTTTGTCCATGATAATTTTTAAGTATCTAAAGAAATGTTTACCCGTAAAGTAATTATAACTACCAGTGTTACAGGTCACGAATCTGAATTTTAATGGATTTCTATGAAATTTAACTATTGGGAATAAATAAGGATAGTTAAGAGAGCAAGTCTTAGTTTTGGTTTTTTTTGCGAATGCTAGCATTCTTTTATCTAATTCCTTTTTCCCGGTGTTCTTTAACATATAAGTTGCGTTAGAGTTATATTCATTAATTAAAAGTTCTTTATAATAATATTTACAAATTAAACAGAAATTATGTTCTGATTTATCTATTACTGTAATAACAAATTTTTCTTTATTTTTTTTAATTTTTTGCTAAAATAAATCTTGTGTTCTTTAGACCTGTCAAAATCAGTATTTATTTTAATTTTAATTTCCTCTAAAATTCTCACTTTCCATTCTCCGATAACTTCCGCTGACCAATGATAATTTAGCAATAAAAATATCCAAATCTTTACCAATAGAAATTCAAATTTTACTATGGTTTATTATAATAGAAATTAAAATTTTACTATGGTAATAACTTCCTCTGGCTAATGATAATTTAGCAATAAAAATATCCAAATCTTTACCAATAGAAATTAAAATTTAACTGTGGTTAATTTTTTCTCTTAATCTAAATTTAGTTCCTCTTTCCATAATTCTCTTAAAGAGTTGGATTCAATAATTTTTAAATTACCTGTAATAATATGACCTTTATCTACATCTATAAAATCTTTAAAGTTTTCTTTGTTACAATAACAATCTGTTTTAGATATTTTATCTAAATTTTTACTATAGTAATTATAATTGCAAATTTTTTTCTTTAAAGTTGAAGTATAAATAAACGCTATTGAAACAATTGTTTTACCTGATAGAGGAAAAAATATATTATTATTATGTGCAATTTTAGGTAATTTTAGATATTCGAAGTAAATATCCAAGAATTTAATCACACATAATTCTTTGTAAACATTATTTTTATAATTAAAAAGTAATTCGTTTTTTCCAATGTTAATCTTACATTTAATTAGATGAAGAATTAAACATTTTGTGTACGAATTTTTAAACTCTAAATCCCCGAATTTATTATTTAAAAACCATTTAATTTTATTATTTCTGAGACCAAAAATGTATTTCCTAATTTTGTGAATTAGGAAATACTCACTATTATGTTCCAGATTACAGTAATTTTGAAATTCTTCAAATGTAATTTGAAAATTGCCACCTTCTTCTTTACCTCTTTTAAATCTTTTAGTATGGTTATCTTTATTACGAAAATTTTTAAATATGTTAAATTTGTAACAAATGCAATTATTGTTTAGATCTGCGTAACCCTCCCCATTTAATTTACTATTGAGACCATAAGGAAATAAAGTTTTAAGGTTACAAACATAAATGTCTTCTAGGTCTAATCTTTTATTTAATTCGTTAACATTGTCTTCTAGAATGTAGATATTTATATTATTAGTTATGGTTTTGAAAGTATTCCAGTTCAAAATCAGTACTGCTATTTTTTATAAAGTTTTTAATATCGAATCTATGATTATTAATTACTAAATTGAGCTCGGTGCTAGTTTGGCCAATGTATTTTAAATTGCATTCTGAACAATTTAAAAGATAAATCAAGTTTTTATTTTTACAAAATACTTGGAATTTTGAGATTTCATTATTGTTTTGTTCCTTACCTGCTAAAGAACATGTCTTACACTTCTCGTTTCCAGAAATTTTATCCAAATATTTATCTTATATTTTTAAGACTTTTATAACATAACGATTGTGTCAGTAATTTTTTATCCATGAATGCTCCTGACACAAAGCTATCCACCGCGCCCCTTGGTAGAGCGCGCGACTGGCCATGCGCTAGGATAAAATTCTTACTAGCTTCTTGCATAATTTTATTAAGTTATTATAATGAAATTATATTTCTCTAACGCCAAAAAAACCATGGAATTCTCGAAAAAGTAAGTTCAGAAGAATAATCTAAGAAAATGTTTGAATTTAAAAATTTTTAAGAAGTATATAAAAAAACTCTTGAAAAAACCTTTAAAAAAACTTTTATAAAAGTATTTTCTGGAAGTAGTATCTACATGGAATTAAGCTGCAGGTGCGCTTTTCCACTAATTGAAAATTTTAAAATACATTTATAAAAGTTTTTTAAGGGATAAAAGGGATGAATTCAACTTTAAAATAACAAAACTTTTCAATGATCATTCCAATCTAAACTCTAAAATTTTCAAAAATCTAATTTTCTCAAAATTTAACAAGATCAAAAGGATTTGTAATAACAAAAATTCCTATATTGAAGCATCAAATAACCCCATTAAAAATTTAGCTAATAATGAATTTCCCAAAAACTACTGCAATATCAACTCTTTGATTAAACAAGGTATGATTTGGAATTAATCCTTTACCTTAAATAAAAATGCGTTAGCTTGGAGGTGTTAAGAGCGAGAACACAACCGTTAGCTTAAAATTTCCTTTCTGCTGCTGGTATGTTCTTTCCTTTTTGTTTTATTACTAGTTTGAGTGTTATTATATAGTTATTTTTGTTGTATTTCTTCTTATTAGTGGATGTATTCTTCTAATTTATTGTTTTGTATTTTCCTTTCTGTTAAAATGGTATATCTCTTAAGCCTAATTTCAGGGGATTTTCGGGTCACGAAGAATCATTATTAGACTGTTTAGTCTGCATCCCTTCCCTTTTTTTGAATACCTGCCTGAGGGTGACCCTTTAAAAAGTCTTCAGGTCGGATTCTTTTTCTTTTATTTGGTTTAATTTTGATTTTTCCTATTTACTTGGTTTTTTTAACTTAATATATATATATATATATATATATATATATATAAATGGCTTTCTTGTTTAATTAGAAATGATAGAATGCATGATTTTTATTTTCATATCGCAATCTATACATTCATTGAAATTTAATAATATATGAAGTATAAGTAGAAAAATGATATTAAATCTATTTTTTAAATATTTATTCTATTTTTTTTAATTGTCAATTGCTTTAGGGTTAAAAATATTTTTTTCTTGTTCTCCGTCTTCAGTAAAAACAAATAATTTTCTTGGATGTCCGATTCGTAATCATCCAGCAAAAATTGGTCATGTGAAAAACGCATTTTGCAATCAGTTGAACGGTACGACAGCGCATAAGGTACGAATAAAGAAAAAATTATTTTTATATATTAGATATGATAACTGTACTATGCCTTTTACCTTCGCGCATGGGCAGCAGTATGTTGACCAAATTTCATTGTAATCGGTTGAACGGTATGGCAGCGCATAAGTTGCGAACAAACAAAAATTCATTTTCCTTTATTGGATCTGTAAATTTAACAAAATAGCCATTTCACTGATCAAAATAGTGGTGAAAATGCGTAAGGTGACGGTTTACCTATCTTCATTAAATTTTTAAAAATTCCTACTGTTATAAGTGGCAATTTTTGTATAGAATATCGATTTTAGTTTTTTTTTTTTTTTTTTTTTTAGTTTGTGTGTGTGTGTGTGTAATTGTTTTTTATTGGAAAGTATTCGAAATGTCTATTTTCATGTCTAAATGTCTAAAACATCTAAAATTATTTGAAGAAAAATAAAAATAAAAAAAATATTTAACTTAAAAAACTTAATTTTCTTTTTTTAAAATATATTTTATAAACGAAATGCAATACATGCAAAATATTTGTAAATATAAAAAAATAAAATGTTAATAAAGAAAATTAAAACATTTTTGGCATTGCCCTCGAAAGGCAATATTGATAAAAGACTTTATGTCTTTCAAATCTCGATTATTGAAAATTCTAAACTTCCACTAAAAAGGTTTGTTTTTATAATCTGTTCTTCTCTATAAATTTTTTCTTAAAATACTTCTCTGTAAACTGTTTTCCTTTGTCATGCATTGATGCTATTATCAGGGACAATTAAATAATTATGAAAAATAACGATAATTCATAAGGCTTTCATCTCCTGGTTAAATATGTTTTATTAGAAATTACTTAATTATGCTACTCGATTTTGGTATTTCATTCTTACTTTATTTTTGTATCAATTCTTATAACCAAAGAAAAATAATATTGTTACGAATCTGTGATGCTGCTTCCTAGCATAGTTGGTTCCATCATCAGAAAGACTATTTTACAGTCAACTGTATTGCACGGAGTCCGGGTGTCACGTCGAAGGTCCCAGAGCTTGGCGACAAACTTGGCGAATTTTTGGCGACTTTGGCGCCAAAATAGATTATACCCGAAACATCGAGAATTTTCCCGAACCGACCAGTAGGAACCGTGATATGCCTCGAAAGTTCCTGCTTGGTTGAGAGGCTTCTAGTCTCGCCTTCTGGGACCTATAAAAGGAGGCAGTCTGCAGCTGCCGATGAGTAGACGGAATCGACGTTAAAGAACGAGTCTTCCAGTGATTAACAGAGCAGCGACGGAGTCACGCTAGTGCTGAACTAAGCTGTGCGCTACTGTCTGCAGTAGAGTCTTGTTGTATGCTGCTGTGTGCACATTTCAGCTGAAGATAATTGCCTTCTCTATGCTGTATATAGTTGTCGTCTTTGTGCTGTCCTGTCCTGTCTTCGTGTAAATAAACGTCGTTGTTTTTTTTCTACTGCCGCCAGCTGATTGAGCGTTCTCCACACCATATAACTTCCACTATCCAAACGAACCCTGAAATTTCGTAACATTTGGTCTCAGAAGTGGGATAGTGGTTAAAAGTGTATGGTGCTGACGAGATCCCAAGCAAAAATGGCTGATAGCAATAATGGTGAGTTACTAGCGCTGTTGGCTGAGATGAAGAAATCTATGGAAGCTGGACAAGAGGAGATGAAGAATTCTATGGAAGCTGGACAAGAGGAGATGAAGAAGTCTATGGAAGCTGGACAAGAGGAGTTGAAGCAAGGCCTGCACAAAAGAAAACGCTGGAAAGAATTGAAGAAGAAATGAAATTCGGACAGGAGGAGCTTAAGAAGGGCATAGTAAGTATTAAAGAGGAATTCTCCAATATCATTCAGGAGAAGATGAATGGAATTGAAGATAAGGTGGCTTCGTTTGAGAGTAAGGTAATTTTAGTGGAAACTTTGGTTTTGAGATGGAAGAAAGTATTGACAAGGTTAGAGAAGACATCGGAAAGGAATTTGAACAGAAATTTGGGAAGGAGATTGAAAGCCTGAAGAATCAGATTTCCCATGAACATGAGGAATCCAAAGTGATATTTACACCTTTACTAGCAACGATTAAACTCTTGACATTCGATGGAAAAACATCCTGGCAAGTATACAAAACACAGTTTACTATGGTAGCGGAAGCTAATGGATGGAATCCTCAAGTCAAAGCGTTTCACTTGGCAGTTTCGTTAAGAGGAGACGCTGCCGACATCCTTGAGACTCTTACGGAGGAACAAAGACATGATTTCCAAGCTCTATCGAGTGCACTGGAGCTGCGGTTTGGAGAGAATTGCACTAAAGAATACAGCTGACAGTAGTTAAACTTCCGCTATAAAAAAGTCTGCAGGAATTAGCTGCCGATATTCAGCGACTTTCCCATTTAGCATTTCCTGATTGCCCGGTTGAGACACGTCAAGATCTGACTCTCGAGCACTTCATCGATAGTGTGCGGGATCCGGAAACACAGAAGGCTCTTAGACTAGAAGATGTCAAAGATATAGGATCTGCTTTAGTCTTTGCACACAAAATAGAGGCTGCCCAACAGGCCTCACGTAAGGACCGACACCCTAGTCGGAGCTGTCTCTGCTGCGGATTCGGACTCTGATTTTGTAAAACAGATTGACGATTTGCGAAGAGAAATTAGGAGGTTAAAAGAGCGCAAAGATGGCAGAAGTACGGAAATTCGGTGTTGGACTTGTGGTACAACCGGACACTTTTGTAGGAACTGCCGGGTTTCTAGAAGTGGTGTAAATAGTCAACAGCCCCATTTCAAAGTATTTCAAATTTAATCCATAAGTGGAGGTGACAATGGACTTTATGTGATAGGACAAATTGGTGACATCTCACGCAATATGGTTGTCGACACTGGAGCCAATGTCACCATAATAAGAGAAGATCTGGCACGAAAATTAAAATTTAACATAATCTGAACGCCGCCCTGCATTACTTTACAGACAGTGACGGGAGATAAGATTTATGTTCATTGGAAAGTCAACCTCATTATACGCTTTGGAAATATAAACTACCACCATACAGCATTTGTAGCAGAAATTATCGACCTTTGCATTCTAGGACTAGATTTTTTGCGGAAATACGACTATAAACTGGATTTCGGAAATAGTAGAATGAATTCAAAATTTGAAGACATCACTCTTTTTGGATTACACGCTGAACTGGAATCCAGCCAGAAAATAATAGCAAAAACTGACATCTCCTTATCGCCTAGGACTGAGTGTGTAATACCCGGGTTGGTAGCAGATAACCAAAAATTCCGATTTAGTGTAATGGATTATTCTGACACAGGCCTTGCCAGAGCAGGAGTGTCGGTAGTTTCGTCGGTTTTGGACCTCTCAAAGTCAGTCATCCCAGTGAGAGGGGCTAACATCAGTGATAAGACAAACATTATACAAAAAGGAGAGGTGCTAGCAACTTGCACTCCTGTCACTTGTATAGACTGTAAGTGCAATAGTCAGGACGTTTCTTCAGACCATCTAGTCCAAAATTTGCTGCAGGATACAGATTTAGATGAAAAACAGAGTTGTGCTGCTAGAGAGTTGATAAAAGAACTCCATTACATATTTTACCGAACATTTGAGGACTTTGGAAGGACTCAACTAGTAAAGCATCGAAGTGATACAGGAGAGCATCCTCCTATTAGGCAGCACCCCAGACGACTACCATTCCCTAAACAAGAAGAAGTCCAAACGCTAATTAAGGAAATGCAAGATAAGAATGTAATTGAGCCGTCATCAAGTCCTTGGGCATCCCCCATCGTCTTAGTAAGGAAGAAAGACTTCTCTGCAAGATTTTGTGTGGATTATCGTCTGTTGAATGATGTAACCAAGAAGAAGAGCTACCCTTTGCCAAGGATAGATGACACGCTTGATACACTTGCCGGCAATACCTGGTTTTCCACCCTGGACCTCAAGAGAGATTCCCGATCAAGCAGCCCCAACTGTTGCAGAGATTCTAGTTCAAAACTGGATTTCAAGATATGGAGTTCCTCTACAACTGCACTCTGATCAAGGAAGAAACTTCGATTCGGCAGTTTGCAGGAGACTGTGTGTGATACTCGGCATCGACAAAACTCGAACTACGGCTTTACATCCTCAGACAGATGGCATGGTAGAGAGATTCAACCGGACCATTCTGAACAGTTTCTCTCTCCTGGTGTCCAGCTATCAACAGGACTGGGACAAGAAACTGCCCCTTTTAATACAAGCCTATAGAAGTGCCGTTCAAGAAACTACTGGCTATTCCCTATCCCAAATGCTCTTCGGACGTGACCTTCGTTTGCCTGCAGATCTACTGTTCAGCCGGCCTCCAGATGCTCCCTTGGCGCCTGAGGAATATGTCGAGAACCTCCGGACACGGATGGAGAAGGTGCATCATCTGGCCAGAGATAGGATCGGCATGGCTTCAGAAAAGATGAAGACCCGATACGATGCTAGATCAACGGGACACAATTTCCACGAAGGAGACCAAGTGTGTTTATGGAATCCGAAACGTCGCAAAGGACTTTCTCCGAAGTTGCAGACCAACTGGGAGGGTCCTTATACAGTCCTTAAAAGACTGAATGACGTTGTGGTACGTATACAGAAATCACCACACTCAAAACCGAAGGTGATACATTGTAACAGGCTACCCCTTTATCTTGGCCAAGGTGATTAAGATCTTTTCAGTTCAGACCGTGGTCACATATTATATGATAAATAATGTAAATCATTTATCTTCTTAATTTTGTTATTTTGTATTGTAATTTATTTTTGTATTGCTCACATATTTTGAAAATATTTACCTGTATGTCATTTTGAGTATTTGTTATTTTATACTTGCTTATTGTGTGAATATGGTAATCCTGTAAGTAGATACGTCTTACTCAGATATTGCACTGCCCGGGACGTGCAGTCCTTAGGAGGGGGACAATGTTACGAATCAGTGATGGTGCTTCCCAGCATAGTTGGTTGCATCATCAGAAAGACTGTTTTACAGTCATCTTTATTGGACGGAGTCTGGCTGTCGCGTCGGAGGTCCCAGAGCTTGGCGATAAACTTGGCGACCATTTAGTGACTTAGCATCGAATTTGGCGACTTTGGCGCCAAAATAGATTATACCCGAAACATCGA
>JAPMOR010026297.1:0-19647 GCA_026543865.1 Argiope aurantia
TTTAATTGAGTATTTTAATTTTATTAAAAAAAGAAAAAAGAAAAAAAAACTGAGACCTTTTTTTACTAGTATGTTATAAATGATAACAATACAAATGCAATTTAGTAAAACGTTTTAATTATAGTAAAAATATCATCTACTCATGTTTAGAATATCTATTTAGGAATGATAAAACCTTTCAGAACTCTGGTCCATAAATATGAATTACTAATGATATAGATACTCTTGCAAAATAAACTAGTCATATATAAATTCAAATAATTAAGTACGAAAATATTATATTAGTCAATTATTAATAACGGATATTTACATGAGCTTATTAGTTGCATTATATACTTTACTTAGAGAATTCACAATTTTCCTAATCGAATAAGTTAATCCACTTTCTTTCTACGGAACTTCTTTCGATTTGCGAGTGAATTACTTATTCTGTGTTAACTGTGATTGTGTGTGTGTATGAGTGTCACGTGCAAAACATTACGACGCTTCTGTTTTATTATAAAAACTACATCTATGAAAAGTAATCTAATAAAAAATGATTGCAACTTATTTACAGATAATTTTGAATTCATTCCATTTATGTGTATGCTAATTTGGGATTTCATATTTAATCTAAGAGAAAATAGAATAACTTTTTTCTTACATCGTTTTTATATTCTGTTTATGTATGGTTCAATTGCGTTTAAAACATTCGTGATCATTTTAAAATATCATCTGATGCCTATCTGGTGAGTTTAAGTAGCTGAAAAGTTGATTTTTGTTGAAATTATTGAATGTATTCTATTCAATATTTTTAATTCCCGCAAAGTTTTCTTTAAATTCTGTTTCAATTTCATTTCTTTCATTTTTTAGGAAATTACATTCATTTTTGTAATTGCGTAACTTACGTTATAGTTCAATTTTACATCTATAAATACAAATTTCTCAAACTTTATATTATTTTAAAATGAAATGGATGGTAAACCGCAGAATATGTTCTCCATTTCTTGAGGCACTTAATAATAAATCTGTATGATCCATAATGATAAAAATTGAAAATTTCATTTTATTTTTTTAATATTGGAGAACTCGTATTTAATGATTGTACAGAAATATGGCTTATTTATTAGTTTAGAAACTAAGTGATACATTTATTAATTTATTTAATTACATTAATTAATTAATTAAGTTTGAGCAAATTATTCAATAAACTTCTAAAAAAATATCTTTTATATTCCCTTGTTTAGAGAACCCCGCTCACATATTATTTTTCCAATCATCAAACCAGTTTGATTTTTTACCTGACATTCACTTATTTCATGATTGATTTTTCAATTCATTTTATATAAATTAAAAAAATATATATCTACAAACATTTTATATTATTTTTAAAAATTTATCTTAAAACTAACTACATATCACAAATTTTATTTTGGAAGTAAAGTAGAGCATGGATATGCCAAAAAATATTAGGGAATTCGAAGAATTGATAATTTACTGCTGGAATGCTAAATATATTTTTTTTAATCAAATAGTATTAAACGGCATGTGGTTTATTATTTGTGGTGTGCCATCGACAGTATGAGGTTTGATACTTATAAATATTTTATATGAGGAAGGAAAAAAATATTTTTTGGAATAGATGAGATTAGAATATATTCCTTTCTGGTCTAAATGGGAAGCACGGATGCTATCCGGATACAGATGTTAGGTTCCTTTAAATAGATAACAAAATGGCATGTAAAATAAATATAACTAACAAACTTTTCAAGGATTGAGTTTAAGAGATGGAGTTAAAGTGATATTTCGGATTTGGGGGCAGCTATATCGGAGGATAGTGACACTAGTTGTACTCGAACAGCAGCTAAAATGAAATTCAATGCTTTGAAATATTATAGGAAATATATAGCGATTGTGCAACTCTAGGTTTGGATTAATTTTGCAGCTAATTGCACACGATTCTACTACTGTTCATAGTCTGCTATTCCATTAAATAGTTTGTTCCAGACATATCGATTCGATCCATTACTCAATCAATTTCGTACAGATCAAAAAGGAGAAGTGTCTAATATAAAAGACGTTAACAATTAGAATGTTAATTAATATTATGAGATATTTCTTCTCCTAGTTTGGAAAGTCTCTTTACCTCAGTTGGTTAAGGAATTATAGGGAATCGAAAATTTTAATCCAACATTACCACCATCTTTCTTTTGCCTACAAAAATATAAGAATAATTTGAGTAAAAGAGAATATCTAAATTAACAAAAATTGCATATAATATCAGAGTGTGAGAAAAATTTAAAAATGAGAAATAATGAAATCGAACGTCTCATTAATTCCTTTTCTTCAAGAAAAATAACGTCTTTGTTTGATTCATATACTTCGTCATTAATTGCTTATGTCATTCGAAATGTAACTGAATTCCTTTTAAATCCATGCTAATTAAAGTAATTTTAGAAGAAAGTGTCCTGTGTTTCATTTCTTCTTTGGGTTTGTGAGACTTATTTCACTTGCTGGAGGCTACATTTGAAAGAAAAAGAATGTCTCGTCATTGGTACAAGCACGCTTTAGCTTCTGCCTGAGGTGACTAGTATCAAAACAAATATAATTTTATTTATAATAATGGCATCATGAATGAATGAAATTGATTGGATCGTGTCTTTATTCTTTGGGATATTTTTGAAATAAAATGTTGAATAAAGATGACGCGATATGCTCTCTTTATTTGTAGTATATCCATTCTTCCATGATCATAAGGAGAATTTTCTTTCTTTTACAATAATCTTTGAATTTAATTTTATTTAACGCATTCATATTTTGTTTCAAACGGAAACATCTTCAATTTGTATAAAATAGTAAATAATTTAATATTCATGTTATCAGACTCTGACAACCATGTATTTGGACTCTTTTCATAGTGATATGGCGAAGGGAAATAAAAAAAAATATTTATCTTCAAGTATGGTTTATTAATCCTACTTATCTCATTTTTGTATTTCATAGAAGCGGATTTCATTTTCAATTTATGAGTTATAAGACATCAGAACAACAGGAATTAATAAAGAGAAGTATATATAGGATAGCGTATGTTGCACAAGGATATCAATAAAAATGAAACTAAAAATTTCTTATATTAATTTATCACCCAGAATATACCATATTTTAATGTTCCGACAATCAATAATGCTTTAAAACGAGACATCTTGATGATTGATTTGATAACTCTGATGTTGATATTGTTTACTGACAGTTTTCAATAACCCTTCCACTTTCTTAAGACCGAATCGATTTTTTTGCTCATTTCTGCTTCAAAATTCGAATTGGTATAGATGGAGAAATTCATTGAGGTTAATTTCATCGTCTTGGAAATCAAAGGATTTCTTTTTCCGATGCCTCACCTCCAACTGATACTATTTCCTGATACTCAAAATGACTCAGTCTCTGTCTCTCAAGTTCATCCTCCGTCATCTTCTCAGATAATTGACGACAACGCTATTAATCAATCCATAAAATAATTGTCTTAATCACTTTTTGATATTTCTAAGAATTTCCCAGAATAGATATTATTCTGTTGTTGGTGTATATCATGTTCGTCATCATTATATTGTTTTGATATACCAAAATCTCTTTGTAAGTTTTATGACAGCTCTTTAAGATTGTCCTTGCGTATATTTCGGCGTCGAGTAATGGGTAATTTGGAAAAGATGCAATATTTCAGACGTTGATGGCTTCCTATTTTGACGTTTATGCAATTTATTTTTTCTAACATCTCAGCCATATTTTAGATAATTCAATACTCTCTATCATATTCAATAATTTCATCAAATATAGAAGGATAAGAATCATCTGCAGTCATTCCATCAAAAAAATTAATCAAATTTGATATTTGATGTTTCTAATATTTTTTAAATGCAGTCTTTAATCTTCACAACCATTTATCTAATTTCTTTATCTTATTCCAGATTATATCCGATCCGATATCCAGATAATATTTCGTCAAATATATAGATGTTCTTGATGTCGGAATCGATCTTGCAAAGATTCCGGCAACACTTAGAGAAGAATTTGGAAAAAAAGGAGGCTTTCATCGGTGTTTTTGTCACTTTTGGAATTCAAAGGGTCCCCCCCCCCCATCAAATTTATCTTCATCCGATATTCTCCTGATTACTGGAAAATAGACAGACCAAATCACTTTTTGTCATTTTTCATCCTCGTTTGTCTTTCCAATCAAAGAACGATAAACGTTTTCTGCTATCATCTGTTTCATGAAGAACCAAAATTATCAGTTATATACATTGCTAATGATGTTTTAAGAACCAACATTAGGTTTCTTCTAATATGTCATCTAATTCTCCATTTTAATGGGTATTTCAATATTCCGGCCATGAAATAATTATCGACCATCTGTTGGCATCCGTTCTCCAAGCATCTACACCATACAAGAGTGAGAACATTTGGTCTAGAAGAATTTAACATGCACTAGACCCGTGTACAGGCAAAGTCGGCTTTCAAACCTGGAACCCTCCATTCTTGAAGCAGAGACATTACCACCTGGACAAAAAGAGTGTTAGGAATACTGAGTTCATTCTAAAGTGGAGCACAAAATACATCAAGCCGAGTTCAAATATATCATTCTAATAACCGATAGTTAAAATACAGTATGCGCAAACTATACAGTACTGAAACTTGTGCATGTCGAACATGTGGGCTTGTTGTCAACTAGGCTTAGCTCTAGCTGCAAGTGTTTATGCATTTGTTGGAAATGGGTCTATCAGCAGAGAAAAAAATATCTATAGTTGAACATTATTTCCGGTCAAACGGAAGCGGTAGTGAAGGTAGACCGAGTTTGAAAAAGGTGGCAGAACAATTAAAAGAGAAATTTAATAAGATGGCACCAAGTAACAAAGTTATTTTATCTGTCGTAACGACATTTAGCCGTTCTGCCAGTGTACTATGTCAACGGAAGAGGAATGTTAAATTAGAGTGTGTTCAACTGTGAAGATCCACCAAGAACTGGGCCTACATTAAGTGAGAAAATCATCTATTTTTGCAGGAGTCTCCAGCAAGCTTTGTTTCGGGATATGTTTGAGAATATGCGTGAACGATATGAACAATGTCTACTGCAAAACGGTGCTCCTTTTGAACACTTATATCACATATATCGTGGTAAATCAACACGCTAATAGTGTGTATATATATATGTTAATTTCTTTTGAGGAAAAATAAATTCACAGATGCCAACGATGTAATTTTTTTCATCTTTTCATTTCAGTACCACGTGATGTTTTTCATCCTTTTCATTTAAGTACTGTATACTTTGGCGCATACTCTACATGCAATCGAATTGTTCCTTATATATATGTAAGATTTAATAAAAATCAAAATATATTTAAAAATGTAACTTGTATGCTCAGATGTTAATTGTTTAAGCCATTTCTCATCTCTCATCCTTAGAAATATCATTTTTAAAAAATAAAATTCGGATATTGTTTTATAAATTTTCAACATATCTATTTACATTTTCGGTGTTTCTTTGAAATCACTAACAATAATAAAGATTCGAGCATATGAGAAATGAATGAAACTAACTATAATTGTTGAAAAAAAAATTACTTCTTTGATAATATTCGTTTTAAACATTTATTACTTGTTTGAATAATAAATGCTGAAAATTATTTCATGTTTCAACTTTCTCCAAATCTATGAAAGTAGTTATTTTTTTCTTTAATACGGACAAAAATGCAATTCCTTTAATGTCCCATAGCTCTAGTTCAACCTTAGAAATATTCATTATCTTTGTTTAAAAATAAGTACAAGTGGAATAGATATTTCGCTATTTACCATGTTCGAAAATTGTGAAATCCACGAGAAAGAGATTAATATATGCGTTACACTTTCACTGTAAAAATCGTATCTACTTTAAAATTCTCAAAAGACTATTTTACCTACAGTTTGCAAATGAAACGCCATCACATATTTTAAAATTGTTTTTAGATTAAAATCGTATTACAAATCTAAAAACGCAATGAAAAGAACCATGCCTATTCAAGAAATGTGTCGAAACAATAAAAGAATATTTTTACCTATTTTATAAATTAAAAGAAAGGATGCGACATAGGAAATCCTTAAGAAAAATACAGATGATTTTCCAGATTTAACAGAAAATATTCGAAAGATATCAACTCAATCTTTATGCTCAGCTAATAAATTTGCATTTAAATATGAAATTGACTTAAAAAAAGAAAGGGAAAAATAATTTAGTAACATTTGTAGAAAATATACAAATGAAATAGAAATTCTTAGAAATAAAGTTTTCGCATGATCTTATTATTGAAGGAAATCAAAAAAAAAAAAAAATTATAAATCCGCGGAAATAGGATTTAAAAGTGTTTTACATAATTTACAATTTATGTTACATAATTCAAATGTTTTTTTAAAAATATAGCATTTCAAAGGATATAAGTTTATTAAAGGCGTGTTACTCTAAAATTGGATAAAGCATAAATAAGTCTACATATTAAAATCTACACAAATTTCAACATCTTTAACTGTAAAATGGTGTTGATCATAAAAATGTGTGGATATTTCAAAAGGACAAAGAAGTTCTGAAATATTTTTTATTTGATCCGACAAGCCAAACAAACTCTTGGAATATGTATAGACGTAAATTGATACAAGGTTCAGGACTTGGAATCAGCAATTTAAACTGTTTTAGAGTACGACGCGCTGATTGTTCATAAGATTATATATGCCTTTAATCAACCAAGATTGTCAAAATACACAGCTATAGAGTAGGGGACGTAGGAAGAAAAGAAAAGAAATTATTTTTCAAAATTCAATGCAGCTTGCTAAGAAAAACTTGCTCCTAGGAATCATAAGTTTAATTATTTTTTTTCTCAATTTGATTTTGAGAAGATTGGCAACAAGTCATGCTTGGAATAAAGAAAACTTAGCAAACGAATGTATCAGACAAAAAGAATATATCTCATATCACTGTACACATTTGAAACGACGCAGTGGCTTAAAGAGAAAATTTTTAAGTGACTCGTAAGACATTTGGTTCCACTGATAATGACGATTGGTTCAAAATCCCTACATTCAATGGCTAGTTTACTAGTAGCATTTCGAAAATAACCAAAACCTCTTATATATAAACTTCTAAAAATGTCCAGTATAACGAAGGATGCACAAAAGGGTGGCAACTGAAACGATTGTAATATTTTCAAATAAAAATTAATATGAAGATATAATTTTAGAATCCAGTTTTTTTTTTATTACGATGGTAATTGTATCACATCCGAATAAAATGTATACTTCATTATCTTAAATATGGATTAGTGATGCATACAATAGCTATGCTCCATCGATAGCTATTGGATATATCACTATATAAATATGGCTAGTTGCATATACAAGGAATAAAAAGATAAATGTTAAAATAACATGGTCTTCAGGTTCCAAAATTCGACAAGTGCTGTATTGCTCTTAATTAATTAAAGGTTTGTAAATATTTTTGAATTAATTTTTGAAATTTTATTGTTCTCTGCCTTTTAATATTGTAAACATGTACTTTTTTTTGTTTGAATTTATTTTTCCTGAAGCTCTAAAATTTTTGAATTAAATTCGAAATTTTCTTCTCCACCGGCTAATTGTTTTAACATTTTGTTTCTTTAAAGTCATTTTAAATCACGCTTAACAAAAATAAAAGATTAGAGAACATAATAAATTTAAAAGATTGAAGGACGTTGCTTTACGAGAATAACATTTTTTGGAATAACCAAAATCACTTATAAATAAGTTTCTTTATATAGCCAATTTAACGCAGGATGCGCAGAAGGTTATAACTGAAACATTCATAATGAGAGTACTATTTCAGAATTCTGTTTATTTATATAGACGGCAAGTATCAGATCATAATAAAATTAGTGCTTCAATATCCTTAAGATATATATTAATTAGCCATATATAAAATAGCTTTGTTCCATCAACAGCGATTGGATTTATTAATAAATAAGATTAGTTGCATTTATAAAGAACAACAGGTAGAATTTTAGAATTTCATAATCTTCAGATTCTTGGATTCATCCAGTGATGAATTGTTTTTAATCTTTTATAATTTAAAAATAATTTTAAATAAATAAAGGAAATTTGATAGCTTTCTGTATTTCAGTTCCGTGAACATTTGCTTTTTTGTCTAGAATTGTCTTTCAGAAGTTATGTTCAAAATTTCTATATTTAATTCGAGTCTTCTTTGCCAGCGGCTGATTGCTATAATATTTTGTTCCTTTAAACCTATTTTAAATTACAATTAACAACAAATAAAAAAATAAAAGATATAATGAATTTAAAAGATTAAAAAGCTTTGCTCAAAGAACTGAAACTATATTCCATATTATAAGAAATTAATTATTAAAAAATAGTTCTTAGCACTATGATATGTTCTTATACGACAAGGACATGTAATTATTATTGATAATCTTGAATGTCAATTAAATATTCATATAGAATACTGAATTAAAAAAAATATTTTTCCTCACTATTTGGTGATTTTTTATAAGCCAGGTTGCAATAAATACATAAAATTTAAATCGGTTCTAAAATTATTCATAAGAATAAATCAAAAAGTATATATCATCGTAAAAATTACTTGTTTCATCGAGGTCCGTTAAAATTTATTCGCTTTTGTGTTTGCGTATTAAAAATTATTGAATCACTTTCCCACTTTTTATTAAAGGTAATAATATATAGAGTATAAAAATACCTTTCTATATAGCTACAATAAAGATTATATATCACTAAGAACTTAAATTTCATTTTAGCACAATGATATTTGAGGTTTTACCAATAATCTTATAGCCGCCTGCTTTCAATATATCCTAACTTATCCAGCTATATAAATGCAACATATAATTGTGTATTAAAACCAAATACAAAATTCATTAGGACATTTTCATATTACTACAAGCAGAGCGCTTTTACAACAAGGATATTATACCTCATTATATAATGTCAATAATTTTATTTCATCATTGGAAATGCATTGGTATATTTAACCAATAACTGTACTATCATTTCAATTACTTCTTTCTGGTTATCATCAAAATAAGCCGGAATGCATTAGGAATAATTTTAGGAATTCGGGATAGTTTTGAATGTTTACAAGAGGATGAATAGTATAAAATGACACTGAATATATTAATACAGATTATTATCATAACTACATTTATATAAATACACACACACATATGTACACAACACACACACACACACACACACACACACACGCACGCACACACACACACACACACGCACGCACACACACACACACACACACACACACACGCACGCACGCACGCACACACACACACACACACACACACACACATATATAAATGAAGTTATCACCCCAAGTGTAGTCGAAAACAGTTCTGTGCAATGTGTCACTCTCATTCCCGCACACATTAGTCATCGGAGTGTAGCAGACCGTTATGACAGCTCCATTGCCGATGTGCACCAAGAAGGAAATAAGTACATTGATTCGCTTTTCGTTTGCGGAAGGTGTTAAAAGTAAGGCTTCGAGTATGTAAAAGTAAGTTCTCCCTCATCACGAGAATCTAAAACTTTAGACATCAATTAACAGTTAGTAATATTATACAAGTAATATTCAGGGACATGGAAGGCGTTGTAAATGCTCATTTCATTCCAAGTGGCGAAACTGTGAGCAGTGAGAACTATTGTGATTTGTTGCGAACTAACAACATTCGGCCACATTCTGCCAAAGGTATGGTGGAAACTATAAAGGAGTTTGGGATCGAAATCCAGGAGTATCCGTTATACAGTCCAGGCATGACTCCAAGTTACTTTCATATGTCTGTATCATTGAAGGATGAAGAAGTAGATTTTGAACCACTTAAAGAAGCTATTGTTGCGATGAAAAATTGGTTATAGATGCAACCGAAAAACTTTTTTTTTCCAGACGGAATCAAAAATACATGTGAAACTTTGGAAAAAGTGAGTAAATGGTTATGTAGATTCTATCATTTGAAAAAATTCGACTTTTTCTCATATCTCCGTTTACGTTGTTTTTACTCTCTATCGTACATTGCGTTGAAATTATCTTGTAAACATTTTGTTTTGTCTAAGAGAATTGCTTTTATTTTGATTTATTTGCTTTAAATGATCATTATCGTTTTAAAATTTTCAAGATGGAAATATAATCTAATTTTAAGAAGAAAAAATTCACGAGTTAGTCTGCAAGTATATACTATTCATATTTCAAATTTATTTTGTTTAAAATTATTTTTTTGTAATTCTAGAATACAACGAAATTGTATCTGACTAAATTCAATAAAGCCGGAGATGTAGGCTTTTAATGTGAAATGAACCTATGCAAATGATTTATTTAATATTGAATCAGTATATTTTTAACATACTGATATATATTTTTCCGTACGCATTGGATAAAATAGAACCTATTCAAGACGATGGTTCAGTTCTTCCAAATTGGACTTGTTCGCAGCAATATATCGCGATCTCCATTCATACATTCACATTTATATTTTTCTAAATAAGACAATAAAATGTATATAAAAATGAGTTTAATCCTTGAAATGTTGAAATTCTACATTAATTTTTTCAAGTATTTGATAATGCTATCATTATAACGTATTTCAAGGTTGTATATTTTGTCTTTAGGTTTATAGAATTCAAACAGTAGTTTTTCAATTACGCAGAAATGAAGAGTATTTCGAACTATATCACAAGGGATTATAATTTAAATAGTTAAATATGTTTGCTATAATTTAATACAAATAATATATTCGTTTTTTTCTTTAGCTTTTCATTTTATTTAGCTGTTATATTTTAATCAAATTTACCTATCATTTTGCGTTTTGTTTTCCGAGTTCACTTGTACTCGAACAGACAAATTTACTCTGAACTGATTTCGCTCAAAATTTGGCAGAAATCTAAATCCTTGAGCATAATTCCATACAGCAAATTTCAGCTTTCTAGCTCAAAGTGTTTTAAAGTTATCCTGTTCACAGGTACACACATAACATAACACCGTCTTGAGCCCCGGTGTCTATAACACTATATAACCAGTTGGATGAGCACAAGATGGAAGTAAGAAGAAAAAAAAAGAAAAATAATAAATAAAAGATAATATAGAATAATAATAGTCCATCTGGGTCCTGTGTTTTGATTTCCTTCGTAAGAACTGCACTTTTGAATGGATGATTTAATTGATTTTGACAAGTGGCATTTTGATCTTATTTATTGTGTAGTCTTCAAGTGGTCTTGATATTTATGAATATGATTTACTATGGAGTGGAATTAGCAGTGTGAACAGGTATTCGATGCAACTCTCCTGTACCATTATTCCTCCAGATTTGTTTCTGGCTTTCTCATGTGCCATGAATGAGTCAGTAGGCATTCGATGGCATAGTGATTTGGGGAACCCATCTCCCCACAGCTACATCAAGGAGAGTTGTCCAGATGGAATCTGTGTAGATATGTCAGGAATGGGCCGTGTCCAGTGAAGAAAAGGACATCTCAGTTGGCCACGTAGAGAGAAACTTTTGGTATTATGTTGAATGTGGACAGACCTGTTTCGCCTTCTTCCCAATCCTTTTGCATCTTGTCTTCATCTCGGTTTCGAGGATGTTCTTCATATGACATCTTGAAAGCTTCATGATGTCGCAGGTGGACAGTTATCATGTCAAAAAATATAATTTTTGGACTCAGGGGGTCCTTAAAATTAGACTTTCATGAAAATCGCGTGTTGAGATATTTTGACTGTTACAACACTTCATCTACATTTTATATACTTTTTCGTATACTTGTTTTGTATATTTTTAGATCCTCATCTAATAACATGTAATATAATATTAAACGAATTTATTCAGACATAAAAATATCACTTGGTAATGCAAACAATAATAATGCAATTTTTGTTTGACTGCAAAATAATATTTTTGTGATTCCTGATATGTAAAAGGAATAATTTAAAATCAGTTTAAATGATTCACAAAATATTCTTTAACTAATTAAACAAACATTGCTAGTTCCAAATTGGAATTCTTACTTTTTATACAGAATAACGTACCGAAAGAATAATATTTTAAAATAATGAATTCCAATCTACCTGGAAAATTATGATGAATAAAGTTTTCTTCAAATTAGAGTTTGTAATACTTTTGTGAAACACACAATCATATTTTATTACAATATAATACATAAAACTTCTACTTTAATTTTTGTAAATTAAATATTTAAAGGTTTATTGCTATTAGAAAATAAAAGATGTCATAAATGGTTTTAAATGTTGAAATTGAATATGTTCGTTTGTTCTCATTTAAATGAATTATTATGAGTTCTAAAATGATTTTATTTCTAAAAAAACTATTTTTTTAAAATGAATTTTATATTTTTGATAAGAAATGCAAAAAATATATATTTGAACTTTTAGTTTAAATGCTGCTTCTTTTGAGAAAATACATTTATATCGATTCTTATGATTTTTACATTTTATTTAGCAATAATGAATATATTTGAAATGAACATAGTTCAAACGAATGTATTTCAAATGAATATATTTGAAAGAAAAATTATTTTATTCATTCTTACGCCATGCAATTCAGTTTAGTGTGCTTAACAAAAAAAATCTTTCATATTTCTTCGATTTAATAAACTGTTTTCCTTTCAAAGTTGACCCAAGGAATAGCAGTGCACAATTTCAAATTCTTATTGGCATCTGTAGCAGTCAAATGTGTGATGAATCTCTAGCTTTTATAAGTCAATGAAAGAAAAAAAAATTGAAATTAGGAACAGTAAAGATGCATAGAATAATTGAAAAGATATTTAACATTCTATACAGGATTGTAGAATATCTATATGTGTATCGATTAATTCGGAATATGAGATAGTTATAATTAAAGAAGCATTCATAGAATTTACTAAATTTTCAGTAATGTTGTTATGAAAGCATTTTAAATTTTATCAGCTTACGGAAAGCAACTCCATTTTATTTATATGCTGATAAAATAATATGGCTTCACATTTCATTTGTTGTTTAATATTAATCACTGTTATTAGAAATATCATACACTGCACAAAAATAGAGAATTTTTTAAAAATATTTTTATTAGTAAGTTATGATCTTAATAGTTATATTAAGATCATAACTTAATGTGTTAAAACAATATATTTTTTATTGCCTTAACCCACGTTTCAAGCTCTATGATTTTCAATTTTATTGCTTCAAGAGCAAAGGAATTTCAGAATCAAATAACATTTAGACAAAAACGAGCAACGTTCTGAAACATTTATTTCCATAAAATAATCAATCATTTGCCAGAAACTTTCAGAGGAAAAACGGTTTTAGCATGAATCAAAGAATAATATATTGTAACACGTAGATTGTAATTTCAGAGATGCTGTATCGGAAATTAATATTTTATTACGACGTATAGAAAAATGATAGGAGTATAAGTATCTGCATATGCAGATCACTTTTTAACACACAAATGCTCAAAGTTTTCCGACTTTCACACAGTTGTGAATTATGGTACTTTACAAGCTCGCTGACAGATCTATCAGCGATTTAAGCCAAGTGGGCGTCTCTTGTTTTGTCAATAGCTCCAACTAGGGTCAAGAGTACGACTTAACTACTTCTTGCTTGACATTCACTTGCACAACCCCTTTTTACAGGAGGGTACCATTCATACAACTCACAGATAACACCTCTCAGTATCCCTGCGACTATAATCTTTATGATTATTCAAACAGTTGGGTGGACATGGAGCAACTCACAGATAGAACAACAACCATGGCCTAACCGGTAATCGATCCCAGGAAGTTCAGATCACGGGGAAGATCCGCTAATTCTATGCCAGAACGCCGACCTTCAGCACCGTGTGCCAATAAAACTTATACTTCTTATCCAAGAGTTGCAAAGAATTTGTTCATATTTTCAACATTAAATATATATATACATATATTTTAAGGTTCTAAACATATAAAAGTGTCTTTAGGAACTAATTTTAAATTACTATAAAACCTTTTAATTTTAACGACATTTTAAATACATAATATTTCTTATGGACAATTTAATATAAATTATTTTCATCATAATGATAATTTTAGTTTCTATTTATGATGAAGAACGACAGAATAATAAGACTGAATGTTCAGTGGTTTTCTATTTTGGGAGTTGTATGAATATACTTGATTTATGAAAAATAGTTAAATATGAACTTTCAAAATACTTTAGACATTTGTTTCAATACAAATGAGTCTCTTTAATGGTAATTATACTGCAATTTCCTTTCTCTCTATATAAGATATATCAGATTTTATAAATATTATGAGTATATTAAAGATTAAACAACAATGGTACTACCAAGAAACTTAATTATGGCTGATATATTTTAATCATTAAAAATTTTTATGCACAAGAAATGCTCTAAAATATGATTATTACTTTTGCAATTTATAACTTCGTATAACATTATTTTATGTCCATGAACTGTATTTGAAATTTAAATCGAAAGCATAAATTATGTGGCGCTGAGATTAAAGACACATTAAACAAAGCAAAACTGATTTTAATGCATAATATAAAAAAATACATTCTACATTAAATTAATTGCAACATGGTATCTTGTTTAGACAGAAATCAAATAAACAATTAAACAGTTTCTCCGTTGCTTTTTTTTCTACAGTCATATGTATGTATTCTTTACAATCTTTTATTTTGATTTTCAAAACAATTTTCATTAAATTATCCTCTAAGTTCAAAATTTTATTGGACGCTTTTGTAAATAATTTCTGAGGAATAAAGTTTATCTCTTCACTTTATCTTGAAAGTGGAGGCCACAAACTTTACTCATCAATACCAAAACTGTTTCATTAAAATGTAGAATACGTTTTATACATATTCTTGAAACAAAATATTGCATTGCTATTTTGAGACCACAAATTTTAAACATCAGTATTAACATTGTAGTATTAAAATGCATAATAAACTTCATTATATTCTTGAGATAAACTATTGCATTGCTATTCTCGTGGAAACTGATACTAAATATAAATATTATTTATTAATTTTAATTAATTCTTTTACTATTAATAAATCTAATTTTAATTAATATTTATTACTTCTTTTGAATATACATAAGAAAACCTAAGTGATTTTCATTTTTTTCCTTCAAATTTTCTTTTGATTAGAAACAAAATTTTTAATTCTAAATTATTACAATTGAAAGTTAACATCACAGATTCACTGTTCGAAAAAATAAAATTACACATTCTAAATGGAATCAGACAGTTATTTTAATTCTTTGTTCCCTGTTTCCTCATTCGAAAATCAGAGATAAAAGTAAGAAACAGAAACTTTTTCTATCATAAAGTTTCTAAATTAAAATCAGTCTATTTCTTTCGTTAATGCTTCAAAACTAATTTTGAAATAATTCTCAAAGTATTTGTAATCATGAAACAATTCCTAGCAGTTTCAACTGAATTTCTTGAAAGCTGTTATGATAAGAATCTGACATACCATTACGTTTATATAAATACTAAAAAAAACACAAAAATAAAAAAATGCATAAAAAGATAATATTTAAACTTTAAAGTAATAAATTAAAAAATCATTTTGCTCAAAGCATCACTTCTTATAAATTATTTACAAAACTTAAATCTGTATTTACAGACTTGTAAAATACTCTTGTAATTTTTTTTTAAAAATAACTTCAATGACCATTTTAATTAATTTTAGGAATTAAATCTTCATCCCTTTGCAAAACATTCTATCCTTAATATTCTCCTTTTCTCCAAAACCTCAGGGTGACATTATGCAAAACGGAACAGATTACTTTGCACATCTTGCAGTCGCAAACCACCGCAGAATACTCATACGAGAGCTAAATTTCTTCACCAGACTGCATGTTGCCCTTAACACTTTGCATAATGGAAACAATAACTCCAATCTCAAACCACTTGACAACAGTTTGGTAAACAAATCTAGTTTGGTATGGATATCGTGACTGCTTATAATGACAATATTTATAATTCACTTAATGTTATTTTCCACAAACATTGCTTCTTTAAATTGTTGAATGCAGAATATTTTTACCTACTGCAACATTATTAATATTTCGTAATTACCCCTGGGAGTGTTATTAGTAGACATCACAGCTGATTACAGTTTCTGGATAGTTAAAGATGATGCTGGATTCATTTTGTGCATTGTTCAGTAATGCGATGTCTAAGAGTTATTCATTTATTTTATCCTTTTAGGGTGTTTCTAGAAATGAGATTTCATGAATGTATTTCCTGCGCACTGTCGAAAGAATTTTGAAATAAGAATTGATGCATACTTGACACGGTTTATGTTGAAATAAGATTGCATTAAAAATGCGATTGCATGATATTTGTCAGATATTTTTAAAAAATCAGTAAATGTTATTTAAAGTTAAAAAAATATATATTTCAGTAAAATACTATTTTTCTTGCGTCTTTGGATATATACAGCACTTTTATAATGTTGAAAATAGTAAAAAAAATATTAATATGATGCAAATATGAAAATCTAAGCTTTTATATCACACCAAATTAAATATATCAAACATAATTATTGTTTATCTGAGGGATGAATATAATTATTATAATTGGAATTATAAAGAGGTCCCTCAGTTTTCTGTCTCATACTCAGATTCCGCGCCACCAAAGCTATCTTGTTCATATGAAATTTCATAAACAAAAATACAATATTTGTTTTTGTTTTTTTAATAAATTAGTAATTTAATAATAAGAATAATTTAGAAATTTAGAATTTTTAATAATTTAGAAAATCCTTTCAAAATATAGTATTGCAAAAATGCCTTGCGTTTCATTTTTAAAATTTTAAACCGCGCATCAGGTGATTATTGGTCATGAGAATGCATGACAAGTATTTTGCACACGTTCGTTCTTGCATTATGAAAGTATTACTAATCTTTATCTGATTTCTATTCATAATTGTAAGTATACCCTATGCTCTAAAAAAATAATGAATATATAACTTTTGTTAAAAAAGACACTGAAAGAACAGTATGCGATAATTCAAGCATGTCAAAATTATAAAGTGATAAATGATCAAAATGGAATTCAAATATGACGTCCTTTACTGTAAAATAGAGAAATCATAGCCTTTTAGTTAATTATAAAAGTTGTGTATAGTAGAAATTCAATTTAAGAAAGCTTCACTCTTTATTTAAAAAAAATCAAATTATATATATTATTTCCCAGAGTTTACAATTTCTCTTCTTGCCCAAGTACTTAAATCAATTGCTTATTTTCATCTAAAAAGAAATTTACTTTCTAATAACTAACAACCTGTTATAAAATAGCATATTGATCGTAAAAGCAATAAGTTAACAATCAATCAACCAAATGATAGCTCACTTTACAGAAAGCATTTCCTTTATCATTCATCACCGTACCACCAAAAAAGTAATAAAACAGAAAAAAATTATTATTCTATTTCAATTGATGCGATATCTAAGAGATGTTGGTGAGGATGTTCTCAAAGCCTAGATAACATTTTTTTTTAATTGACACAAATTAGAGGGTTTCCATGGGAATGCTCATCCCTTCCTTATTTTTCTTAGATTTGAGAAAGATTCCTATTGATTGCTGGAATGTTTACCTAACGATTGCAAATAAGCTAAATACTAAAAAAAATGGGTTTTGATTCCAACCCTTAGTGATCAGCAGTAAAACAAATGTATTTTATTCTTTTTATTGGAAACATTACAAAAGAACTTCACTTAATGAAGTTTCTAAATCAGTAGCATTAGAGTTGGGTTTTAATTACATTGTGTTTTTCTTGAACATAATACTGATACAAATAAGATGTAAAACAATTTTGAACTTTTTCGCTAATATTGGAAAACTTATGTTTTCATACATTGTTCCATGGCAATGATAACTGAACAATAATTTTAATGATGTATAATTTTAAATTGATATTTAGGTTATTTTCATAGATCACCTTAAAGATTTAAAAAAATTTCATTTTTCATGTTAATTAACGTTTATTTATTTCCATTTTTTTAAATGCTCTTTGGAATCTTAATGCAATGGAACGCTGCATGAAGAAATATACATAAAAAAATATTACAGATAAAATATTTAACTGTTTTAAATACAACCATTTCAAACAGATAATATTTTACAATTACAAAAAAGCTCTCGGGATTGTATAATAAAAAAAATAGGCAAATTATTTGTCACAATTCAATTGTATCTCCTTCCTAGTCCTTAAGAGTGCAATGTGCATATGCCAACTTTTTCCAATCATTAAAACTTTACTTCTGAGAAACTCCATCAGAGAACTGCTTCCAAATATCCTTTATCACAGAAACTTCTCTTATCAAATTAATGGATTCAAAACAATGACCAAAATAGGCAATTTCAACGTTAGAAATAATAAAAAAAATAATCATCACATGGCGCCATATCAGGTTAATACAAAGCTTTTAAAGACCTATTTAAAAAAAATCTTTGATCAAAAAATGGATTTAATAATGCACAGTGAGAATACGTTTTATCGTTGGGCAAATTCTGAGATATCCTTCGATGGTTTTTAGACCTTTCTGAAGAATTGTTTCACTTAAGTGGTGCAAGAAACTAAAATAATAATTTTCATTGACTGTCTGTTCAGTTAGTAGGAACTATTAATGTAAAATAGGAAGATCATCAAAGAAAATATTCATTATTACTTTGACTTTTGAGATTACCTTGAATTTGAAGTGATTTTCTTTTGTCTTGCTTCGGTTTTCAAGCAGTATTTACTTAATAGTTGATATTTTTCTGTATCAAACATATATATCCAAGTTTATCATCTATAATAATGTGTTATAGAAAGAAATCAACTTGAAAAAGCACCTCCGGTGCCATTTGAATATGCTGGAACAAATTTATTTGAACAACTCAGGAAGGGCAAGGGTTGTGGAGTCTCAACCCTAAAAGAGCTTTCAAAACTGCTTGAAGGAAATAAATTATGAGAGTGTTCTCTAATATATCTTACTGTAAAAAACGCTCTCCAAGAACCAATTCTCTGACCTAAAGAAATTGTCTATCTATATGAAGGTGAATGATCTATATGAAGGCAGATGCTGTACGATCTTTAAACTTTTTATACCAATAAAATATCATTGTATTCAATAAACACAAGCTTTTAAACAATTTTTACAACATTTAATATCCCTTTGCAGCAGAAATATCTCATTTTATGCATGCTGTTAGCGCAGGAACATTCTCCATTTTGAAAAATTAAAGAATGAAAATTTTTATCTCATTAAATAAAATTAATTTTTGGATGACAAAATGAAATAAATTACTGGCTGATAACTTATGTATATAGAAACCACAAAAATGTTGAATAAAACTTTTCAGAAGAAATGCAGGATATAAGAGTTTATAAACATCTAAGAAATATTAGACTATTAATTCCAAATATATTAATATAAGCAAGACGAATATTTTATTTTAATGTTTATATTACTATTTATATGCGTTATATTATATTTTAAATTTTTTTTACATTTTATTCTTAAAAGAAAACCTCTTTATAGTATCGCTATATATATATATATATATATATATATATATATATATATATATATA
>JAPMOR010026297.1:28762-41167 GCA_026543865.1 Argiope aurantia
GATACGTTAGGTATAAATTGAAAAATATTCCTTCGAAATAAGAATAAACCTAAATCCTTCTAGGAGTACATATTTATATTATTTAACAAAGATGTCAAGAAGTTTCATGAAAATATCTCGGTATTATATATTTTTTCGAAGGTATAAATTTCATTTCGGGTCATATAGTCAGAACAGAACAACAGGGCTAAGCGATTTTTCTCCGAACAAGTTTTTCGTATGGATTCTAATATACATTTGTCTGATAGCACTACATATTTTATTTCTTCTATACATTTTTGTAAATGTAGCCTACTTTCTGTTAAAAACTAAATTATATTGGTATAACATCACAAGATTTCATTTTAGGAAACAATAAAAAAGTATCGTTTGGCTATTAGGAAAACAAAAAGTAGAAATCATTTTATTATTTTATTTCTACAATAAAACTTTATTTCGTGTATAGGCTCACATAGAGCTATTTGACATTGATCTTCGTCTTTTTGATATTTTTCTAACACCTGAAATTCTTTTAATAAAAAAGCAATTTGACAAAATAGTTATGTTTACATCAAAAAATCCAATTTCTAGAAAATACATAAAATCTTTAGAAGATTTTTTTTTCAATTTCAGTTTGATTTAGTTTTCTGAATAAGAAACAGAAATATTTATGAGATTTTGAAAGATATGCGATTTGATTTAAAGAAAGGAAATTTAGAAGTATAGAAAATATAATATGCTCTTTTTTATTATATTTCGAGCCATATTCTTGTATTTAAACGCATTGGAATAGCACAGTAAACGGAATAAAATAAATTTTATATAAATTAAATGCAACAAGTCCTTATTCGATTAACTGACAATACGAACATGCATATACAACAAAATACATCATCAATAAATAGAAGTACACAAGCAACAAATTCATAGTAGAAAAACGTAACAGCACAGAATGTTTAGAGAGAAACCGCCGTAAGAGAGACTTCTAACAACTATCCATGCCTCTCGAAAATCAGTTAATTTTATATGCCACTTTTTAACAAATTTTATTTAATCAATCGTCATACAGTTGTTAAAGGTTTTTATTTACCCTCTTAAAAAGTTTAAAATCTCTCAATCTTATTTTAAAACCAGTCATTACACAAGAGTTTTAAAATATTTATGAAAATAAATTGATTAATTATAAAAAATTAAAATCATGCCACTAGAAAGCCATCTTTTAAATTTTATGTAGGCGTAAAAGAACTTTTTGTACGATGATATATTCCAAATTTATTTCGATAATATTCAAGATTCTTGTACTCCAATTTCACTTCTTTTAAGAGACTGTAGAAATGCTTAAATAACGCAATTTATCTTTCTAGTGGTCCTAGAGTTGAAACAATCAAGTATACAGGCATACAAACCGATACTAAATTTTATAAAATATTTTTACAATACTCAAAAAACTTTTGATGAAGAATTTTTTCTACCTTTGTCTCAAATATAATTTTCATAGACGCTTAAATTTATATCTGTTCTTCTACTTATCCTACTAATGATTGATCTATTTTTCATGTAACCTTTTAAATTAAACTTTGAGCATCGTTTTTCGACTGAAGAATCAAAAGATATATTTTATAACGTTTACTAGAGTATTTTTTTCCTCTTGAGTAGACGAAGTCAAACAAAAATGTATTCCAATGCATTACAAGCGAGGTTACGGCGAAATTAGAAAACTTTGAATTTTAGATCCCCATATCTTTTAATAAATGTCCTGAGAGTTGAAACAATTTTTTCTCATTTTTAGTAAAAAAAATTGCATATAAAAGAATTATCATTTCATGTTATGGCATTGCGTTTATATATTAATTTAGCACTAAAGAAGTTACAGCACAATGTTTTAATTTTAGATCATTGATTGGCCTTTTATCTCTTATCAATTCCAATGTGAAAATTTGTAAATTCACAAAACTGAAAAAATTGGAAATAAATAAATAAATAATAATCATAAGAACTAAAAAATTCTTAAAGGAGACTACATGAAGTAAAATGTGTAATTCTTCGAAATAAATAGTTATATTGAATTTAAAAAGTAAAAAAAAAAAAAAAAAAAACTTTACTAAACACTATATACTGCATTCACTGATTAGTTAACTCCATCAAACAATACTTGACAAAAGAAATAAGTTAATAATTTTGTTTTGTTTTTAATTTCATTTAAATTAATTTATAAATCCATATGCAATAATGTATTCATACTAGATTGCTGATGTAGCTTTTATTTAGCGAGTTTTAAAATAAATAAAACTGCATATATTTGGAATTGCCCTTATTATTATTCACATTTTGGCATAACTGGAGTAGTTAATCGATTTAGCAGGGGTAAAAATTAATAACATCAAATTCTTAATTTTCCACATCCGGTCGTTGTCTTGTCTCATCCATCTTAATACATGACGTGCCTTTAACTTTTTTCTAGAAAATTTGGAATTAAAATAATTATTCCATAATATTTACAAATATACATAATTCAACGGCAGATGAACTTTAAGTTTGTTGAGGAAACATCAGCATACATTTAATGTGATTAGAAATATATCAGGAAAGATTGGAATTCAATACGTGTTTCTTTGTACGCTAGTTGATTCATATAAGAATATGAATATAGGTAAATTGATTTTTGAAATAATTAATATCTTTTGCGACTGTCAATAGATTATTTCATTCGGTCATTTTCATTCCTATTGCCGAGGTAAAGTATTATGAATATATAACAAAAATGAAATATATTAAAACTTTTAACATTAAAATATAAAAAATGGTGTGCTTTGACTTGGTTTGTGATTGATTCCTATAACAAGCATCGAGGAATAAAAGAAATCAGGAAGGGAAAAGTAGATTTTTCTAAGAATTTTTAAAGGAAGAAAAGAAAAAAGAACAACATTTCTATAGGAAAGAAATTTATCAGGAAAGAAACACACCAGCAAAAATTCCAAAAAAAACCCCAACTATTTATAGCATTAAATAATTTGACGAGATAAAATATATTTAAAACATAAAGTTGAACAAATCAAATATAAATATGTAGGAAGACAGTGACATTAATAATATTTTTTCAACTGGAATGAAATTTAATATTTAATTACTAAAATAACAGCAAAAAAACTAACTCAAAAATTGTAATAGTTTTAAAATAGCAATATGTTAATATAGCTATATTTAATAAAAAACGTTTTCTTTGTTTTAATTATAATTATTATATTAATTGCTATTTTAAATCCTTTGCCAAAAATTTTCACCTTACTTGTTAGTCTTTTTTCTTAATTATTAAAGCTCAGAAAAAAAAGAAATTATTTCAAAAATTTAATTTTGAAAAAAAGAATTCAAGTATGCATACCAATTATTATATTTATGAGTTCTTATTTCAGGAATATACCTATAAATATAAAAATTGTGATGTGTATAAATATATTTTTTAAATGCATATTTGAGGATTTCTTTTATATTTTAATATAAGTAATTGCCTTTAACAATTCAAATTAGTCTCATTTTCCGAGCAATGCAATTTCATTCGTGACAATATTATAAAATCATAAAATTTCTTAGTAGTTAATTTTTATTCCAATTTGCAATGTCGTTTACAGTAAAATAGAGAAAAATATTCTTTAACCCACTGTCTAAAATGCAGTGCGTTCAAGAATTTGATTTATTTGTAGGACATTTGATATGAAAGTAAACCCATAAAAATTATTTTTAAAATCTAACTAAATACATTTTTTTTTAATTCCTCAGCTCTTTTCTGTATTTAATCGCAGAAATTAGTTGATTACTCAACTAAATGAAAATTTTACAATCCAACAATATCATTTTTTTTTCTCCCCAAAGTAATAATTGTTCCTACTTGCCAATCAACTACCAAAATGTTAACGAAATCTGCAAAGATCGTTTCCCTTATTTAGGTAATAATTCTCCTATTGTCGAAGTAAGCAACCAAGCAAAAAGAGGAAATAATTCTTCTCATTCAATCTGCGAGATATCAGGTAGCAAACGTTGGTAGTGATGTCATTCACAACTGACTTGAACCCCTTTAAGTCAATGTTAATTAGAAGATTTCAGTAAAAAAATGTTGATTTCATACTTTGAATTCCTTAGCTTTGTGGAACTTCTTTCAATTGCTAGAGGACATACTTGATCGCTTGAATAAGCTTAGCCCTGATACTGCAAACATGTTTTCAGTTGATTGCATCAGGATTTGCATCAAAATAAGTGACATTTTTTTAGAAATGCCATCATGAATAAATTGGCGAGAGTAAAGATTGCATATCAGGGCCATTAAAATAAGAATTTGATGGAGTCGTCTCATTGTGCTTCGAGTGTTTTGAAACATAATTCTGGAACTTATGTAAAAGATGGAATGCATTATGATATTGTTTATGCTAACATTGAATATATTAAATCTTGATGCATATTTAAAGATAAGATTAAATGAATAATACTTTTAAAGATACAAATTCAATTAATGTTTTATAAGTTGCTGGAAATTGTCTAATGCTTCTTAAATAATTTTATTTCTCTTTTCTTCTGATATGTTTCTGAATATTTTTTTGATGTACTAAACAATTTCAAACTTTTTGTTTTTCAGTGCTGGTACGAAAAGTTGCAAATCAGATTACAGTAAATCGTTTTCATGTATAATTATATATAGGAAATCGCCTTTCAATCGTGGTTTTCTTTTCACAAGTATTCCGTTGAAATTGCACAAACAGTAATTGGATAATCTTATAGTTCATTGTTCTGTTTTATTGAAATTTTTGTTTTTATTAATGTAATACATAAATAAAAAAATCAATAAGAAACTTAAGAACTCCATACCTTCAATGAAATGTTAATTCAGTATCATTAAGGATAAAAACTCATGTGAATAGTGATAATGTTGTAATATTGGTATTAACTATTAATTATCTGACAGTTTGAAAATTACAATTTCAAAGTGAATTGTAAAATTGAAAAATTCATTTTGAAATTTAAAATTCCAAATTGCTTAACTTTTTTTAAAGACATTTTGATGCTTTGCTTCTTTGCTCAAACTATTACAAGTTTATTTTTCAAATAATGAATGATATTATATTTTTATACTGTACAAAATACTTATATATTTTAAGCAATTCAAATTCAGTAATAAAGTTTTAATGATTCATTTTCTATTCAATTTTTAGACTCAAAATTCCCTTTACAAGATTTCAAGATGCATTATTATGAAGTTTATTTGTCCTTGTCTAATTGTTTTAAAAATATAAATTAAGAATAAAAAACAAATGATGACGTTTTATTTATAGAATTTTCTTAATAAATTTATTTTTCGATTTGTTTTTCGGTTCAAAATATTTCTGTTCTATATTTTGAAAAACATAATAACTAATATAAAAATTTTCAATATTAAACTATATGTATAATATGATTATAAATGCACCTATAACTAAAAAAGAATTAATGAATTTTAAATCCTAGTTTAAATTTAAGCAACCCTATTTTAATCGTCTATATGAATAGAATTAAAGAGAAAACTCAAAGCATTAGTATTCATGTGATATGAACAGAATTAAATAACTTGAAAGAACTTATTGAATAAATTTTTCCAAAACTTGTTATTAATGTCTACAAATAAAGAAACTAGACCAATAATTCCATGAATGTTATAAGTTTTATTTTCAGAGTCCATAAATTAAAAGTTGTGCGTTTCATAGCGTATATAGTACAAAACAACAATACTTGTATTATAATTCAATATCATTGACAAGAAATAATCAAGACATATGTGAATAAAAACTTCTTACAGTATCTAGCGTATCATCTATGGTGATTAAACGCTTACAGGCTGTAAATGTACAAATGCCAGAAAATCAGGTATATATTTTGGACGCATTTATTTTCAAGCGGTTGAAATCAAAAATTGTTGCAATTGTAACCACAACTTGCTAACTTTCGTTTATTTAAATCATTGTGATTTTGATTTATTTGTTTATATGCATGCAGAATATTGACTGACAGGTTGGGAACTTCCGTGATTGATCTTATAAATTTCATATCAATCTGCATTTTGGATTCCATGGGGGGCATCTAAAAGGGAGAGGATGCACAATAGAGATGTCTACCTAGATCCTTAAGTGTTTTGTTACGAGTACTCCGGCTGCAGAACCGCCATTCAGAATGGATTTCGCCAATTATTCAGAATGGATTTCGTTTACATTAGTTAGAAATCTACAAATTTATTGTTAAATTTATACATAAAATTTAATTACATAATTACATCAAATTGATTTTATTTCTCATGCTCAGAGACGGAAAGTCAGACAACTAAAATTATTGTGTTTTTCAAATGGCCGCGGTGGCCTGGTGGTAAGGTCTCGGCTTCGGAACCGGAGTGTTTCGGGTTCGAGATACGATTCCACCGAAGAACCGTCGTGTAAGGGGGTCTGTTGCACGTTAAATCCGTCCTGACCAAACGTCCTCCCGCTGGTGTGGTGTGGTGTGGAGAGGGGGGTGCCAGCTCAGGTGTCGTCCTCGTCATCTGACCATGGTTCAAAATTACGAGGTCCGTCCCAAAATATCCCTAGTGTTGCTTCAAACGGGACGTTAATAAAACTAAACTAAACTATTGTGTTTTTCAAAGACGGAAAGATCTGAAAATTGGAGATTACATAAAATTTCAGTTTTGTATTCACGATTATAATATTCTGGATAATGATCAAAGAAATATAGTAAAACGCAATGCGCATTCATATTCAAACTGCATAGTTCCATCAAGAATTTTTTTTGGCGATTTACTTTATTCGCTTTAGTGTCATCTGTACGTAATAATAGAAGCATAATTAATATTTTATTTAAAACCTGATATAAAATTTATTAGATAGCAATTAGAGAAAACATAACGTGATATAGGATCCAAGCGTTGAATCGAATCTTGCTTCTTATATGCTCTTTAATGTCATAAAGTTAACTTAATACGAAGAAATAAAAAGATTTTTAAAATATAGATCCAGTTTTAATGCGTTTATCTATATTGAATTATTATGTTTAAATTGAAAAGAAAATTCCGAATTGTTAAAAGGTGTATTTTTATTATTATCATATTCGGAAAATTTCCTTTTTCATAGTTGGAAACATAGAACAAACAAAAACTTTTCGAATAATCAATAGCAGATATTTTAAATATTTCGAAGAAGAATAACTGGATTTTAGAATAAAATGCGATCATTCATTTATAACAAATGAATAATATTTTTATTTTCCTATTACATAACAGGCGAGAAAACATGATAAAGAATTCATATCTTAAACATACTAAAACGTTGAAGGTTTTATCAGATGTTTTAAAATTGGAAACTCTATATAAATATGCAGAAAATGCAAAATATTCTTATAAGATTAGAGAAAAATTCAAAATAGTTTTAACTAAATCCGATTGCTGAACAGGCGTTTATTTTTTAATTTTTGCATATAGAAGCTTTTGTAGGGAACAGAATGAGGTAATAAAGAAGATCACAATGAAGAAAAAAAATCGATCATAAATGGGAGTAAATTTATGCGTTTTAATAACATACGGAAAGTACAGAAAAGATCAGAACAGTAAAGAAATAAAAATGTTTATAAAGTTATTTAATGCAGAACCGTTGATAATAATACATGCATGTTACAGATTTTAAAAAAGATTTATTCTCATAATATAAATTTATTTCTGGCAAGGAAACATATGCCCCATGGGATTTCAGAAAAAAAATTGAAACTTAGCATTTTCTCATTTAGCATTTCAAAGATTCGGATGTCTTATTTAAAATTCTAACGAATGAGTTATTTTGATATATCTTTATTATGAAATATTTGTGTTTGGTTTATGCAAATACATAATACATTTTTTAATAATTAGAATAAATCAAAATTTGTAGCACAATTCAGTAATTATACAATTCACAATAAGCGCAATTGCAAAATAAAAAATATCTAAAACTTCATAAATCCGAAATTTACATTTAAATATACGTGAATAAATTCTTCAAAAATCATGCATGAAAAATAAAAATAAAATATATTTATGATACTGAAGGCAATTTAGTATAATTATATCTATTTTATAAAGAAAAGCTATTAATTATTTTGACTAAAAAGAATTTTATATCAGACAAGAAGCAAAATTCCTTCAAGAAGAGGAATAAATCTCACGAAGCATAATAAGTCTTAAAAACAGCTTTAATGTTTTCCAGAAAACTTTCTCACATACTCTCTACTAAACAATTCATGGCAGAGAACGTCATAAGAGCACGTCAAAATCAAAATTACGAAATATTAACTTTTGGGCTGGAATTTAGAATTTTTATTGAACTAACGTCATCCTTGGGAACGATTCGACATGGCATGCGTTAATGGTCCTGGTATGCTTTAAAGTATCAAACAACAAATTTATGTTCCATATACGTTTTCCTAAACTGATTGAAATAAAAATATGACAGAAAACTGCACTTGTAGTCATGAAATCCCATAATAAATTTTACATATTTAAGTCATTGCGTTTTAAAATTACCACATTTACATTTTCTGAAAGAACAGTCCGACAGACAATCAACCAGGATTTGTTTTAAAATTTGACAGATATCTACCCTACTGATGTTAAATCTGTACACCTAATATAATCTGCCTATGTTTCTTTGTTTTGCAATTATCGTGTTAATTTACATTTGAACCTCCGGAAAGAAGAACTTACTCTGAAGAAATTTTAATCATATTTTGATAGAAATCTGCAAATTTGGTGTTAATACAATTATACTAGATTTCAACCATCTAGCTCAAAGCGTTTTTGAATGATCTATGTCAAAGATAGCTAAAGGAACATTTTTGAAAAATGTGTTTTTCGAACTCAGGGAAGTCTATAACGTGGTGGTTCTTCAAAATATCCAGTTCGAACCGATTGCAATACTCGAGTATACAGGAAGCCTTATATACATTATATCATAAGTTAAGTAATAAACCAATTAAACAAAATTTCTCTATTTAAAGGACAAATAGTTATTAAATTTATTTTCTAAATATTTTTTAAAGGAAAAAATAATAAATTTTACTATGCTAATTGATAATCGACAAATTATGTGACAATTCTTGTACCAGTTAATTTCTAAATAAATCCTTTTAGGTCGACTTTACAAAGAGTCCTATAAATTGTCTTAAAGTTGTCAGCATCAGCTTAGAAAACGATCTATTTCTTCCTCGATTAAATTTCTACTCAATTCTAGAGTGATAACTCCAAGTAAGTTTTGCACATGTGCGACAAAAAGTGGGACTAAGACTGTTGTTTATCAGAAATATTTAGTATTAATTTATTAGTTATGATTCAAAAAGGGATTGAGGATTCTTATGCTCTTCAAGGCTTCCTATAATTTTTGAATATAGATATTCAAAAACTGTACTAAGTATAATTATATCTACTTTGCTTTTTTATATATGTATATAAATAGAAGCAATAAACTGCAGTAACAGTTGATATTAGTGATAAATATATATTTATAGCCATATATTTCTTCATTACTAAATCTCTTATTATAAATCATCCTGTTTTAATTTAAAATACACACATCCAGCACAATTTAGACCACCGTCTTAAGTAAATAGTTTCATCATCATAACAATTGAACCACCTTCCCACGACTGCCTTTTCTAATACCCCAGTGAGCACGGTTCTAAATTCCGTTTATTTCAGTGGCACGCTCAATTGTCTGATCATAGCCTCCCAAAGCATTGGTGGAACAAGGTAAAGCGATCCAGTTATCTGCTGTTCAATTTATATCTACTGAAGGCGGCTATTGTATCAATGTGATACAGAATTTCTACAAAACCGTTTCAGTCCTTTGTAGGATCTCAGTTTGCGGGAATTACAGGTAAGAGTTAAATTAGAAGACAAATGAGTTGTTCCGAGGTTGTACTTGGTTTCATAAGATATCGCAGTATTTCATAATCTGCGGTACCCACAGTAATATTATTGTTATTCATATTTAGTGAAGGTCACAAACTTATCAATATTAACACTATACGTACATCCATACGTACATGTCTGTTTGAAACACGTAGGGCTGCTGTCGGCGCAGTTTTTCGAGGTTGTTGAGAGATGGAACATTTTCCTTTTCATAAATAAATAGATAATTAATTAAAACAATGATAATTTACATAAAATAAATAAATAATAAATTAAAATAAAAATAATCTTTATAAAATAAATAAATAATCAATTAAAATAAAGATAAAATACAAAATTCATAAAATAAATAAAAATTTGTAGGACACCAGCGTGATGCCCCGGATGACACAATTAGACAACTTTAATTCAAAATATATTTTATTAGAACATTATTAAAACTTCATATCCATATAAAAACCGGACTTTTTTATTTTGATATTTTCTTGCCTTATAATCGTTAATTGACATTTCATATTTTTTGTTAGTTAAATTTACAGTTAGAGAAGGATATTGCAATTTTGTTTTATTTTATAACGTGTAAAATATTTAATAAATTAACTTTGAATACTAAATTTTTAGCGACTATTAATTCAGTTATGTTAAAGTTAGAGCAAATTAAGTAGTTTAGCGATTAGTTTATTGAATTATTTTAATTGAATTAGATTAACATAACAGCAACATGCACTTGTATTGTTCCAATGAGTATCTTGATGACGGTCGAGGACAACTGGGTCGAACCTCACACAGCTACATCATATTTAAGATGATGGACTCATTTATTTTGTATACCTCATCTTGGTATAGATTTAGAATGTAATGGTTAAATTAGATTTTCATCTCGGAAATTTCTACTCCTACAACTGAGGCCTTATTACCATGTCACTGTGTCCCTTTGCCTATGGTTAAATAATCCATTAAAATTATCATGACTAAATAATTCCAGCCCATAACTGCTTAGTTACACTCTAAGTATTTAAAAAAAATCAATAGAAAAATTACACTCCTCTAATAAATTATTTCCATCTAAACTTTTAGTCAAATTATTTAAGTTTCTTGAATGGTGTTATGATTGAATCCATATATCAATCACATTCTACAGTTTCGAGTAGAATTGCAAACTTAATTACATGATTTATATTAACTTGAACTATGATTTAATATATCCTATATTACTGCAAAGTTGAATACTTAGACCAATTCGCAAGCCTGGAATCTAAATAGCCATTAGAAATAAACCAATATTCGAGGTTTAATTCATGTTAGATTTAATAATGATAAATTAATGCTCGGAATCTATGTGATGGAATAAATGACTTGCGAATAGCATTTCACCTTAAATTCAATTATTTCAAATATTATTTAAAGCCAAACTGAAATGAAATTAGTAGTAACACAACTATCTACTGCTCTATATATTATTACTTCAGTGTTAAATTATGATTATGTGTCTTATATGCATTATGTTCTTAATTAGATACGTGTCCATAAAGTGATTAAAAAGAATTTTATTTTTAACGTATGTAATTGTTTTCATACGTTATATCCTTTTATATTAATTGTTTAATCCTTTAAACAGATATTATGTTATTTATAACGTATATAAGGTATACGTAATATAAGGTATACTAAGTAAAATTTGTAAGGGTTAGCCCTGCAGTAAAGTTCGTAATTTTAAGAGCAAAAATTACCTCCAATTTTACAGACACTTCCTTGAAAATGCTTTCTTGTGATATAGCGTATATTTTTCTAATTGGTCTTTTTAACTTACCCTCGATATTTTTTTAGATATTTTTGTAACTTCCTTATTCCACTGCTAGAGAAGCTGCAACATGTCTCAATAAATTCTACATATTGCTTTAATATATGTGCACGTAATCTCTTTGGTAATACGAGATGCCATTTTGAATTTAAAGCTGTTAGGATTATTTTATCGATCAGCCTATATATTTTTTACAGAAAATATAATATTCTTAATAAATCTTTTATATGTTATTGCTACCATTCGAAATAAATTTAAGTATTAATTTTTTCATATAGATTCTACATTTTCAATTTATAATATTAAAAATCTTTTTAATATATATTCTATATGTTTGGATTGTTAAGTTATATTCATCACAGATGTAATCTTCCACATTTATAAAATATATGTATATATAATAATTAGTAAGTTTTGTACACTATTTAATAAATATTTCCAACACTATATAGATAATATAAATTTTTAACTTTTTTTCGTAATCCTTCTTAAATAATAAAGTTTTAAGATTTTATAGTATCTTTCTCAATACAAATTGTTAAGTTTGTGAGAATTTGAGCCAGTAAGTTGTAAAAAATATTCTTCTTTATTGCACTGTATTTTAAATTAGCTTAAAATTAAGAATACCATATATATATATATATATATATATATATATATATATTAAGTATATAAGTTTATTTAT
>JAPMOR010026297.1:48656-86115 GCA_026543865.1 Argiope aurantia
ATATAAGATAAACTTGTCTTCAGATTACAAGTACTACAAATATTCTTTTAAAATTGAAATTTTGGGGGTTTGGTTGAGAATATCGGAAATATGGGTTTTGCCGGCTCATTTCATGAAAAATCATGTTTTTGTGCTTTTTTTCCTATCCCAGTGTTTATCTTATCTTTTCTTCCCATAAGGAACAGATATTTTCAGCTGCTAATTGAAAAGACGATTAAAACTGTCGACAGGTTGATTTGTTCATTGAGATATTAAATCTCTATTTTCTAGATAATAAAAGGCTGATGACCAAATATTAAAGAACCTGTACCACCAAATATAATGAGTAAAATTCGTTTTTGATACAAAATACATACTGGACATTAGATGATATAATCCATATATTCTAATATAATTTCTATGTTTTAAAATACCGATATATTATTGTTAGTGACTAATAACAGTTTTTTTCTCTATATTTTAAAACATTAATCATTAAATTTTAAAAAAGATAAAATAAATCCTTTTAAAAGTAAATTTATTTTTAAAAATATTATAATATCCAAAAACATTATTATACCATAAATTATAAATGACATTATTATATTATAGATTAACATTTTAATATTATATAATTTAAATAGTATTTTCCTTTATTTAATAACCTGTATTTTATTCAAATAGAACAATATGTAACATTAATACCATTGTTATGTTGGTGGAAATGACAAACTTATCAATAATATTCATTGACTCATTTAAATCAATTTTGATAAGCTACCTCTTAACACAACAAAAGTATAATAGAAAAGCTATAATAAGACAAGTAAAAATTGCAAAATAATGAAAGTTGTTGAAATCGGTCTAGTTATTGCAAATGTGCGCTATGTAAAAGATTTATTTTCAAAATATATCGAAATGGAAAAAGGTGGCCATTGATAACGTATTAAGAACCCCTAAACTTTCATACGTAATTCAATTTTTCGAAGTCGATACATTGGCTTTTTACTGGTAGACTCTGTCGCCGATTTTCCTCATGAACATTGTGCAATAGGACAGTGCTTTTTCAATTTCTCTGAAAACTGGAAGATGGGAAATTGAAAAAGACTTTTAATGACATATATAGGACTCATAAGCTTTCATATAAAATGAAAAATTTCAAAATCAAATCATTAATTGGGACTAGGAAAAAAAAGTATTATTTAAGAATTTTGCAATTTGAAAACAATTCAGTTTGAAATTTTTATTTAAATTATTATTATAAACATCGTTTGTTTGGATACAGATTGAAATAAAAAAGGCCACAATTTTTAACGTCTAATCCTTCACTGCATGTGATACAATTATATTAAATGCAAAAAAAAATATTTCTTTTTCACTTAATTAGAGGCATTAACGTTTATTACCGTTATTGCCTTTATTACAAAGAAATAACGTTTCAGAATTTTAAATTAAAACTAATACAGAGATAGTAAAAATAAAGTTTCTTTGTTTTGAAATTGAAATATAAATATTAAAATTAACTTCAAAAATAGTTTTATTTACATTAAAAAAATTAATATGAAAAATGCATTTAGCAGCTGTAAAAAATTGAGTAGCTTCTTTTACAAGCATTATCGCTCATAAATATTAATCGCACGAAATAATAACTTTTTGTAAGTAGAAAATATCTTTAAAGTTGATTTTTTTTTCATATATTAATTTTTTTTTTACAGTTCGCTGTTTATTTTTTTATTTTACGATATTTTATTTAAAGAATTTCTTTTAAGTATTAAGCAAATTATTTCTGAAGTTTTTATACACATAAGGTGTTAAAGAATGTTACACATTATTTGGTTTAAGGCTATCTTAGATTTTCATTGACTTTAAAAATAGAATTATATATATATATTTTTTATCCTATAAGCAGTACCAAGAAGATTTTTTTTATCATTTCTTTTAGTGATGCCTAATTTTTTTTTCTTTCAAAATGCTGTTTTAGCTTTCAAAAAAATTTTACAAATTCGTTTTTGAATGCTTTAAATGTCGATGCAACTCCAAGCTGATTTTTTTTTCCGACACACCTTTTTATCTATAATATTTTGTATATATATATATATAAAAATTCTCAGGAGAATGAAATTAAAGGATATTTTTATATTCAATAATATATATGCACATAAATGTTTTTAGTTTAAAATAATTTTTTCTTAACTTTCTTAATGTCTTTTATTTCGGAGTGCACTGTTTCTGTTTCTTAAAAGCGATATAAAAAGTGCATATTTTCACGACGGATTTTCTATTTTTATTGCATATAGTTTTCTAAAGATGAAAAAATTTCTATTAAAAATACTGATGGTCACTGGTATTATAGGTGACTACGAATAAATTTTAAAAAAATTAAGAAATATTAAAGTTTATTGCATGATCTGTCTTTATAAAATTGTTAAGGTCTGCACTAAATGTTCTCATGTAAAATTGAAGAACCATATTTTTAATAAGACAATATTTTTGGCATACCATTTAAAAAATCTAATTCAATCTTTCACTTGAAGTTCCGTCAGTATAATTTTGAAATAGCCATATTAAGTAAAAATTGCATGTTAAGTGATCATGTAACCAATTCCAAGATTTTTTGGAAATGTTGCTTATCTTTTTTAATTATGTTTATATCGTGATGTGAGAATCCTTGTATATGTATGTTTTAATCATCCTATAGGTTTAAAGTATATATATTATAAATATTTTTATGGAATTTTCTATAAGAGCATTAGAGATGCCTATAGAATTTCAGGAGTTTATATGATTATATATTTATTTGCTTTGAAAAAAAAAACAGTGTAGAATTTCTTTGAATATTTCCTGATACAGAAATCACTTGCTTTCAATTAGCGCATAGTCCTTATTATTTTATTTTAATTTGGTTGTAGAGTTTCTTAATGTTTAGAGTTTTTCACGTCATGATTAATTTTTTAGTCCATAACTCCTTAGTGGGACATTACACAAAAGGATACTAATGACATGGGTAGATTAATTGTCGCAATAATGCATTCACTTCAGAAATTAAATTTACACAGCATCATTAATTAATCACAATTTGTAATTTCTTAAAGTCAGTAAGGTATGCAAACGCATTAATTATCATTAATTATCTTTGTATTAACAATAATTAAAACTAAATAATATTTTTCGAAGCAATGATTGGTGTGTAGATTAAAAGTGAGACGCTATAATGCTTTCCATATTTACTGTAAATATATATCTATATTTATATCCATACTTAAAAATAAAGCTCAATGTGTGTGTGTGTGTGTTGGTGCTCTACAGGCCAGGTCATTTGACCTACAGCTGCCAAATTTGGTACATGTATACATTAGAAGTCGTGAATGTGCAACTGGGGTCCGTTTTTCTGAATTTTTAATTAGAATTTTAATTATTAATTAAAAACTAACTTTCCAGCCAAAAAATCTTCCATTTCTCCCACCGCCAAATGAGTAAGGCTTCAGTTTTTTTTCCCCCAACAGTAATGAGGTTAGGGTTAACATTTCTCGGCCGATTATTTCAAACGATTCTGTTTATTTTCTTAATGTTTTATGCATTTAAAATTAAACATTGTTAATTAATCGATCTTTCAGATACATTCTGAAGTACTTTTGAATTAAAATAACGGAAATTAAAGATGTCTAATCTGAATGGCGTTACCCCAACTGGCGTAGAAAAATTCTCACATTTGCGTTATCGTAACTAGCGATGAAAATTCACGCATGCGCATTGTGACAATATTATCAACGGATTCTTGATTTAAATTATTTTTAGTTAGTTGCACGCTTTTGTAATTAAATTGTATTTATGTTATTTATATATTTTTTGTATATGCTTATAGTTTTAAGTACATCGTTTTTCAAGTAATTTTTTTAATCGGTTTTCGACCGATTATTTTAAACGATTCATTTTATTTTCTTAGTGTTTGATGCATTTAAGATTAAACATTGTTAATTAATCGATCTGTTCATGATGAATCTGAGAAAATTTTGCTGAGAAATTTTTGAGATATTACATAAATTAAGAAATATATTCTTTAGTGCCTATAAAGTTTAAACGCTCAGTGACTCTGTTATCAGTAATCGTATTATAAAAAAATGCTTTGTTTCAGAAAAAAATAGTATTATATTAATTGCAGATTAATTCTTTCCACTTTAATTTAAAGCAAAAATTCTACGAGAGCTAACAGAAAATTAGAGAGATACATATTACGTTATGGCTGAAGGCTCTTATAATATTATGAGTGAATTATATGACTATCAAAATTTGAAGTTTTAAAATATTTTGATGAAGAATCTATTAAAGTGGGAATTGCGTAAAATATTTAATTATTTAAATTTAAATGAACATTAAGATTGGCGAACCAGCTGGTCGCCAAAGGCGGCTAGTTTCTAATAAATCCTATTGGATGTTTAAAAATATCATAATATAGAAGACGGTCCCATGGGGGCGACATCTCGTAATTGAGGATGAGAGACTTCCGGCATGATGGTTGGTCCTCGCCAAACTTGTGGGTATATGAAAAGGCGGCGGTTGGCTACCTTCCATCGACGATGGAACGTACTCCTTAGGGAATGATAATATAGAGACGCAATTCTTATATGCAAGATTTTAGAATAAATATTCGTGTGGAGATAGCAATGAGAGGAATTTAAGAATTTTTATAATAGTCCATTCGACTGATTGATATTACTACTTTCCCGTATCTGAAGAGAAAGCACTGTAATCGTCAAAATATTCCAACTCGATATTTCGACGCCTCTCCACGTTGATGACTTTCCTGAGTCGGAAAAACGCATTTTTGGTGTTATGCCACTTTGTTAACTTAAAAATTCTAAAACATTTTAAACCACATATATATAAATGTGGTGTATGTTATTTACCCTAATTTTGTAGATTTTTATTAAATTTTGAGTGAAATATATTGAGAGCAAGTCTGTTTGTCCGACTGTAGTAATAGAAGTTTATTCTATAAATACAAAAAGAAGAAAGCTATATTGACAAGATTCGGTACACAGATTCAACATCTGAGGTGTAGATGTTTGATAAATTTAGAATCAAATGGGTTTCATTTGAGCCGTCTGTCTGCTTCTTTGCATGCATATAAATGCAAAATATATGTGATTATTCCAAAATTCGACACCTTCAAAAATGAAATTTAATTCACAGTTTTAACATCTTAAGTGTAAGCCTGTATCATATTTTCATATCATATCATAACGAAAGTCTGATCTGTTGACCTTTATTTTGACAAGTATAAAAGCATCGTATGTCAATAACTCAGTGACGTAAATATATGAAATTTGTTATGTGACCTTGGGATTTTAATTATAGTTATGTTTCAAATTTTGATTTTAATTTGTAAAACAAAAGATATCAAAAATATAGATTCGGTTTCCTGGTACACGGTTATTAATCACATCTCATTGATTAATCGTCGAAATTCGCACACTTATAAGCTAATTCGCAACTATTTGCAGTTGTCTGCAGTTAATAATAAGCAAGTACATTTATTGGAAGAAGTTTCAAATAGGCCACTGACGCTGGTTCATTTCATCTTTAAAGGTCTTGGAGTACAGAAAAAAATGTTATTTTTATATTTTAAACAAATTTATTAACTACCCAGCCATACCTTGTGATTCTTGTTATACGCCTTTTTGTAAGAAGAAATTATATCAAAGTCCATTCAACTCATTTCCTATTGGAATTTAACATTCATTTTCTTTCCCCCTTTCTACTAAAATGATTTATGTTTTTCTTTGTAAGCTTTTATTAGGTGAGATTGATTAAGGAATAAATGAGACTCAATATCTTGTTTTTATTATTGCATCACTATTTCCTTCTGTTTCTATTTCTGCAGTGTATAAAAGGTTCTCATTACATTTTGCTAACTTTGAAATATATCTATGGGCATACCGTAAATAATTTCTTTCGTTTAACATTCTTCTCACGGTGCTAACAGAATTGAATTTTCACTTAAGATATCCATATGAGTTCGGGGACAAACTCATACCGACAAAAAAAGATACATAAAAAATGTCCTGGTTTCAAATAAATTAAAAAAAGGTTTTAAAAGATCAATATTAAAAGAAAACAATATATTAATTGCCATTTGTTGGCGTATTCCTAAAATATGGCACAGAACTACAAATGTAATCATAAGATCACATTTAACTCATTGTATTTTTGAGATATCGTGTTTGCATGCAGGATAAAGTACAGACCGACAGACTGTCAATATCTTCACAGATTTAATTCCAAATTTGATGCGAATTTACATTTTAGATGCTTAACTTGCTTGTCTGAATCTTATTTATATAAACTTTTTTTTTGTTTTGCAGTTATCGTTTTCACTTGCAGTCGAATAGTTAGACACCAGATATCCAATGAAAATGCATTAGAATTTGATAGATGTAAACAAATTTGGTTTTATGATCATTTACGAAATTTTATATGTCTAGCTCAATGCGTTTTTGAATTATCGCGATCACAAACAGGCAGACAACGATCCAAGCTAAAATATTGCAAAAATATGTTTTTGTTTTTTTTAAACCTCAGGGAAGTCTGGAATGTCGAGATTCCTCAAACTCCATAGTTCGATATTTTGACGATTATAATACATTTTCTTAAGGTATTTCGTATACGAGAAATTGATAGTGACTTCTGAAACCTTTTAAATGCCTTTGTGCATTTTATGACATATTTTCTTGAAAATGATTGTAATTTTTTATGCCATATACTCATTTAATTATTTTTATTTCCGGGAGTAGACCTCATTATCCTACAGTTTAGGGTAAATTGACAGACTATCTGCACTGCTGACATTATCGACAGTGAATTAAAGGTCCTCATCGGTTGGGCTGGCGTTCATGTCTCGGCTTTGAACCCATAGGGTTTCAGACTCAAGACTGAAAATTCCACCGCAGACCCCTCGTATAAACGAGTCTGGTGCAGGTTAAATCCGTCGGGGTCAAACGTCTTTCCGCTTGTGTGGTGTGGAAGTTAGGAGAGGGCGACGGCAGGGCAGGTGCCGTCTTTGTTATCTGACCGTGGTTCAAAATTGCGGTATTTCCTTCCAAAATAGCCTTAGATTTGCTTTCAAAAATGCTCTTTTAATATAACTAAACTGAACGGTATGAATATCACCATAGATGATTATAACTTTTAAACAATCACACTTTTATGCAGTATTATATTTTCAGAATTATATAGAACGTTTAAAAGGACATTTTCTACATTACTAGAAATATTATTTTCGATAAAAATAGTACTTATGGAGATTGCCTTTAGTCAGAAATGCAATTAAATAGTTTACAGTTAAATGTACCTGAATGTGATTAAAATTTTTAAAAAAATGTTTAGTAAATGTTCCATAATGATTAGCAGTAATAAATTGCTGAAACGGAGGAAAGAAAAATAAGGGTGCTACAATGTTCAGGTTATTACAAATTAATATTTGACATTTTTCACAGAAATAGTGGAGGAAATTGCATATAAAACACAAAATTTATACTATTATATTTTTCGAAATGGTGCAAATAAACAGTTTTATATATACTTGACTTAAATAACAAAAGAACACTGCATGATAATTTTGTTATTGTAGAAGTATATTATTTCCATAAACTAATTAGGACGTATTACTGGAATTATAGACTTCGGCTTTTAAACCATTCGCTTAAAAGTTCGATTCGCTGCTTAACTAACAGGTCTTTTGGAAAACAAATATACTATGGCTTCAGATATATCGAATGGAAGATTTCGAAATTTTACATGATGGTTTCTCCAATTCTTTTAAATTGCCAATCAGTGCAATCCATAAAAGAAGTAATGAGTCTTGGACATGAGTGAAATCACCTGCGTCGAAATTGTCAGGAAGTTAGAATCATTATCAGAGGTTGATGTATTTTGTGATAGAAAATAAAATGAAGAGAAGAACAAAAGGGAAAAGAAATAGAAAGCCCAGATAAGGATTCAGTTGAAGTTATTTGAACTTTTCCTAAGTGTCGATATGAGTGTGAAATAGAAATCAGATGAGGAAATTTAGTAAATATAGGAAATGGTAGTAAAATATTTATATGATATATTGAAGATTGCTATGCATATAATGCAGTCTTAACTAGTTTCAAAAGCAATCGCCTGACATTTTCCAGTCTGTATATATTTTTTTCTTCTTGTATACGCAGTATAGAGAAAAATATCGTCCAAACATTCGAATCCGAGATTTTGACGAATTTTCACGTTGTAGAACATTCTGAGTTCGAAAATAATTATTCGAAAAAATGTTAATTCATTTGGAAAATGTTCGACTGTTTGAATGTGACAAAGATAACTAATAAACGCTTTGAGGTAGATGGATAAAATTTGGTATATGGATTCGACATCAAATTTGTAGATTTCTTAACGTTGCGTAATATCTGTTCAGAGCAAGTTCATCTAATCGGCTTTTCGAATATAAATTAGCTCGCTAATTACAAAACGAAGAGAGCTAGACAGATAAAACTGAGCGTACCGATTTAACATCTATAATGTACACACCTGCCAATTTTTGAGATAAATGAATTTAAGAGTTGAGCATCTGTCGGTCTGTACTTTCAGAAACATGTAAACATGATAATTCAAAAACGCAATTAAGTAAATATATAAAATTTGGTATGGGATTTTGAGACTATAAGTACAGTTTTCTGTCAAATTTTTGTTTCAATCTGTTGAGAAAAACGTTTTTAGAAACCAAATTCGATTTTCGTCTATTAACGCATGCCAGAGAGTAATCGCCAACAACTCGCCTAGGAAAACATGATATATCCAGTAAAAATGCGAAATCCATGCCAAAAATTAGTATTTCATAACTACTGCACACCATTGCCATATAAGGCGTTCTTTGGCATGACAAGTTTACTAGGCAGTGAAAAAGAAAATTTTGGAGATATGACTTTCGTTGGTTTTCTTAATAAGATTTCAAGACTATCAAAGCCAATTTGATTAGTTATTTATTCTTGATGAACAAATAAATATTTATTAATATTTCAATTCAATTTAACATATAAATTATTTAATTATTTTTGGAGAATTAAATCGTTGCCTCTTTTCTCAGTGCCACATTTTCAATATTTCTCTTAGGGGCAAGACGACTGGGAGCCATTATGCCAAACGGTACAGATTACTTGGGACAAATGGTGGTCCCAAATCACCAGAGTAAACTAATTTCAGGGAACTAAGCTTCCAAACTAAATTCTTTGCTTTGTTTTTACACTTAATAATAGAAATGATAGTTACTACCTCAAGTTCTTGACAAAAGTTGGTAAGAAAGGGCAATTGGAAATGAATTTAATAAATATATATATAAGGAGAATATTGATAAATTTCCAAATGTTGCTTTTAATTGATTATAGTTCTTTAATTTGTTAAAGGAATTTACCAATACTTTTAAGACTTGTAAAAGTATTGGGATGCTTGTAAATATTATAAAGAATAATGGCTTCTGAATAATTAAAACTTTTAAAGAATTGCCTATGTAATTTAAAATTTATTCTTTTGGATAATTAATTATATTTTGAGTTCTATAATTGCATAGCAGCTAATAATAAATATTCCTTATTGCTAGGCTTTAATTGCCTCAGACAGAAATTATGTGCAAATTCTCGAAAACAACTGCCCCCATATTATATGAGTTTTTTAAATGGCGTAGAAGAAACAAACTTTTATATGCATTTCATATTTAATGATATTTAAATAATTAATAAAAAATTGGAGAAATGTTTACCTGTTATTGTGCATCATATACTAGAAAGAGCAAATTAGTCTACTTCAATTATCATTGTGTATCAAATGCAAATAAAAGCAGGTTGTTGGTTATGATTACCTATTTAGAATTAAGGGCCGATTTGTCTATCTGCTATCCTGTAGTAAAGGCAGATTGTCTGTTTCCTATCTAGCTGTAAGCGCTGATTGGTCTATCTCCTATCTAGTAGTAAAGGCAGATTGTCTATTTCCTATCTAGCTGTAAGCGCTGATTGGTCTATTTCCTATATAGCAAAAGGGACAGATTGGTCTATTTCCTCTATAGTAGAAAGGACATACTCCTATATTTCCTATCTAGCAGTAAAGACATATGGGCTTATTTTAAGTTAGCATTGCGTATCAAGTACCATTAAGGGCAGATTGGTCCACTTTAATTTACCATTGCATACAAAATGCAAACGAGAAACAGATAGTTATTCCCTTCTAATGTAGTTTCAGCTCATCAATACCATCAGAATATTTGTAGAATCCCGCGAATATTTGTCAAAAGGTGATATTTGTAGAGATCAAAATAGAAGCCAATATTTTTAGGATTTCAAATTAGGATTTTTTTTTTTTTGAATATTAAAACAGAACCCACCCCTACCAACGACAACAATGAGTTGCCAATTGAACCATTGAGGTCAAATGCCTCCACTTTGAACTGACGAGAGTGTTACAAGAAAAGGTTACTTGTACAGATGTCATCCTTGCCGTTTGGGCAAATTTACTATGTCTGTCTGAAAAATAATCTTTGAAATGCTTTGAAACGGGACGTAAATCTAACAAAGCTATCTAAACAACTAGCCTTGGCCCTGTAGTGTTTTTCGAAAGGGATATATGTCTGGTTCCATAACCATTTCAATGATTTCAATTTCATCTCAGAGCAATATTTCTGCAAATAGTTATATTCTCCTTAAGTATAAATGCATAAAAACTAATGTTAACTTTCGAATACTTTTAAACTATATTTTGAATTTTCATTTTTTTTAAATACATATATATTTTTCCGGTTTCTATTTGTTTCAAAGAAATTATTTAATGATGTCTGAAAACAAATATAAGTCAATCGACTTAACGATGACATGAAAATAATAAGCAATACCAGAACAACAATAAAATAATATATTTTTTTCTTTAAAAAAACCCCTAGATCTCTCTCTCTCTATATATATATATGTGTGTGTGTGTGTGTGTGTGTGTCAAAAATTCTCATTTTGAATATTTTTAAACTCACCAGTTACTGTACAGGAAATGTCATAAATTAATAAAAATTTAAAATTTCATAGCAAAAAAGTAATGTATGGAAAAAAATTTGGTACTGTTTGAATATTTACAGAGAAATATATTAAAAGCAAAGAGCCAATATTCAAAATTATTTTGTGAAAAGCAGAAATATCTTTCTTAATTATTTTGAAAATTTTTATTTTAAATTAGTTGTATTTATTTATTCAGTAATACATATCTATTACTTTCAAATCAATATTTAAAAAAAATTCCGAATAATACTCTATGAAATTGAATTTTTTCTGAAAAAAAAAGGTCATTATTACAAAAAAAAAATTGCTGTAGTTTTTGTGTACAGCTTCCATAAATTTACGAGCCATATGTAAATCAGAAATATCAATAATGTTCTGAGGATTCTTACTTCTTGTATACAACTGACCACCCCTCCACCACTGACGACAGGATTTGTTTGTGATTTACTATTGTCTTTATCATAATGCATCCATATCACTGACCAATTCTCCAAACTGGCATCCCTTAGAAAGCAGACCCCCCCTCCAGCCACAAACTAGTCAATATGTGACCTTCTTCCTTATCTTCCCTTATACCTATCATCCTTTTTAACAAGGAAATATTTTGAAAAAAAATTTCGCCAAATTATCTATATTCCTCCAAATGTGTTCTTCACAACAAAAGAAAGGCAAACACCATGTCTTTCAGTGTTTTCAAATTTTCCTATACAATTAAAACTGTCTTTAAGTCACTATTTTCAATGAGTATTCGCAGTAAAAGTAGCCAAAGAAAATGTACCACATGCATATTTTTATCATTATGTATTTAGAAATTTATATTTAGGAATCCATCAAGTGACTGTATCAATCTCGTATCTAAATTATGACAAAATCTGGTATGACGCTCTCTCTTTTATTTGATCTCATCCAAACTGAGATCTGCAACAAACACTAAAGAAATAGTGATGTACAAAATTATGAAATAAAATTTAAATAGATTAAAGTAAATTCATTGGTTTTTCAGAATATAGTATAAATTCAAGAATTAAAAGTATAAATATTTGTTAAAATCATTTTCAAATATTTTTTTTGAAAATTTTACTGTTCTATCTTGATATTTCTTACATATAAGAAGACAGTACAAAGTAAAATTTAATGCAACAGTAATTTTATCATGAAATGAAATGGGTCTTTTAATATTTGAAATCAATTTCCTAAAACTAAATATTTGCTGTAGGCAAAATAGTATGCATTTAAATATTAGAAGAACGACTCCATTGCTTTGAAATGCATATATGTAGGCGTTTGTAGTTAAACGGCTACATGTATGTATTTGAAGGGATCTGAAAGGATACCATGTTTATTTATGCACATATATATATTCAGTATCTTGGATTTATGTAAAATGATAGTTGTTTTCCAATGAATGTAAGAAAATTCTCTTGAATTTGTGTGTCTTTTGTGACTTTAAGAAGCAATAAAATGCTAACCCTTTTTTAAAAATTGTTAACTCGTAAAATAATAAATAACTCGTAAAAATATGACAAAATCTAAACTTTTGTAAACATGCGAAAATTGTAGGCCCAAAACGCCAATGCCACAATGCCAATTCACCATAATAACAGATATACAACTCAAAAAGGCAAAATATTAATAAAAATAATCAGGAAAATTGTTGGTAAAAGAACTACTTGACTTACTTGTTTATAAGTGAATAGTTGAAACTAAGTAGGCTTTGATCTTTCAAAAACAACGATATGGTTAAAAACATATCAAATGAAAATGTTTTTCAAAATCTTTCCTTTGTTATGTGCACTCAATTTCAAATACATATTACTTATGGTCGAACTTTTCAAGCTAAATTCGTGTACCTTATTACATTACTTTTCAATTATAAAAACATTCATAAGCCCAGATCAGTCTCATTTAGAGCAAAGAATAAGATTTTCATCCATTGAAATTTTACATAATGATATGAGTCAGCAGTTGCAACTTCAATTCAATGAAGAGAAACATGAAAATTTGTACAATTAAAATACTTCAGGAAAATAGTACAATCACCTGTCAATGAAAAAGTTTTTAATAAAATTATCTGGTAATTCTACAAATACGTAAGCATTTAAATAATTTATAGATTAATATTAGATTAAGCTCTAAGATGCAGACTAGACGAAAAGATAATTTTTAAAGTGCTGGAATTTAATCTAAATTTTTTATGAAATATTTAAGTGATTTATTCTTTGTTGGTGCAGAACTATTAAATTTATATCAGTTCTTGAAGCACTAATCTTAATTGCTTCCAAACAAGAATATCCTTTTTAGATATGTCTATCCTTTGCTGTTGTCAGGATATTTTTTGATGAAAGATAACATCATAAGTCGAGCATCAATATTAATAATGTAATAACAGCAAGTGATTTTTTTAAATGCCTATAATAACTAGCTATAACGATTATATATTTTCCTGTTTTCATTTATGAATTTATTTCAAGTAATGCTATTTCTTTGAAAATTAGCATTCTAACTGTTTTGATAAAGTGAATATTTTCGATATGCTTTTTCTTATTTGAGAAATGACGGATTAAATCCTATTTCTCTCTTGAAGGCATAATGGTAAGGAACACGAATGGAAAAGATATAGAAAATAATGAACCATAATTTCCGAAAATAATGGACCATAAAATATCAACCATAATTTCACTTGCGGATTCATGAATTAAAGATACCTGTTAAAATGTGTTATCTTCTATTGGTTAACGTTCTTTTTGAACACCCACGTAGAAATTGAGATAGAAATCTGATATAGTGGCAGTGCATAGATGTATATTGCCGTTTTGGAAGATGGAAAATGACCCATACCATTTATATATTTCAAACATCTAAGAAATTCAACCGCCAACAGCACGATTCACAAGCCAACTGAGGTCTTCCAGTTCCTTGAAAATGTTCAGGAAGGTAATCAATGTTATTTCTATCCTCTAGATGGAAATCCAAAAAAGGCAATCATAATTAGTCTGAGTGGTTTTTTGCGGAAATTCTCCGTAGTCCATTGATTTTTCAAGACGGAGGCTAAGGGTAATGACATCAAAATGAAGATGAAATCCATAACCTACTTCTTCCTTAAATTTGTTTTTCTCAAATCCCGCGGAGGATGAGGTACCACGAGTATGTGGTCAAAAGTTTATGCGTAAGTACACCCGCCCTCGCTTACTCGTAGCCTAAATTAATGCTGTTATGTCGATTTACCGCAACTGCAATACCAATACTTATTTCTTGACGAAGGAGAAGTACCTTTGACGCAGATGTCCCTTAGGTCTCAACTTTGCTTTCCCTCTTTGATGCTGCTTCGATAACGGTTCTTATGATTACTCCGTATGCTTCAATAAATCATTAATTTGTGTTTATTTTCCTTAACTAATCCGCTTGGGAGTACAAAAAACTGTGAACGAGAAGCTACCAAACTGAGAATGACGGTTTTCCCCATCCCTCGGTGTAATAATCCTGAATGTGAGCTCACCACATTTGTTGTGCTCCCCACATATCACTTATGAAAATTGAAATTATTAGCAACTATTTTCTACCTGACCACATTGCATGTATTTTTACCGCAGCAGCACTGTCCTTTGGTAATTTGGATACAAAGGCAGAATTAGAGTTTGCTGTTTTCTTCCTTAAATATGCCATATTTTTCTTATCAGGCAAATAGAGGTCATCGACCTTCGCTTAAAAATGTTTACGTTTTTTATAATGGGTAACATGCAAGCTATAAACAGAAGATTCCTTTTCTATGAATATGTGCTTAATACAGGAGTTCTATTAATTAGACATTAGGATTTCACATCACTTCTCGCGGAGAATAAGTAGCATGAAAATTGGAAGCCAAAATCACCTCATAAATGAGTTTTCTAAGCATATTAAATGAGGTTTTAGAGCTAAAGAAGAAATAGTAAAAATTATAAAAAGGCCATATATGTATGCATCTTGACCGAAATGTCTTAATCTGTTCTTTCCTATTTTTCCACCAGAATTGTTCGTTGGAGAAGTGAATTCTATCTTTCAACTATTCGTAATTCTAATTTTAAAAACTAATGACTTTTTATTTTGGTCCATGGTATTAAAATATTCCCGGTGTTCAAATCTTATTGTTGTTGCCGACACTAATTATACAGAAATTGATTCAGGTATTTTATTTTATTAATAATATTTTTGTTAATATACATAATAACATATATTAGTAAAATAAATTTATTAATGCATGTTACTTTGTTAATATACATAATAACCAACTAGGTCACTGGAGAAGGTTAAGAAGAATAGCATGGAAACTGATCATTTCGTTTGCTTCTGAATACTTAGAATGTTTATTATTATTGCTTAAGGGTTAGGTTTTTAGAATTTTGGAAAAAATGCTGATTCCAGTATATTTCAAGAATAACATTTTTCAAAATCAGTGAAATCAAATTTATTCCAGCAGTTTAAGAAGATTTTTTCCCTTCCAGTTTCATGATTATTTATTGTAACTGATTTTAAAACCATCAGAATTAATTTTATGAAAATAATTCTGTTTATTGTTTTGAAAGGTTTCCTTACATACAAGAAAACAAAAATTGATTTAAAATTGTTTTCTAATATCCCGCATGGAACTTTTCTTTTCCTTCATGAAAGAAATCCGAGAGTAACGAAAATATAAATAAAAATCAGCAGTAGAACCAAGTAAAATAAATTTTATAACTTAAACACAAACAAGATATTGAAAAATTTGAAATTGTTATTTATTACATGAATATATACATACTATAGATAGAAATCGACGCCGCTGAAAATTATATATTCTTGTAACAATCAATCATATAAAAGGAGAAATTTGACGCTAAGGTTTGAAAAATACACATTGCAGTGAGAGATGAAAATATACAGAAACTTCGCTGCCGGAAAATCTAGCGCCAAGTCTATGCCTACAACGGAGTACCACGTGAAATGTTTGCTGTCCTAGAACTCAAATATTTACAGATTAGCCTTCTTCCCAAAACTAATACATACTTATGAATGCATCACGAAATCGTCAGTTAGAAGATAAACATCAGTATTTTTAGAAAAGTATATCAGTTTGCAGAGCGATGAAATAATTTACAGTTTACCTGCTATTCAAGGAAGATATATTTATGGAGAATATTTCTTATGAATAAAAAACTATTTTTCTTGAAAGTTTATGTTTTTATAAATAACCTGAATGCCACCTTTTTAAATATTATCTAAAAAGAAATTTTATCAACAGCATTTTCATAAAAGGTATTGGTTTTTAATGAGAAAAACATTTTTAAATTCAAATATTTTCCAAAATTAAAATAGAATTACTTTTTAAAAAGATAAAATGGTAAGCTAAAATAAATAGACTCTGATTAAAAAAGTGTAAACTGTTTATCCATGTAAAGTTTAAAATTATTTTCTCTGAGTTATCCTAATCAGTTGTGTTTTCCCTCCATTAAGCAAAAAAAATGCTGCAATTATTAGTGAATTAGACATCAATTGGCAATTATTTGACCATAACTAATTAGGTGATTTGCAATAGTGTGCAAAACATTAGCAACAAATTAATTGTTCATCATACAGCTATGGAATTGTAGATAAAAATCTCTAGTTGATCCTTACATAATCTCCGATTTTAAAAAGTCAATTTAGTAGAACGTTGATTCATTTGCAAATATTCAAACATGTCTTTACAGGAAACCTGAGGTATTATGGAGGTGAAAAGGGTTAGCGCGTACAATGAAGGGCAACTTAAAAAGAATTCACTTTATTAATTTTAATCGATGATGAAATTTTGGGATTGGAGTACTAGACTGATAACATCTTTTCCATTCTGTCAAGATTTAAAATTCAGAGTTCCCACGAAAATACCTTCACACAGATTTTAAATCACGATTCTAACTAAGAAATTGATTCATTGAAATAAAATGACTCATAACTCCATATTTAGAATCTGAAAATGAAATAAGATATTTATTAACAATGACTGCACTGTAAATAAGAATAAACCAGTACCGTGGGAGGGAGAACTAGTACCTCAAATAATATATCAGACATCAATCAGATGAAAGCATCTTCTTCTTACAACATCCGCCCATTCTGTGCGAATAAAAAATTCCTTCCAATTCACATGCCTTCCATTTCTTTCATTCTCTACATTATTGTGACTGAAAATATTTAATATAATCATAATCAAGGAAACACAATGTTTGATATGTTACTTTTGTGCCAACAAACGCTGGGATTTCTGTGCAGTACGACGCACCGCTTTGAAGCCACTAACAGGTTCATGAGGTGGGTAGAATGAGGATTCTCTTTCCGTATAGAGTTCTTTGAAGCTAGAACATTGGGCAATAAATTAGAATGACCACTTAAATAACTGGACCACTGGAACCACTGGCAATAAATTAGGAGGACCTTAGAAATCTCCCAATGGGAAAATCACTACCAGGTGTTTCTATAATATTATGACCAGATAATCCCCCTTTTTAAAAATCTATTATATGGAGAGGTCCAAAAATCATATTAGATTCTAATCACGACAAAGCAAATACAAAATAAAAATTCCATAAAACTTTATTGGTTTTGTTGATTTGTTCGAAAGAAAGATGAAAATAGAATACTTTTAAAAGTAAATTTGAAACCTAGGGGCACTAGAATGTAAGCGAAAATATTCCAGAAACGCCACTCTAGCCTCTTTACAAATTTTTCAGTAATCTGTTCTTACTCGACGATAAGAGCAAAAGATTGTTTTTGGATAGGAAATAATGTTAAAGTGAAGGAGGAAGAGCTGTTATTATACAGAAGTTGATGGGATGAGAAGTTGCTGAAAAAAATAATCGCTCGAATGTCTTAACATTTAGAATTCTTACCATGCTTCGAAGAAGTGAAAATCATTACCTAGACAGATGAATCTTATTATTACGTGAAATAGTTATAAGTTATGTGAACTCATTTGGTGGCTAGATACCTAACTTTATCAACAAGAGCAAAAATCACTACCGCGACGAATAAAGTGTATTAATCTGAACCTTTACGTGAATCAAGTAAATGTTATGTGGATTGATTAGATGTAACAATCAAATTTTATTTTCCTTTTTATTATTGTTTCGGATCTAATTTGATCTAATGTATTTATGATATCTTTATATTAAAAAATAGTTAGCATATTGTTTATAAAAACATCCACTTTTGTAATGATGGCGTTTGTATAGTCAACGCCATTACCAAGGGTATGCATTCATTGGAATACTCTACTAATAATTATTTAAAAATGACACAACTAGTGTTATAAAAATATTAAAATTCCTTGATACTTAAATAATAAATCAACCATTGCAAAAAATTGAGCCGCTTCGAAGAACTATGCGAAAAAAAAGAGAAGCACACTCTCAGTGACTCACTTTTGCATGTTTTTCTTTTTTTTATAAAGATCACTGTTATATTCTTAATCCAGAAGAATGACATCCCATTCATGGCAGAGTAAATAAAGCAACAATACTACATACAGAGTGAATCTTTTCTCGTGACTTTTTTAGAGATAGCGATGATCTTTGTCAATGCTATCAGTTAGCACTGTGAATGTAGCGCGTGAGTAAAGAATTCAAGTTATTAAAAGTTAATAATCGAAAATAAGGTAACTACTGCGCTAACGCATTTGTCAGTGGATATTTGCTGCCAAATGGCTAGATGTGGTAAGATTATGTATTGTTTTATAGAGAATAAATACTTTGGAAATGTTTTTAAGGAATTTTTCTTGAAATATAAAGTGATGAATATTAAATAACAGTAGTTGAGATAATATATGATAAATACTGATAGTGACTTTCAATAATGATATTAATCAGTGTTTTTTCGGATGTGCTTAAGAAAGCAAAGAATCCATTTGAAGTGCACTAATTCATCATTATTTTCTGCATTATTATTGTTAGTTGTAGAAGAAAAATAAATATACCTTTTTTACCAGACCGGAAAGCGTTTGTTTGTAAATTATTATCCAGTGATTAATATTAAAATTGCTATGAAATGTTTTCTCTAAAAGTACATTTTCTTGTTGGGAAAAATATTAGACAGTATTTTATTCTAAAAATAAAAACAAAAAAGAAAATTAATAACTATCCTCTTTTCTCTTTATTTCATTTTTAATAGAAGTGTCACTCTTCTTCTAACATGTTTCAAACCAAAAGGCCTAATAAAAGTAAATTTAAAAATTTCCCCTTGTTTTACTAAATAAATCATTCGACAAAACTCCAATGTATCATTTTCGTAAAAGTATAATAGTTCTTAATACAAATGAGTTCTGTGTTGCTCATACAAATTTATTATTTAACATTCAAAACAAATCTTGATCTCCCAGGCAAAAGCATCAAACGAAAATCTGCCAAATCTGTCTCTCAAATTTAAACATCTAATTCTCTCTCTCTTGTTTCACAATCTGGGTGACTAATAAATTTTCACGACATATCTCAACTGCTGTTCTTACTCGTCAAAGTAGACTCATTACTTCTAAGCACGAAGGATCATTTAGAGGAGAGAAGAATTATGTATCCTCTCACTGGAACCTGTATGAACGACCGCAGTAACACTTAGCCATGAGGGCGCTGCAGGCACCTCGCTTCGCTTGCGATCTCTTTCTTGATTCTTTTCATTCTTACTTTTCTTTTAGCTTACACTGCTTAGCAATATACAAATGGCAATAAAACGTTGTTACTTTTAAAGACTGGACAGCAAATGCTAATATCTAATACATTTAAGTTATGTATTTGAATGAGAGCACAAACACATGCCTCATAGAAAATTAATAATAGATCAAACAGAAATATCGAAAATCACGGCAACTTAAAGGCCGCGTATGGGACATGATCTTAAGGACATGGCCCTTTATTCTACCAAATATTTTCGATGTACAACTTAATAGTATACCTTAAATACCCTGTAACTTAGTCACGTTTCTTATTTTTGTTGTGATGTTGAAGTTAGGCGAAATGACACAGATCAATTTGACAAAATGCTCATTTTATTCTAATTCCTATTTAAGAGGTTTGTCCCAAAAATAATTTTCAAGAAGTATCAATAATATATGCTTTAGAATAACATTTCAATTTGAAGATACGTCTGAGCTATTTGGGAAGAGATCTTGTAAATTTAAACAGTCTGACGTGATTAAGACAACCACCTTCTCTTAAAATTTTCAGGCTTCGTAAATGAACAGTTTGTTTGGTTTATCAATCTTCAGTAGTTTTAAGTTGTTTCAGTTAATTTATTACGAATGTTTCGACCCAAATCAGAGACTGATATCTGGAAATTTAGGAGAAAGGGTATTGATTCATTTATCAAATTGATCATTTTATCCCAATTCAAAAGCTCGGGGTTCCTCTCAAAAAAAAAAAAAAAACCTCTCGAATAGTTTCAGCAAAGGTTAGTTCAGACTAATATCTCACTTAGGAAGGTTCTGTAATTTTAGCGGGTCGGATGACGAGGACACCTCTGCAGATACCCACACCTCACAATTTGTCGTTAAATTTAATTGTTTGTTTAATGAATTAATGTATCATGAATCGACACATTTATGACAAATCTTCAGTCCCAAAACAGAGATTCTGCCATGATGTGATCATCACTTTCTTGTATAATTTATGAAGTAAGATTGTAGACAATTTCTTTAGGATTAAAAGAAATTGTCTACAATTTTTTCATTGTTAATTGTCCCCGCCTTTTTAAGACAAGGTACTATGTGCTAGGTTTTTAAGTCTCTTGTAAGGTACAAAATTATAATAATGTAAGATGTTCCCAGTAGTAACAAGACTCATGTAAAACATTTTGAATAAATAACCATAAAATACCTTATCAGGCATTTTGCGAGATAAATTATTTCTAAGCTAAGCTCGTAATCCGGCAATAATCAGATCTTTATTTTTGGTCGTCTAAGGCATGGTATTTGTGTTTATTCTAGCAAGATAAATCTATTAAAAATTCTACATTTGAGTAATACATCTGAAAGAATCATTTTCATTCTTGAAATTTAAACACACACACTACTTTCAATGAAATTAGTGGTACAGTAAAATGTATTTTCTCCTATTTGATGCTCGCCTTATTTGTAAGAAGAATTTTACCAGTCAGGCTGCTTATTGGACAATGTCTCAATTTAAAATAAACATTTGATAACTGTGAAAAATAATACAAATTCTATTGAAAAGTTCAACTTTGGCTCCAGAAATCTTACTTATAACATAGCCACTTTTTTACAGATATGCTTAGGATTGATTTCAGTTTATTCTCTATATTGACATTAAATCTGGATAATATAGAATTCTGGATTGGATAGTAGAAGATATGCCTGGTGAGTAATGTGCTAAATGAAATGAAACAGAGAATTAACATCGGATTTGTTCCTAAATAATGAAGGTAGTTAAATTTCCCATTAACCTTTAAATATTTGAAAAAAAAATTACTTTCCCATAACAAAGTTACTAAGTGTTTAGAGAGAAGAGGATAAATAGAACGCAGGTCAGTTGAGAAAAAAATGAACCGATAAATAAATTTCGCTTTTAATGAAATATAGATATATAAATATTTTTTTGCTTTTTAACATATTATATTTGTATTTACATTGTTTACTTTCTTAGATTTATTCATTCATAAACAATCTGGACAGTCTACATGAAACTTTGAATCATACGTTTTATACCCATCATCCACATCAAATTGCGGACCTTGAACAAGGCAGTGAATGGCGAATGCTAGGGTTTATACAATAACCGACATTTTGGAAAACACGTTTTCGAATTCAATATTTCCAAAAAACCAGTTTTAGCCGGTTTTTGAATTTTTCTCAAAAAAAAGAATAGGGGAAATATTTTATTTAATTTATATAAAATAAAAAAAAGAATATCAATGTCAGAATCAAAATATAAAAAATAAGAATTACATATACATATTACTTACACAAAATAACGAAAACTGAAACAAAAATTTCAAATAATATTTATATTATTTTCACTAATTTTAATTTCTCCTATTTAAGAAAATAGGATTTTAAAAAAACATAAAATATCCACTGAACGGTGGCTAAGTTGTGTTCTTTTTTTGGATACAATATTGCCTCAAACTGAAAATACTCGTTCTCTAGCTTCTGAACTTGGTTTTATAGTTTTCATGGCATCAAAAAAGAAATCTAATTTTTTTGTTCTTTGATTCGTTGACTTAAATAATGAAAATTCAGCTTTCAGTACCTTTGGATTTTAAAGTTTTTTTTTCAGGATATTTACTTTTGAATTGATTTTTGCATGACTTCTTTTAAAAAAAGCATTACTCTGATGAATAGTTTCTTCGATTTGCTCTTCATCAGAATTGGTTTCCACATCAGAATTCGGAAATATTCTAGACAATATCTTTTCAAATAACTCAATAATTTCGGTTTTTGAAACTAAAGAAAGTGCACTAGACCCTTGTTGAACTAGAAATGTGAAAATACAGGAAAAGAGTTACTAATTCTACTTCTTTCTTGAATTTCTTCCTCTAAAGCATGTAATAATTTCAAACTTATTTCAGTGTTTAAAGTTTTTAGTTCATTTAACAGAAATTCAGATATACCTTTTTTTGTTAATAAATTGGTATCTCGTTACCTAAGCCCTCGGCTGCTAGACAAATCGGCCCCAACCAATAATTTTTTTTTTTTTTGAAGAGGAATATCCAGACTTTCAGGAAAATCGGTTATTTTAATTTAAAAATCGGTTTTCAAATGTGACAAATTTACTTTAAAAAACTTGTTTTTTAAGACCAGGTTTGAAAAATCGTCAAACCCTAGTGAATGCCACGAGGGTTCATATGTATATTTTCGCATGAGTATAAGTAGTCTGCTTCGTATTATAGAACAGGAAATATCCACTTGTTTATTAACTGCCTACCAATGACGAAGAATAGTTAAAAAAAAAAAAGATCAATGTTTGGTGAGAACCTAGTGATTTACTGAATCTAGATCAATATCTTTTGTGATTATTCACTGAGATACTGTTAATGCACACACATCAGAAAATCGAGATTATATTTTGGATGCCTTTTGTTCCGATTGACTGATACCAAATTTGATTCAAATCTATTATTGCAATAAACAAAGTAACAGTATCCTGTAATACATCTCATTTATTCAATATTAAATGGTATACATAATAAGATGATATGGTATTTTTGAAGAATCTCCGTTTAGTGCATGACAAAACTTCGACAGACAATTAACGCTTCTTTAGATCCATACCAAATTTGGTACAAAATTTGATATGGATTTGCAATTTAGATGCCAAAAATGTGAAGTGTGTATTATTTATATAAATTGTTACGCTTTTGAATTATTCCGCTACCATCAGTGCATAAGATCTGACGGTCAATAATCATTCGTCTGATTGGGTTTCAAATTTAACAAAGATCTGCATTTGTGGTGCGAAGTCTGTTATCAAATTTTATCTATGCTACTTTTTACGTCACCGAATTTCATCCATTTTGTTATAAGAAATTTGAAGCTATCTTGTTTATATATTTAGAAACAGAGTTATAAAAATTATGTTTTATGAATTCGAGAAAGTTTGAAACTTGGACCATCATCAAAATCGCGCCTTTGAATTTTATCGTTATTGCAATGCTTTTTATTAATACTTCAAATATGAGAAGAATTTAAAAATTGATGGATTAGTTGACCCACGGAGTGGAATAGATTTTGCCACCTGCAATTAGGATGTTTCCTTTTTTTTTTTTCTTTCTTTTTTTTTAATAAATACACATGTGTAAGACATCTGCCCTTTAAAATTCCGACAACGAAAGCATTCTGAATCTGAATTTTCTATCTAAGATATTTTTTTCTTTGCTAGCTAAGTTATATAAAATCTTTTTTTACCAATAAAAAGGACATCTGTCTTACTATAAGATCTATATAAATGGACGTGAACTATTACTCAGTGCGGTTACAGGTGTATTTGTACTGCAGTACATTTTTTTTTTGTCTAGTGCAGTGATTTTTTTTCTGGAAACAATTAGGACAATGAAATCAAATTTTGTGATTTGGGCGTATCATTGGCATAAAATATAATATCCTATTTAAAATGATATTCGAATAGAAATACACGAAATTTTTGTACACTAAAATTTTGTACAGTAAGATATTGTACACCATGATGAATATAACAGTAGAAATATTTGCAAAAATTTATATGCCAAAATTTAACCGCAAATAATAAATTAGAAGGAAATTTTATAGACGGTTTTATAGATAGATTTACAGATGTAGCTATAATATGTATTTTTAATTTTTTCTAATCTTCGTCACTCTTTGTAAATTAATAAGAAAAATGCTCTGATCCAAAACCGTCAGAAAAACTGTGGCTCATTTAAACTTAAAAAAATAAATGATAAAATTAAATAATTAACGATATCTCTAAAAATATAATCAAAAATGTTCTCTCTATTTATTTTTTCAGCTCGTGAAATTTAAGGAAGTCTTATAAATGCTGATAAAGGTCTCAATTATTTTAGCTATAAAGGTTGAATGAATCTTTTTTTAAGTAAAGTAATCTTAGTATTCTTTCGACCCCCGCCTCTCCCTCCCAAAGCTCAGTAAATAATCTCCGGTAGTTGAGTACAATTCCTCAGAGCCGGTTTTGCGCTTAAAATTCCAGAAACAAATGCTAATCAAAATGTCCTTACGTTTAAAAACACAGCTATGTCCACCTCTTTCTTCCGTCCCATACCCTAAGCGGCTAATAAATTTCCTTGACATATTCTATCTCCTTCTGACTACTTTTCCCTTCTCAGCCAAGCCCTCCTCATTACTTCAGCGCAGGAAAGAAGTTCAGGTGCAGGGAACAATGCTACTCTCCCGAAGACCTGTACGAAACGAGGCAGCCTCACCTGTCCGCCACACGGGGGCACTGCCGGCGTCTCAGATCTCCAGAACTCAACCCCCTTCCAGCAGTCGTTCAGACACTCCTGACGCTTTGACATCGCAGTCGACGGTAACCGTAACCCGTGCAGTTCCGTATTCGAGAAAGGACGACCCCTAGCTGTGAGAAGAAGCGCAAAGTAGAAATCAATGTCCGTGTACGTGATTGTAATGCTTTTTTGAAGTGTCGGAAAAAATTAACCGGTGCAGTCACTTGAACTGGAATGCTTTATGAAGCGAAATAGATGGAAATGAGATAATTTTGTTCTAATTTTTGGAAATTATTTTGAAATGCACGTCGTTGGAAATATACCAGGAAATAACTTTTAATGATATTTGTGGATTTAATTCGGAAAATTTAATTGTTACGGTCGCTTGGATTTGAATTGAACTAATTTGTGATGTGCTAGTGCGCGAAATAGTTGGATATTATTTTCTCCTTTGGAATAATTTCGGAGACTGTTGTTTCATAAATACTTTTATTTAAGTTGTCAAAGACAATTTGTTGCATCTTTTGGATTACTTTTCTATGCGATATCTCATTTTGCTTTCAATGCATTCTTTGGGAATAGGGAAAAAAAATATCCGCTTCGTTTTCTAAATAAGAAATAACTTTTTCTGTCAATTAAATACACTTGGGCTGAAATTCCACTAAGCGAAATAGACGGAATTGTTATAAATATCAATTTTGTCTTTAAATTACATATGTGGAAATAATTCAAATATATGTGAAATAAACTTAAAACTTATCTAATAGACTTTTTAAAGGAATTTAACAGCAAAACACAAAGACCTCAAGGACCGAATAACATTATGATACTATGTTATATAAAATATATAATATTATGAAATAATTTTAAGCTGCACTGTTTTTTAAATGTATTATTGAGTGTTGAATTCTGAAATATGTTTACAATGCTGAGTGGATTTAGGAAGTGTACAAGCACGATATCACTTAATTAAAAATAAACAGATTAAGATACGATTTTTAAGACATGAAAAAATTCTTGGAATGACCTAGCATTGCATGATCATAAATAAATAATATATTTGTTCTTGGCTTAGAGGAAAAAATCCTTGATAACATCTAGACAGTAGTAGGATTCTTATGCAGAATTTATAGATTTGGAATAAAGGTTTGAAAACACTTAAGCTTTCATAAATTCGCTGTTGATTTGGAAACAATTTTATAAATGCGTAATCAAAGTGTAATGTATATAATTTTGGAAATTGCTGTGAATTTGTGAATAAATGTGGAAAAGCGTTAAGCATTATTGCATATCAAAAATACAAATGTTTCAATGCTGTTGTGGAAATTTTTCTGTCTAAAAAAATCCAAATGAAATGAAGAAAATCTATTAGGATTTTTTTTTTATTTGTCTGAAAACCAGAAGACCCAAATATCAGTTTTGCTATTTTAAACGAAACTTATTACAATATATTTATTGGTTTCAACAGAAATCTATTTTGAAAATAATTGTGAAATTACATCAAAATTCTGAACAAAGAATTTCGGTGTCATTTTATGTTAAAGATTGCAAAATTGAAATACTTTTACTTCTCGCATTTCTTCATCCGAAACATTGTTAGATTCATAATAAGGGAAAGATGTCGAAATAAGAATACATGCAAGAAATAATTTTGATAAACAGTGTGTTATAAATATTCGGAGAAAAAGTTTTGTGTATTTAAAAATAATCTTGAATTTCTATATTGGAAGATTTAGTACACATAGCTGACAAGGCAGGAATTTTAAGGGAAAAATTTGTGTATAGTTTGACTGAGATATTTATAACTAACAGAGATTTGCATGAAAAGTGTTTAATAGATGTTAAAGAAACATATTGGATATAACATTTAATTGAACGCAAAATAAATAAATAAAACATTCTTTGACTCGAGAAAATATCAAGAGGGAAATGATAATTGTGTGAATTTCTGAACAGAGTAATAAACTTACAAAGAAGATGGCGAAAATATTAACCACATGCGTTTTGATATCAACACTGGCTGTACTTCTATGTGATGCCAAAGGTAAGTTAATATATTCAATTTTTTTTCTTTAATGTTGAATTTTTTTGGTGAATTTCCGATGAAAATTATATGTACGCTGGTGTTTGGTGCGTGTGCATGTGCGTGTGTGCGACGTGTGTTAATTGTTTTTTAAGATAAGTAATATTGTATAATATTGTTGAAAAAATGATAACAAAAATGACAAGCATAGAAATGTTAAAATGACTTTTTATTGTAAATCTCTTTTCCATTTGGAAACTTTCATTTTTTTTTTGGAATGTGATTTTTGATTATTCATTTCAAATATTTCATTGCACAAACTGCAAGATTATTTGTAAACTTCGTAATTGAAGTAAGATGTTTATAGTTTAAAACTAGCATTTATCGTGGATATGATAAAATATTTATAATTTTACAAAATCGTGATATAGATGTGGTCATTAATAAATATAATTTCGTTTTCATTTTATCTTTTTATAAAAGAGTTATTAAAGAAATTTTGGTTTTTTTTTCTTACATTTTATTGAATGCTACCTATTATTTTCGCTAAATTTCTACGAATAATTTATAATTGTATTTAGTATATTTCTATATATTCTTACTACATTGTGCAATTTAATAATGAGAAATTTTATTAATTAGATGCATTTTTATGATTTAGAAACATTATTATACGCATTTTTTAAAATACATAATTATTAATTCTCAACTTCAATTTTATATTTAATATGAACCCTTTTTTTTAATTGCCAGTTAATGCTCACTGCCATTTTTAAATAAATACCCTGAATATAAATTAATTTAATAACAGCTCAATACCATAATAATGCATTATACAGAATAAATGTGAAACAAACAAAAACGAAAAAAAGGCAGCGATATAAAGATAAAATTACTTGACATTGCTCTAAACGAAAGCTGTTTATGAATTACTCTACATGGGGCAGATTGTACGGTAGAAAGTTGAAAATATTTAATAATCTGAATAATTACTATTGTTTTCTAATATATAAATTATTTTCTGGGCAATTAACAATGTTCTTATGTGCTGCGTGAGTAATAATTTCGCAAGTATTCCTCAATATAAAATCTTGTCCATTTGATTCTAGACTATCAATTTCGATTTCAAACAAAACATTCTTCTTTCACTAGAATGTTCTGCTTGAGTTGTTAAACATCATTCTTTATATTATTAAGGAATAATAATCATATATTCAAGGGTTTCAAAACTGAAGTAGAAATCTATAAATATATAATTTATGCAATATTATGTTGCATAGATTTCCAGAGTTTAAAATTTCAATATTTCAGATGAATGCTTAACAAAATAAAAGTAATGATGGATTTTTAAAAGTTCTTAAAACCATTTAATAACAGAAAACACTAAATAACTAATGTAGCAAATAAATATCATACCATTAACAATTTAGAAATGAAATGAAATATTTCGCTGTTAAATTATAAACATTTGATCAAGGAAAATCGCTCGAAATCTCAACGCAAACTCAAGTCTTTTAAATGAGTTTGTCACTGGAGCTAATCGGGCTATACTCTAATCACCCAATACAAAATTTTACTTCTCCTATCTACTATATTATAAGTGTGATGAATCGACTTCTTGCTAAAGAAGATTAAAACTTTACGGTCACTTTTGCAATTCCCGTCATGGCATGGAAGACGTTGGAATTTATTGGATTTTTCAGCTTTTAAATTTTTCTCATTTATTTTCTTGAAAATTTCCATCTTAAGAGAAGTGGGAAAATCAACCATCCGTCTTTTAAAGTAACAGGGGCCTTATGTAAATATATCTTTCAAATTCTAAATTTGGATTCTGCTCATAATTAATGAATATGAGCTCTCAACGATATACGGTGGTCATGGTTCTAGCATGTGGTGGTGGGTACTGTCTATGCCATTTGACAAAACACGAAACGTAACACAAAATCATTATTACTAATAATTAATTTATTAAATAGCTATCCATTTGGGACTGATTGGTAATATTTGTATTTTTGTAATAGTTACTTACTTTAACTTACTCACTGATTTTGTAAAACCCTATTTAAAGTACGACTTGAAAGTATATCTCAGTAATAAAGGTATCAAATGTAACAAAGGTAGAATTAATCTCTTAAAATCTATTAGCTAAAAAATTTAAAAAAACAGAGAGCAATGGATTGAAAATACACCAGGGACTCGTAAAGAACGCGTTGTTTGTTCGTTTTCATGACTACCAGAGTCATAATTCTTTCACATTGTTCCATTGCCCTTGAACAAAATAATGCATTCTCAGATGCGTTTTTTTATCGAAAGTATAACACACACACATACACACATAGATAGATATAATCATGCTTTATTTAAATAATAATAAAAATACACATTAAATATTTTATGACAATGATCTTTGAAGCTAATATAATTAGGCTTTAAACTCTTAGGTTTTTATGCGGGAACTTAAGTGGGTATAGAACCCAGAATCTTTAATATATAATGCCAGCATCGAAAATTAGATACCAATCAATCTTCACTTACGTTATATCAAAGAGCTTCTTCAGAATGAAAGCTAGATTTAGCAGTTATTTATTACCTATTTAATGAGAAGCAAATAATTTTTTTAAACAATAGTAAGTTAAAAGAATTGTATTCAAATTAATAAGCGAAATAGCTAATAAAAAGTGAGATATTTACCAAATAGACACGTTATTATAAAAAAAATGGATACTATATAAACCTTCCATTATATCCTTTGCGTTTTGATACGAAATGAATACAAGCTATTTTTAATGATGCTTTATTACCTTATATATGTTCTGCTTTCCTCTATTACTTTATTCCACGTTTCAAGAAACTTCATTATACATTTCTTCTGAAATTGCTAGTGCTTACATGCAAGGTTTTTTTTGTCGAGGTGCAATTTTATTTCGATTAACTATTGCAAAAAAATCATGATGGAGAAAGTTCTCAATGAGAGAAACAAATAGTAATTCGGATATAGTGCCAGATCTGGAAAGTGTGAAGGGCGCAGTAAAATATCAAACTAAATCTGTGAAAGCTTTTCTATTATATTCGAGTTGTTTCATTATATTTATGTGATGAAAAACCACGTTTTGTTGGTTTGCCAATTCTGTCCACTTCCCTGCTATGATGTCTTTCAGTTTGCGAAACTGATTGCGGTATTAGGCAAAATTGATTACACCTCGATATTTCGAAATTGATTAAATTGCCCAGTACAAGGAAATGGAGCAAAGATTATTCTTCGGATAAAATCTTGACTCCTGGAAGATTGAAACTGTTTCATTTGGACCATATGCATTTCTAAAACACATTTTGATGCAAGAACTATTCTCGTCACCAATGATAAGATTTTTTTTATAATTTTTCTCTCATGTCGTAGGAGAAGCAAATCGTACGTAGAAATACAGTTCTTAAGACCAATATCCTTCAAAAGGTATGTGAAACTCAAACTTTACATCTATTGCCTTATCCCATTCTGGAAAGGTGATTGCATACCAATGTGATGGAAATGCTAGTGGCATCCACTATGTCACTCAAACTATCTTGCGGATTTCAGTTACCATGGAATTGATAAGGTCGGTATATGTCATAGCCGAGCAACCGTTGGTCTTCATTTTTCCGGACAAAATTGTCAACCCCTTATACCTTAAACCATTTACAGATGGTTGTAATATTCGAAATACCACTAGCAATTTTTAAAGACGTGAACGAAACATGTCTCAAAAGATTCCTTTAGCTATCTATGTTTTAAAAGACACTGTGACATCAATGATTCTCTGTGTACAACATGTTGTATACGTTGTATGACTTTCTCCACTGTTGCGTGTAAAATGTTAGTTTCGATGTTCATAATAACCAGTATTGTGTTCTGCTTCCAGGCATGCTGGTTTGCTTAAGAGCAGCCACAGCATTACACTGTCTAGAGTAAAGCAATTTTATTAGTCAAGTACGCTGAGGTAAGGTCGGGCCTATTTTAAACACCATCACGAACAACAGTCAAGAACACATCAATAGTGAATAACGAATTGCTAAAAAGTCGTTTGGTGTTTACCTATTTATAAGGAATGTATGGCGGTGCTGTAACGCACACATTAGAACTTTTGCATAATCCATCTCTATTGGCAAATTTCTTCATTCGTGCGTGACAACAGAGCCAATATTTCTCCTATCGGCAGCTTTTGGTATTATTTTTTTTCTGCAGAATTCATTTTCTCATGCCATTCACAGACTGTATATGAAATGTGGTTTCATTTCGTTCATTCGTTTTAATTGTAGAAGCCGCCAAACAAGAACAGTTATTTTATGGCCACCCCTTATATTAAATGAGACCATGGGAACTGAAATAGATGCAATGTACATTAACAATACATGTTTATTGCACAATATAGTATAATATTTAACAATATTTAAGATATTGGACATTATTATATAATATTGAACAATATTGTATGCCATTAAATAATTATCATGATATTCTATTATATTGTTGATTATTGAATAATATAATATCGCACAATATCATGCAATATTGTACAACAGGTTGTGCTACTTCGGTGCAACTAAAAAATAAATCTGTAAAATTATATAAACAAAGCCAATGCAGAAGAAATTTATGGACACTCTAATGTTTCCATTATCCGTATTTGTTCAAAATTACTATAAAATATATACAGATAATGTATTAAAGTAAGAGAATTCGACTGAATGGATATTCAATTTGTTTATTATAATGATTAAAATTTTTCAATAATACAACGTAATGCAATATATCGTTAGTTTACTAACGGGATATTATCAAAATAGCTATTAGATTGTTTAAAAAAATGGGAATATTTTATTTGGAAACAGTCCTTTACTAATGACTACGAAATTTCTTGATAACAAACACTTTGTAAAGAAATATTTCCATCCTTCGATAGCAAAAGTTATCGAAAAAGATATTAAATTTCTTTGCCAAGTACAATATTTAATACGAGATAGTAAGGAATAATAATGTATTTTCTTCTTGAAGCTTTCTTTAGTTATTTGACTCGGCTCATCAAGATATTGATAGCTTCTATAACTATTTTTTCCCTCTCAAAGAAGATTAAAATGGCATCAATGAATATTTCTTTATACTAAAGAGCATTCTCTGGAAAAATTAGTATTCAAAACCATGGAAAGATTTTAAGTGAAGTGCTGAATATTTTGCAATAAGAAAACTCAGCCATTAAGGGCTTTCACAAAGAGTGGAACAAAAGAATAAAAATTCTTCCACTTATTTTCTATTCTTAGTCTAAACAAAAATAAAAAAAAATATTCTCAATTTTATTGTTACTAAAATGTTTTAAATTGCTCAGAAACATGAATTTATTTAAATAAACTGTATTTGTATGAGCCATTTTTGTAGTTATTGAGATTTGAAAAAGTATTTCATTTTTTTAGCGATAATTTTTTTCTTTGAGCAAACATATTGAAATCTGATAAAAAGCTTTAGAGGCATTATTTTATAGATACCATTTATTTTTTATGTATTTCTGCATCACTATTCTGATAATAACATTCATTCTTTTTATATATTTGGACTAACATTTTATTGATGTTATTTAATCTTTTGAAGTTTGTGTAATTCCAAATATATTGACGATGCATATTGATTTTTGCAATTACAGTATTTTTTTAGTGATATGTGTTGAATTTGAATGATTTTAAAGATTTTAAAAAATGTTGAGTCATTTTTACTTTCTCATAAACGAAGTATACCAGGGGAAAATATTGTAGCCAGCAAAAAATTCGAACCCGAGATTCAGAAGAATCACCACAGTTCAAAAAATGCATGCATAAAGAAAACATTTTTTTATTTAAAAATTCCTTCTTTACTGCAACATTTATAATAAATTCTAAAATTACAACGATCAGCAATAATGGCAACTAAATAGCTGTGATTGGTTGATTATGCTATGAAGTGAGAGAAATTTATCTAGCCCTTTGTGATGTTGTGTGGGGAAACATCAATTACAACTGATTTTAGATCATGACGGAAGAACATTGGAGTAGTGAAAAAGTAGTACGTGTACCTATTTTATGGTGCTTCTAATTCTATATGATGATTCACGATAATTCTATAGCCGTATGAGAAACATTTTTCGAACATACAAGTTGTTTGAACCACTGAATTGATACCTTTGTGAAACTAGTTCATTATCACCAACTCTGGCAGAAAGGCTGAATAAGAACTTACAACATTCAAACAAGTAAGAATCCATCACCAATTCTCCATCTTGAATAAGAGCTGTTTCATGTCATCATAAATAAAGAAACACGCCATTTAGAAATTTTTAAATGAAGAATTTTTCATAAATTCCACAGTTATCACTTAAGTTCTGCAGGCAAGTGATTATCTTCTGTAAATAGAATCATGTAATTGATTCTTACAGCAGTCGAATTTCTTTGCTGTTCACAGATGAAGTTCATTTCCCTTTTTCATTCTGAAAAATTCCTATTGCGTGTGGTGGTAAAAGAAGTTGTACCACACTCTGCATATTTATATGCATCCAAGAAATGTTTCACTGTGAATATTAGGCAGGAATTTTGAACGATTTCTTCGTAATTTTATATCTTCTACCAGCATGACAAAATGGTTCACATTATACAGAAAGAACTTGCGCCTATACAGCTGCAAGATATTCTGATTGTGTTATATAGTCTCAACATAATGGCACGGTGGCCCATTTATAAGGGAATTTTCGCAATTATCTGGATAAGCGTTTTGGAGAACGATGGAATGGACATGATAGACAAGTCATATGACCATCCCGATGCCAGAATCGATTACTTCAAATAAACGTTACCTGTACGGAGTGTTTTTTTGCGGAGGCTATATGACTGTAATTCCTTATGAGAGCCACCTCAGTTGAATATTTCATTGATCGACTTTCAAATAAAACAGGAAGCAAGCATGATATGCCTGGCACAATTATATTCTCGAACTCGCAATCAACACAACCAAGAATAAGCTTCTGTTGTTGATCTCAATTATAATTATGTATTATAAAATATTCTCCAAAGTAACACTTTGTCTCATATTTTGTGCTCGTGTCTCAAGGTTTTACTTTGGACTCTAAACTCCTAAGGAAGAAAAAATGCCTTTAGCACACTGTATTATTTCTCAATAATTTAATATGGATGTTATTGCTGCAGGCTGTATTATTTGCTGTTTGGAAGAAAGAAGTTTTCTTTCCAAGTAAAGAAATATTTTTCTTTCCATGTCTCATATTTTCTGCTAGTGTCACAAGGTGTTACTTTGGACTATACGCACTTAAGCAAAAGAATATGTGTTTTAGCAGGATGTATTATTTCTTAATTATTTGTTATGGCTGCTATTGATATAGGCTGTATTATTTGTTAGTAGAGTCTCACTAAATTGTGAATAAATCTAGGCATACATTTTTTGCCACAATCGGGTTGCTACATATTCATAAATAAAGCATTCGGGTTGCACATATTCATCATTAAAATAAAATGGCACAATGCGAAGAAATCTTTCTGTAGAATATTTAGAGGACACACAAGATCAAGCTGAAAAGTATGCTTAAGGTATTAATTGATCGAGAGTTCCCATTATACACTGAAGTATGCTTTTGAAAATAATAATCTGTTTTACCTCTAAAACAAAAAGAGAAGAAAAAAACCGCCCAAAACTTTTTAATTATCTGTAAAAGCTCAAATAATGAGTTTGCTCCTAACTTGCCCTTCGAAAATAAATATAATTCAGAAAATAACCATAATTCATCCATGGTCCTGTTTCATTAGTTTTTAAGCCTCCTTCGCTGAAATTTAATTCACGGAAACTTGAAACACAATGTGTTAATGATAATAAGGGAATGAATCCATCAAGGAATATAATTGTTTCCATGAAGAAAACAACAACATAAAAAATGCTAAAAGCGTTATCTATAAAGGTCATTTTCATACCTTCTCTGAAAGTGATTTTTTCTCTCTTTCTTCTTTTGTTTAAAAAATGATAATAACATTCTTTAATGACGAAAAGTGTAAGCAGTATGGGGTTTGATTCTACCTCTTGCACAAGTTTTTATCTGTTTACGAATAAATTAAGAAAAAAATGTAGAAAAAAATGAGATGAAGCCATGTCCTGAGGGAACAATATCAGATCCTCCTAATGCTTTAGAAGTTTTAATTATAAAATCTCAATAATAAAACGAAGACCAAAGAAAGATTATTTTTTTCTTTGATATTTAATGGAATATAGTATTTATAACGAAGCGTGCATTTGAAGTTACTTTCATTGATCATCATTCTTATAAGAATTAGTTAATTTCTACAGAAAAAATAACTTCTTGCTAGAGCACATTCATTAATTCTTTTCTTTATAAAAAAGATTAATCATGAAAAAATCACAATAATATAGGATAAACTAAATAAAAACCCACTTCAATCAAAAATACATTCTAGATGAAAAATTATTGCATTTTTTGTACATTTATTTGCTATTTGCAAAAAAAAAAATACATCTAGAAAATTCTTATTTTTTTTTAAAGTATGGCTTATGTTTAAAAAAAAAATTATAATCTTGTAATTTGGATAAGGAATTCGAAAAAAGTATATATGATGTATAAACTTTTAACAACGATAGTTTTGCTTTTTTTTTACTAGTAAAAAGAAATGGTCCGGTTTAGGCCTTCTTTAATTTACTTATTAAGATTGCATTTATCTACATACGGATTTATACATTCACATCTTTCTCTGGTAGACGTAATTCATTTATCTCTTTCATACCTTTTACCTTTTTTCATATCTCTTAAATGAAAAAAATTGTGTTCTGAGATCATCAGACATTTTTTTATGCACAAAGTTATCTCCACAAAGTTATCGATATCTATAAATTTCATACCTGGCGATTAGTTAGATTCCTGAATTTTCACAGCTCAGTGGTCGAAATGTGTATTTTACTCAACGAGAAATCACAGAAATTTGAAATAAATAACCTGGCAATAAGAAAAAAATTGTGGCATCTAACAAGTTTTAAAAACTGATGGTTAAGAGATCGGTCAGAGATCAGAATTTCATCATCATTCCAATTCCCACAAATTTATGTTTCATTGTTTGTATTGCACCACGACATGCCTTAACTTTCTGTAATACTTGTGGACAGTTATAACGTGCGAAAGGGCATTGGGTAAATTTTAACCTTTTACCATGATTTAGAATAGGTATTTACAGTTTGGCCATCTTGAGTTTTTCCAATTCAAAGAACAAATTTGTGCTAAATTTAATCAGCACATTGTTGATTGCGATGCAGATTTGAGATAATTAACTTTCTTTTCTACGTATAAAAGCAAAATTATGTAATTAAATGTCATGTTGAAAAATATAAATTGTCTAATTTTTCAATGACTTGAAAAGGATGGAAAACCATACTCTGCACCTTCATTAAATTGTTTAGTTTCGGAGGAACCTTGAGATATCATAGGACAGCAACCAAAATTAATTATAAATGTATCGTGAAATCCATACACTTCGTTGTATTTATTATTTTTAATTACTACGAAATGCATTGTTTTCCAAAGAAAAAAGTCTTAATTCACTTTCTAATGCCTTGCTTAAGAAATAATATTTCATTTATTGTTTAGTACATTACTTTAGTACATTACTTTGAAAAATGTATCTTTCTAATCTTCGTCTGGGATCAGTTTCATGATACAAATTTTTAAATGATTTGACAAAATATTGTACAATTGGAAATATTTATAGATACTCTCTAATATTGGCTAATATTAATAAGATCATCAGATTCGATACAGTACTGTCCAATTTTGTAAAAAGATTTACAATATTGCTCTATATTGTGCAGAATTTTCATACTACTAAAAGAAAGACACGCATAAAATATATTTTATAACGTTTGTTGCATATGTGTGATATATACAGTTTTCCTAGATTCGCTCACATATTCTAAGTTAAAGGATTTTGACAACATACTTAAAATTTCTCTATAGTAGAACTCGATATATCTAAGTATGTGTTTAAAACACTTTCTTGTTTCATGCTCCTTATTTCTGAAAACCCCTTTTTTTACATATAATTTTTAAATATATGATATTTATGAGTATTTTTGTGTTTTTTAAATCACTTTTCCTTTGATTGAAAGAAACATTTATGTATATAACCCAAAGAAGAAAAAAAAAACTGCATATATCCAAAGAGATTTCAAGCGTTATTTCCCGCAATTAAAAAAAATTCTCCTAAAACCCGAATGAATTTCGGACATATAAAGTAAAATGTTTTAAGTGTCAAATATTTAATTTGCATTTTGTTATTCAAATCAAATAATATTGTTTCAAAAATGTATCATTGATTGCAGATAGCAAAATGAAATTTGTATAAAAGTACACGTATTCGAATATTGAAAAGAAATGATGGATTTATATTTGAACCCATCATTTCACTTTAGAAA
>JAPMOR010026297.1:91115-109312 GCA_026543865.1 Argiope aurantia
AAAGAGAAGTGAAATGGAAATTCTTTAAAGTATTGCATCCAATGAGGTTTAGAAACGTCATAATTTATGCATTATCGAATCTTTCCAATTCGTAATAGCAAGTCCAATTTAACACCCAGTTTCTATACATCCTAAAAGGGATGTGCATTTAAGTGATAAATAAGCCTGCATGGTGTAATTGGGAATGCTCTTCGGGTGAATTCCGGAAAATTGCTTTTGGAAGCGTCCAACTATTAGTAACAATTACTTCCAGTCCAATTGATTTTCGCTCTATTAAATCAGATGCTGAAAAATTGAAACGAGCGAATGGAGCGTAATGACCATGCCATGGACGAATTATCGAGTTTTCAATTCCATATGTGAGGAGTGGACAACGACAGAACTTCTTTCGACCACCCTCCGCCTACCTGCTTTAATGTTGCACTCCACCCTTCCACGATCGATGTAATTGGATCTCGTCCCGATAGCAATTTTCGGTCTGTGTGATGTCAATTTGCTTGATAAATTGACAACATAATTAAGTGGAGACTGATAGAGGCGTGGTTTTTGTAAAAAAGTATTTATTTGTGTATCCTCTCTACAATCAATTTCTGATGATAAATAAAGTTTGAACATCGCGTACGAATGATTTTAAGTGCTTTTTCATAAGCAGCATACAAAATAAAGAAAGCCTTTATTGAAATATATTTAACCATGCTAAAGATATATGGAACTGCTTAATATCATATTGTAAACCAATATAAACAGTATAAACAGTATTACCATTTTCCTGAAACTAGTTGTTGCCAAGAACTAGTATAATTGCAAGACCTATCAGCGACATTATTGTGATTTGGAATAAGCCATTTTCAAATATTGGCATCAGAGGTTGGTGTGCATAATCTACTCAATATCATAGGAATTAAAAAGTAATATAAGAATTTTACCCTATGCACAGTTTCTAAATATGAATGTACAGTATTATATAATATTTCATGATATCCAAAGTTATTATGCTCAAGGAATGTAAAACAAAAAAAATTTTTCAATGGATCCTCTTTTAGTCCTTTCTTTGCCTTGGATTGTAATCAAATCTTTAATGGTGAAATGACGTGTATCTTGGCAGCAGACTTCTCTCTTCTCTAAAATTGACTAGATAGTGACACTTTGCTAATTTTATATATATATATATATATATATATATATATATATATATATATATAAAGCACAAGAAAATAAACCAATATTATTACGTAGACCATATTTCATGATATTGTAAGTAACTTACTTCCATGTTTTGTAAGACAGATTATGATGTAATAGAATCTTGCACATTTTCATGCACTGTTCAATATTCGATTATGTAATAGACAGATCTAGATCATTATAGAAAACTTAATATGTTGTTTAGTACTGTTAAATATAGCACAGTTTTATGCAATCTGTCATATTATTATATAGTTTTATATCACCGTGTGTCATGTGTATACGTAATAAAGCTTTCTGATATTATAGAGTTCCAAATCAAGATATGAAGTTGTTGTTGTTTCCAATGGCACTTGCCATAGGCAAGCCCACTGATTTAAAATCAACGATTTTAATCCGAAAGGGAAAGTCTCTTATTTTCGTAGCGCCAATTAGAGCCAAGAGTACGACTTTGCTTCTCACGCATCACATTCGCTTGCACAGCCCCTTTTTAAAGGGGGGCACATTCACACATCTCACAGATAGAAGAAATGAAGGACAATAATGCCCGAACCGTGGCTCGAACCCGGGACGTCTAGATCACGGTGAAGACGCACTACCCCAATGCCAGGACGCCGGCAAGAGATGAAGTAAAATACCGAAACGTATATTTGTGATACTGTCAAAATCTGACATAAATCTTAAATTTTAGTTTTGGTAAAAACATATAAGGAATTCCATTATATAGTTTATTATTGTATGTATAAATTATAGTACTCAGATATATAAAGCTGAAAAAAAAACCGAAACTATATCCGTTATTACACATTTGCTGAGGAAAACGAAGTAACATAATTTCGAAAATTTCATTTTTTGAACTTAAGAAATCTGAGGTAATCGAAGGTAAATTTTTAGTGGTAACCAATTTTTCTCTCCATATATATTTTTTTTTGCAAGAGAACGTAAAAGTACTTAGTGTCTAAATATTTTTACATTTTGCTTTATAATTTAACATATTTTCTACATAGGGGCCATATAGCATGAAATTATTTATTTATCAAATGTCCCGATTCATTTTTACTAACTACACAAAACAAAGTTCAACGCTTAAATAATACCCATGCCAACCACTATATGTTACATCTCAAACTAAAACACATGTTAGAAATCACAGACTGCCAACTAAGTGCCATCACTTTTGCGTGCTTGATATAGCAAGGTGACATTTATACTAGTTCCTTCGTGTTAGCGTTTCTACAGTGCATCAAATCAGATTTCATATAGTATCATTTTATCTCCATTTGCTTCTCAGTTGTGCGAAGCAATCAGGGGCTCATAATAACATCGCTTGAAAGCAGAAAGTTTTCTGGAAATATCCTTCATTGTGTAGGTTCAATAACAGCACGTCGTAGAATGCGTAATTTTTGTATTGCGTGTATCATTTGGGTTCTATGTAAGGCTGTTGAATGAGAGATTTCACCATTAAGATAGAATCATTCTATCACGCGTCAAACAGTATTGATCTACGAGTACTGGCTTCATTCCAGTGGATGTAAAAAATTCACTGTTATAGCCCATGATATAGTGCCCATGACACTTATAACATAGTGTCACATTCGCAAATAATTTTGATTTAATGGCCAAGTATCTTTCTCACGAATGAGGACAGATCAATTTTTACAGGAATTCTAAATTTCGCGAATGCTGCCGGGCGAAAAGAATCAGTTCCAAAAAGTATTAATTTCACATTAATAAGACAATCCTGCAGTTTCAAATACAATGGCTTCTGTAAACATATTTTAACAGAAGCATGGCCGAATAGAAGAAGGTTTTGAAATTAATTTACCGTAATTTGTACAAGAAACAAATGTCTATTCAAGATGCATCAGTCTACATCACACAAGAGCAAAAGATACCAACATTTTTCCCTTCAGTGATTTCACAAAGCGAATGTGAGGCCGGGGTAGCCTGGTCGGTGAGGCGTTGGATTTGCATTCCTTTGATTGTGAGCTCGAACCCCACAGGCCGAAGACTCTCGGTGTGTGAATGGTGGCTGGCATACGTATAAATATGTCGTGGTCCTAACTTCCTATATGTCGAGAGTAATACCGCTGGGAGGTACAGATTCCGAGGTGATCGTTCTCTGATTCTGGTCTAAATTAAGATTTGCGGATGGGAGAATGAAATGCATGAATGAAGTCCACCCCATAAAAAGGGTTGTGACGCGTGAGCAGCTCGGAAGTACTATTGGCCCTAGGTGGCGATGCTGAAAAACAAGAGACTCTTTCTTTGCTTAAAATCACTGACTTTGTCAGCGAGCTAGCTTATCTACGGCAAGGGCCGTTAGAAGGACCTATGCCATTGTGCTAAGACTGAGGAAATCTGAAATATTTTTTAAAAAATGTTGTAAGCATTAGGGAATTTTACTCCTTCACCCAGAGTGTGAAATGGAAAATGCTGAACTCATCAGTTTTCTAGAGCTCGTATTAAATATAACGAAATATAAAGTAGGAATTGAATCAGGAAATAAGAGAACATACTAGAATAAAGTTAATATGGGTTAAATTAAGATATAAATTAATTAAGATTTAAATTAGATTAGGAGATATCATTACAAATCCCTCTAAAAAAGTAAATTTGCTTATCCGTCAACTTTTCTTTCCTACACGTTAGATGCCACTTAGTGTGAAAAATCTCCAATTTTTTAGTCAATATTATACTTAAGCACTAAAACAAAAACTTACGTCAATCCCTTTTAAGAAAAATAAAAATAAACTGAAGCTGCTTAAAATAGAAAAAAAATAAGGAACATAAGATATCTTTAAGCCTTCTTAAAGCCAATGCTCAATAATTAAAGAAAAGATTGAGCAGACCCTTCTTCTGATGCAACCACCTTCCACCGTCCACCGGGGATAACCGCTTCACTCCTATTTTCTTTCTTTTGACCGAACAGTTTGTGTCTGAGAGTGGTTCGTGACTCGATAATTATGTTAAGGGAATTAAACAGCGATTTTCTTTGCACTGCCGCGTCTATTTTCCACCTGCTTCCTTTTTTTCCCTTCTCAGTCATCTGCCAGAGACGGTTTCCAAAACAAAATTTATTTTTTTTATCTCCTTCCTATGTTTATCTTGATTTAGAAAAATGTTTACTTAAGTTACATGTTAAGGTTGGCTTTCGGCTGTTTTTTTTTTTTTCTTCGATAGTCAGAAAACATGAAATAGGTATTTTCACTTTATTCATTTAATTCATTTTGCCTAATATTATTTTCCGCTAAATAAATAAAGACGAGTATTTATATGTATATTTGATAATTTTATTTAATACCTAAAAAGCTATTTAAGAAAGGTAACTGTTGCTTAATTCTATTGTGCGTTACGTAAAACAAGTGTATGTTTCGTCTAATAAATATAAATAATCCAGATGTGTTTTTATGTAATTATTGTGTGGAATTATGAAAGCGTTGAATAATTACATTTATAAATTTATACTTTTTATTTCAATTTGGAAATGCATGGCATTTTCGTCTTAATAAATGCAGTCTTTTTCATGAAGTTTCTACTTAATTTCTTCGTTTTGATAAAAAAAAAAAAGAAGACTTTTTAAGTTTTTAATTTTTACTTAATTATGTTTTCTTAATTTTCTTAAATACTTTTTACTTTTATCAACATATATAAATTTCTTCCAACACACAATGTTTTATTTTCTCTAAAAATGTATAATATTTTCATAAATATGGCAAAGCATTAAAATGAACTTTCTGATTTTTAAAAAGATTTAAAATAGCATTTTGTAAATTTTTAGTAGCAAAATGCAATAGTACATTAGTACATTTTAAAGTTACGAAGATTGAAGTAGTATTTTAGAATAGTTATTCCTTTAAAATGAAATTAAAATTTTATTTTCAAAATATAGTTACCAGTTTTTCATCTATAAATATGAATAAATGAAAGTATAAAGCTGAATAGTTAAAGCCAGAGAATTTTTGTTAAGGAAGAATGAGTCATTTTCTTAAAATATTTAAATATGATGAGAAAGAGTAGAATTTATCAGCTTTATTCTGTATGCTTAATAGTAAAACTTATCAGTTTTATCGGTTAATTCTTCATATTTTAACTGTATTTTTAACACTGGCTTCAAAACGATGTCTCTTAATTTAATGTAGGGAAACCATCGAAAAAAAATTAAATTATCGATAAAATCCACATTAAAAATAATAATAATAATAAATGTTGCTTATTTATGTTTTCTGCATTTAGATACAAAAAATAAATTTTTCTCATAAATCATAAGATAAACTATTAGGTTGTTTGGAAAGTAATTTCGTTTTTTCCCGACAGAGGATTTAATTGTATTTTTTGCATCCAACTTCACATTTAAGCCGTATAATTTATATATGCTTTGAGAGCTCATATAGCAAGGCTTGTGTGTGAAAGATTCCAATTAATTCTACGCAGAAGTTTTTGGTTGGTGCCCTTTTAAATATGGAGAGCGATAATCAGCATTTTCGACATATCTTACTGTTTTACTACAGAAAGGGTAAAAATGCTGTTCAAGCCAGAAAGAAATGGACCGATGTGTATGAAGAAGGTGTGTTGACAGTACGCCAATGCCAGAACTGGTTCGCTAAATGTTTTAGACGGTAAAACCTTCACCTCGAATGAGGAGGTCAAAAACCACCTTGATCCGTTTTTTGGCAACGAAGATCAAAAATTTTATGAGCGTGGAAAGATGCTACTACCAGAAAGATGGCAAAAGGTGTTGAACCAGAACAGCCAATATATAATTTTAAAAAGTATTTATTTATTATACGAAAACTGTCTTTCATTTCAAAAAAAAAAACGAAATTACTTTCCGAACAACCCAATATCTTTCAGATAAAATAAAGTTTCAAAAAGTGAGTTTCTAGAGGAAATCAATGTATCTGAATATAAAAGTATTTTAATTCATCTTACTTATTCATATGCACCCAAAACATATATTTTATATAATATTCTTCAGGCGAGAGAAACATAAGACATTTTATGCAAATTTTATGGTGCCTTTAATATTCTAGCTGAGTACAAGAACACTTATATATGTTTTGATTTAGCAAAATAAGATTCTATTCTAAAATCAGCATAAAAAATTACTGATAGTAAAATAAGGAAAACAAACATAAAAAAGAGCAATATGAAAAATTAGTGATACTATTCCTACGTTAAAAATAAATGTTCATTTCGCAAATTGGAGTTAAATTACCCTCCCACTTTATACTTCACAGGGATTATTAAGAATGGTTTTTGCTATTTTTCTCAGTAGTCCATTGGCACAAATGTTGAGTAGGTCAACACCCTACTTTCTAATTTCATATCAAAGCAAAAATATTTTACCAAAAAAGTATATTTACTACAGATCACACCAGCATGCATCAATAAATTTTAAATAAGAAATGGTAGTATACTCAAGATTTTCTTTCCAATCTACATCTACTTCATTTGATACATTGAAGAAATCTATAAATCTGATTTAAATATAATAATATGCATAAGTTATATATGTATCCAAAAATAAATTTTAACACATTATGCAACTGTATTTTTGGATACTTCAGATTCTCATCATAACTCATGCGATGCGCTTCGAAATACATAGTGCTGCGCTAAACACAAGTTGTAAGGATATCGATTTTTTTTTTAATTTATTCACATAAGTTGCAACTGCCCACATTGTTAGTGAAATGATTTTTTAATTGTAAGTTTCCTTGTACGTCTATAAATAGCATGCAGGTATATGAATTTTCTGTTTTAGACAAACCTGCTGGAATAATTTCCAAAAGAGTTTCTTCCACATTCTCCGAAAAATTTGCCCCTCTCCCCTCATAAAAACTACTTGACTCTACCTACTTACTACCTCACCCCTCATAAACTCAAGACAGTAAGTGTCCCGATTGCTTAGAGAATTATTCTAAATTACCTGTACACAAGGCATTTGTGATAATTACTCTAGTAAAGAAAACCGGTACTTTAGTATTAATTGGTTGGTAGTGGCGAATAATAGTTATGAAAGATCGTCCTTTTGTGCAAATATAACTTTTTTACTTTTCTTGGTGATTTTATATCCGAAAGTTAAACGTTGCGATGCTTTCAGTAAAATAATAGCCGAAAAATTAATGTATATTTTGTACGCATTTTATGCGACTGACTAAACTAAAATTTAATGCAGGACTAAAATTGTTGTACAAAGATCGTATACAAAATTTTATTTAATTGAAACGATGATTTATAAAAAAATCATCAATATTTTAATTGTTTAAATTTTTTTAAATATAAAAACGCTGAAAAGTGAGAAAATTTATTTAATTCTTTTAACTTTTCAATATGCTTTTAAATCATATAAAGCAAACATAAATGATAGATGAAGAATATAAAAAAATAAACTTAAAGTAAACTAAAGACATAAAAAGACCGATGTTCGATAATTAAAGAAAAGACAGATAAAGAACTTTTGCTGATGCAAACATTTCTGAGGGTCCCCTGAGAGATAGTTCACCTTTTCATGGCCTCCATTCCTTAAAATTTTGCTTTCTCTTCGTTGAAAAGTTTGTCTCCTGATTTTTTTGTCGTGACTAAGTAATTAAGTTAAGGGAATTAAGCAACGGTTTTCTTTGAGCAGTTGCTTCTAGTGTTCAATTGACTTTTTTCCACCAAAATCATCTGCTAGAAAACGATTTTTTTCTTTTCCATATATTTATCTTTAGTTGGAAAAATGTTTATTTGTTATTAATTAGAGTTGATTTTGGGGTTGTATTTCTTTATTATTTTCACATGAGTATTATTTACTACTTTGACATGTTAGATTGTAATTGCAGAATTCGTCACATGAAATGTTGCAAAAAATATTCTAATATCCGAGTGCGAAATATTCGAACTAATATTACCAAATCCGGAACGTGATCGCTTTTTAGATAATCATCCTTAGAAACGGTTTTCAAAATTTTGTTTAAATTTAAAATTCAAAATTAATTAAAGTCTACGTTTTTTTCTCATACGTTTGAAGAATGTTATCGTACAAGTCTTTTTCGCACTTATATTATAAAAAAATTATAAATATTAAGACTTCTCTGATATTTATATATATCTTATCAATTTTTTCTCTAATTTGAATAAAATTTAGAAAATAATTCTGTGATTAAAAAAATCATTGAGTTGGTTACAATGCTTATACACATCAGTGATATTTATTGTCTTTTTTGAGAACACATAATATATTATATAAATCAATTTTAAAAATTAGATGAAAACCATATAAGGCCTGTTACAATTAGAATCGAACCTGAAATATTATAATAATATGTTACTTCGAAATAGATTTCCGAAAGTTTTAATTATTTTATATTTGATAAATTTGTAACATGTACAAACAGGGAGTTTTATATTGTTAAGTAAATTTGTTTGGTTGAGATATAGTTGTAAGAACAGAAAAATAAATTAAAGGCATAGTTTGGAATAAGAGTTTAGGTACTTTTGAGACTTGTATATTCATTGAAAATCAAGTTACAAATTATAATTTAGTTTTCAAAATCTCTGCACTCTTTTTTTTTAGCTGATTCTAATTTATACTACAACGTATCCTTGTGATTTCTCTTTTCAATTATAAAATCGAATTTTTCAATATCGAGAAAATTCCTACTTTTGTAGAGGGAGAGGGGGGGGGGGGTGAAAACACATTTATTTGTTTTAATTTAAGATAATATTCCAAATTCATTATTTAAAATGAAATGGATATTCAACTATTATAATTATTGTTATTGACTTTATTATTATTATATTCCAGAAAAACTACGCAAACTATTAATAAAATACTTCCATATTAAACTATAAAACCCTTCTAAAAGGTTTTCGCACAAAAACAAATCTTCGACTAACTTGTTAAAAATAAAAGTGATTCTTAGGAAAACGGCAACTAGACTTATTCTCTGACCAGTAAAAGAAGTTCATTATCTCGCCCGAAAAAGTACAAAGAAGCAAAGTGTAGTCTGGATTATATAAAGTTTAAACCAGGTCAAGTGCTTTTTGGATGTGGGCCAACCACAAAAACAATGCTACGAAAAGAAATAATGATCTTCTTAGAGAGAGGCAGCGATGTTATCCAACTACTTTTATCTAACATGCATTACTAGAAAGAGGAAAACTCTGGCTGAAAATTAAAGATAAAAGATAAATACGCTTCGGAGGAATTAAGAATCTGTTAATTAACCTTGTTCTAAAACTTAAGTAGCTTGTTTTGTTTTATTTTATTTTAAAATTCCCTTGTCATTTTTCATCTTTCATATGTTTTTGAATGCCTCTTGATAAGTGGTTGTGATTTTTAGATTACGAGATTGTGAAATGTCAAAATATTTCATTAGAGAAAAGGTATTGGCACTGTAAGAACGTAACAGTCGTGATATGTTTCTTTGATTTTTCATCAAGCGGTATGATAATTCAAAAGTGTATGCTTTTATAACTCAATACAAGGGATAAAAACTACATAAAATATGATTAGGAAATAGATTATTTCCGCAAGGTAAAGAAGTTTTAAAGATTTAATGACAAATTATCTGTCCTTAAGAAATCATTACCAAGATAGCCATCACTCTGGCCTTGCAAGATATTGGATCAAAAGTTTAAAATGGTAAATTGAAAATTTCTTTCAATATTTTTCTGTCAATACACGTGTATTCTGCAAATAGCATGACGGTAATATGGGGGAAAGCAGAAATTTCGTTTTGCTGTAAAAACATTTAGAGAAAAATAGCTGATGAATTTATGCAGAAAAAAATACTAAAGAAGAGGGGGAAAAATCACTTTTGCATAAGCCTAGAAATAAAAATATTATTATGGATTTTTCCTCACGTGCTACGCAAATGATACATTATAGCATTTCTCGTACTACCCCTCCCCTCTCAAAAAAAAACAGTCTTTCTTTTACTCATAGGTAAGAAAGTTTTACTTCTTGACTTATTGAGATACACATGATTCGTTAGGAAAACTTTGTATCTTTTCTCGAGACTTGCTTATCTCATGGTAAACCATGCCTATTAATGTCGCAGAATTTCTTTCCTTGTAAAAGAAATGGCAAAAGAAAGTCTCTCGAAATGCCTCGACTCACTGTATCGTTTAGAATACCAGTCGTGCTTCTCATTACTGTTGGATATTTATGCCTCCCGGCTTGGAAACTATGATGATGGGTGTTTGGATTTCAAAAGAAAGTTGAAATACATACATATATAAATGTATGCTTTTCTGGGAAATTATTTTCATAGAACTTCAGAAGGAATTAACAGTTTTTTTTTGTTTTTTTTCAAAAATTTCTATTTGCAGTGCAGGAAATGCATTTTTTTATGTGTAGATGATCTGATATTTATTTTTATAAAATGAAGAAATAAAACTTAGAATATAAAAACTTTATAACGTATAGCGGATGTGGATAAACTTTGATGTTATTGTATATATCAATGCCTTTTAAAAGAACTAAGATAAGCCATCTGTAAATAATCATAAAAAATGATCGAAATTATTTTTCAATTTTAATGTTAAGATGAAGAATCATTCAAAATAAAAGCAATTAGCATATCAACTATAGATTAGGCTTACTTTCTTACTTCCTCTCACCGAGAGGAGCATCTTAGAAATGAAGATGAGAATCTTCGGTATGGTTGTTGGTCCTCACCACCTTGGTGGGTACAGAAATAGTGGAAGTTGGCTACCTCATACAGATGACGGGATGTACTTCCCACGGGAAGGGTTGTACTGTGGCCATTGATGGCCCTTAGGAATCAACCATAGTTTCTGCCAGAGTTGCTGTCGCGGTATTCTGGTCATTCATTTTTTCCCTATGCCTCAGGGATGGTCATAGTAGCCGATTATGGTTACTGTTATCTACCCTGGTGGCATCTCAGAAAGAAGGATGTGAAGCTTCCGGTAGGGTGATTGAATCTCACTACCTTGGTGGTTACAGAAACGGTGGAGGTTAGCTACCTCCTTCTTCATCCCGATCACCCCCGATCATCCGGCCACAACTGGACACAGTAGGATCGGCTGTCTACTTTGTATCGAAAATGGGTCGTATTTCCCATTGGAAAGGTTAGATCGGGGTCGTTAAAGACCCTTAGAACTCAACCATAGTTCCTGCCAGTGTTGTTATCGCAGTGGTTCTGTCATTCAGTTTTATTCTGAGTGATTCAGGGCGAGATGGTGTAGTCAGTTCATGAATACTTTCTAGCTTTAAAATTGTGTTCAGAATTGATTGAAAAAAGGAGTGAAAAAAACACGAAAATATAAAAGTTTCATTTAAAATTTTTCGTATTATTAACGTGTATCTATTCTTTAAATATTATTTTTCTGTTTAATCAAAATAATACAAAAACATATTTAAGGAAACATAGGAAACAATAACGCTAGAAAAATAGAGCTCCATTTTACATTTAGAAATACATAATAACTAAATAAAAGTTTGTTTATTTGTTCTTTACGAAAGGAAAAGATGAACTGCTACTTATCGGTTCATTAATTCACATGCAGAAGTCATGTAATGAATCAGTCTGTTTACAGTTGTAGTAATTGCATTCTGTGTAACCGCGAAGTTCTTAAAAACGATTATATTTCATCACAGCGCCATTTTATGGACGATTTACATGAAATTACAATCTGAATAAGAACGGATAATGGCTGGTACATTTCAAATATCTATCATTGATTTCCGATGCCATTCTTTGGAAAGAAAGTTTTCTAATTTTTCTTTCGTCTGCTTTCTTCTTTTTCCTATGTTACTAAGTAAATCTTTCGATTTCGCCGGATTAGATTGATACGTTTTTTTTTTGGAATAATGACTTTCCTATTGGTTTCCTTTTTTTTTTATTCTAATTTGTTTGTTTCTGCCTGCTAGAAAAATAACTCTGTTAGTTTTCCCATGACATTATAAGATTTAATTATTCTTTAAAAGCATACAATTATCTTGGGTTAAGTTTTGTAATTTTAAATTTTAAGGGAATGAATGGAATGATATCTGAGTTCAACTTCTTTTTTCTGAAATTTTCTATAATTCAATGATAGGTAATTTAAAATAATTAATTAAATTAATTATTTATATATAAGTAATATATAAATAAAAGAATATATAAGTATACTATAATTTAAAATTAAAATATTCATTTCCACAATAAATCTTTTAAGGAATATAACATTGCTCATTTTCTCGCATACATTGCAGATTATACATTAAAAATGTAAGAATTAAAATGAAATAAGAATTATTAAGGCTTTGGCATAGTAATAAATGAAAGAAATTATAAAAATTATCTCATTTTTACTCAAAAATCGAAAAAAGTGTTTAAAATTTCTCCAATAAATCATTCAGAAATGATAACATACTAATACAATCATTCGCTTTCTAAATGAAAATGTTCAAGAAATTGTTAATAAATTATTAAATTCATGACATAAACATAACTTGCATAAGTAAGCATGTGCACAAAGAAGTATAAAAATAACTAGATAAAAATAAAAGTTTTCATCATGCCTGATTTAACAGACATGAATATACGAGATGGAGATTTTTGCAAAGGGATTATAGATTTTTATCCTCCTGTGGTGTGTACAGGTGTAAGATAACTTTCACTTCCTTCAATCTTTACTGTTGAAATAGGTTGTCTTGCAATTTTAATCCAAAATTACTTGCGAAGGAATTTAAAATTATATACCACAGAAAAGACATTTTAATACTGTTTAAAATTTTTAGCTACATGAAATTCATACGAAATGCTCCCATATATATTTTACTAGGGATAATTCGACAATACTGTTTTAGTATTCTTGATATTGTTACTAACCTGTAATATTGATACCCTGTACAGTCAATTTCATAAAAAAAAAAGTTTTACAGATAGTTCTAATGGATGCTGAATGAATGTCGGGTCAATGATTCCCGTCTTTAGCGAAAAAAAAATATTTCAATTAACTGTCGAGGTCTAGCATATTACTTAGATCATTCGATTTCATTGGATGGAGCTTTAAAAACAGAGGCACACAGACGAGCAAATCTTCGAGTCAAGAAAAGCCAATTGCTGGATGAAGGGTTTTTTTTTTTTTTTTTAGTGTGCTGATATCCAATGAATTATTGTTTGTGTGCTTTTATTAAATGCAAGTGCTCTTCTTATTTACGCATATTGTTAATAACCTGTAATATTGATAACCTATGTAATATTGATAATATTGATAACCAGTTAGTTTCATGGAAAAGAGTTTTACAAATAGTTCTAACTGATGCTGAATGGATGCCTGGTCAATGATTCTAGTTCTCGGCAAAAAAAATAACGGATTTAATTACCACTCGGGGTCTAACGCATTGTTTAGAACATTTGATTTCATGACATGGAGATATAAAAACAGAGGAACTCAGACAAGCAATGTGTCGAATCGAAAAAAGCCAATAGTTGAGTGAAGCCTTTCTTTAGTGTTTTGATATCTAGTCCTTTGCAGTTTGTGTGCTTTTGTTAAATGCAAGTGTTCTTTTTATGTGTGCTTCTTGTTATCGCTCTGTTGTTGTTTTTCGTGTGGAAAAAAAAACTTTAATTTTTCTTCATGTTCTTGCTGAGGCTGTTGTCAGTTTTCTCCATACAACCACCTGATGAACTTTCTTTCATAATATTAATTTGGTTGGTCTTTGGAAGCATAAATTATTAATGACTTACTCAGTGTAATCTGAAATATCTCTTTCGAACCGAAATAAATTTTCAAGCATTGTAAGTTTAATAAATAATCATTATTTTATATAACATCTATATATACATAATGACTCTTATAAATTATCACTGATGGAGCATCGATGATTTAACTACAAAGTTTTTCAGTTAGATGAACGCAAAAATTGTGGCAAATTTTCATGAAAAAGATGCAGAATATGTGTAACTACTAATCATTAAATTTCTAGGGTGTAGTTAAATACAGCATGAAATAAAAATTTGAGGAATGGTAAAAGTGTTTACATACCTTTCTCGTCTTTTGAACATGCTAAAATTTCGTGGTATACGTTTCAATATATTTCGTGCAGTTAGAAAAAAAATTATTAACTTATTAACAAATCAATTCTTTTTTTAAAAAAACAAACTTCAACACAGAAGAAAAAGAAAGAACGTCATAGCTATGAAATCAAACCCTAAATCAATTGTTACCAAACATATTCCTTTTCCGACTTAATAAACAAAAAAAGGCATACCATTATGAAAATCTCGGAAACGAAAAACAAGATTAACAGTTATTTTTTACTCTATTAATTTCATACATCAGTCAAATAATAAATCAGTTTGTTTATAGAAACTGTAATTGCATTCTGTGTAACCGCGAAGTTGCTGAAAACCGATTAGTTTTCATCACAACGTCATTTTATGGAAGATTTACCTGGAATTGCAATAATCTAAATAGGAGAACCGGTAATGCTTTAAGCATTTGGAATATCTGTCATTGATTTCCGATGCCATTCTTTGGAAATAACTTTAATTTTCGTCTGCTTCAATTCTCTTTTATTTTTTTAATCATTCTACGGATTTCGACAGATTAGATTATTTCTTTTTCGCTCCGTGACGGTTTCTACATTGTTACTTTTTTTTTGGTACTCATCATTTGCTAGTTTTTGTTCCTACGCATTCATTTCGAATAATGCATTGTTTGTCTGAGTTTTTTTCATTCTGGAATAAAATGTTATATTTAATTAATTAAACGGAACTAATGAAAATTTTCTAATCTTCTTAAAATAGAAAAAAAAACAAAGTTATGACCAAATAAAAAGGAATTTTACATTTATAAATTTATTGCTCCAAAACTCTTAATTTCTCAGAATTTTGTTTAAAAAAATTACCTTTTAAACAAAATTATTATAATTTATCTGCATTATTCAGTAAATATATATCTTCATTTTGTAAGTTTTCAGAAACAGCCAAAATAATTAATATCAGTGCTTAACTTTAAAATTGAAAATCTTTGTTTTCGTTAATTTATTATAACAAACATTTTATAATTCTTATCTCATTTAATTAAATTATTTTAAAAGTATTTTTATTTTTTTGAAGGATGAAATGTAAAGGCCAACATTATTTTAAAAAATAGAAATTGAAGTATCTTTTTAATTTTTGTGATATTGTTTAATTACATTTTAAGAATGTTTATTGCTTAATAATTTAAAAAATAAGACATTTTAACTAATAAAACATATTTTTAGTTTATCGCGTATAAAACCGCAACGATATGCATTACAAATATCCTCAGATATGCATAATCATATGTGTATATATGCATTATTTAAACCTTATCTAATAACATATATGATATTTAGTATATTGGTTGTGGCAGCCAAACTGTAAATAAGCAAAAAAATTTGAATTGGATCAACCTACGGAATTCATTCAAACATTTATTTGAAGCTATGATAGTATATGTAATGAAAATGTGCAATGGAACTAAATACAAATCACGTTGTACTGAGTAAGTACAACGTGAGTAAGACCTTATTCACTTTCACAAAATGCGTTGCATTGAGAAAGTATGAGAATAGTGGGGTATTTTCTCTCTTAGAACCATTACATTGTACATGGATCAAAGTAAAGCTATATTTACTTTCTGAAAACACGCTACATTATGTAAATGTTATTTATTATTTAACTGTTATTTATTTTCAGAAAACGCGCTACATTGTGTAAATGAGAAAGAAATTCGTTATTTACTTTCTGAAAAACACAATCTACATTGTGTAAATTTGGAAGTAATTCTGTATTTATTTTCAGAAAACACGCTGTATTGTGTAAATATGCAAGTATTTTGTTAATTAGTTTCAAAAAACACGGTACACGTCATATGTATGCGAGTAATGCTCTATTTAGTTTCAGAAAACACACTGTATTTGTATGAAATTATTGCAATTTAGCGAAAACGTATTATACTGTACCGGTATTCGAGTAATATGAGATTTATTTTCAGAAAACACACGGTATTTGTATGGAATTAATGGAATATCAGAGAAAACGTATTATGTTGTATGGGTATGCGAGTAATGTGAGATTTATTTTCAGAAAACATGATATGACTTATAAATATAAGAATAATGTGATAATTGCTTTCAGCTTTCTAAAATACATATTATTATGTCACTCCTTTATTATGAAGCATCTAACCATAACGGGTATTCCAAACATGTCTGATAGACTTTGAAAATCAATGAAAATAAAGGCGGAAAACGATAGTAATGTGATGTTTGTGTACTTATGTTTGCGAAATCAGGGATTTTCACTAAATTGCAAATTTAGTTAATATTACCACAGATAGTTGGCGCTGAAGATAATATGCAACAGATACTGTTGAAACGAAGTACTTGAGATTGTAAAATGCTTTTTCCTCAGATCGCGTCACGTTGTTGTTGCAAATGGTGATTACACTGATAATGCAAATGCTTTATTATTTTGCAACATTTTCATACTGGTTTTTATTTTCCTATTTTGTTGTGTCACATGTCAGTAACAATGTTAATTGAAATTTGCTATTTGACTGCATAAAATTCTCTGATTTTATAAGCATAAAGCCAGAAACAATACATTACTGTCCCATTCTTTCTTCTTTTTTTAAAAAACTAATTTTCGAAATCCATCAGTTATTTCTGGGAAACCGGTGTTTTTCCTTCTTTCATTTATCAAAATGAAATAAATTCTTTATTTTTGACTCACAAACTGTTTTATTCCCTTCATGTCCCTTCATGGAATGAATTCCAAAATGATTTTCTCTTCTGCGAATACAATGATGAATGCAATAAAGACAAGTCTAATTTTGCAACTTTCAGTTGACACATACAGATGACTTCGGATTCTATTTGAAACCAGCAAATGACTCATGTGTCACTAATCAAACGACTCATGATCGAATTACACATTTACTTCGTAACAAGCCATCAGGTTTGACATTTAAGGAGCACAAGGGCAAGTTTCATTTTGTTTACTCCTCTGTCATGGAAAATAATCAATAAAATGACGGAAATACAAGATTAATGATTTTGACATCTAACTGCGTGTGGTTAATAGCATATTAATATTCATATTTACCAACAAAACTTTTATAAAGAATTTTTTTACACCTGGCTGACTTACACAAAGGTTGTTGTTGTTGTTATGTATGGTTTATTGGCGTAAGAGCCATATTTGGCTATACTGCGCCAAGCATACGGTAAAATCAGATCAGACATTTAAAACAACAAATCTTAAAAACAAGTGAAAGCAATGAAAACCACTTAAAATGCGTCGATACAAATATTGAAAAACTATCTTAATGTAGGACAATAATTAACGTAAATGTAAAATAATCACATAAAAAAAGATATACAACATAAAAGGAAGAAGAAACAGATGAAATAGATGTTATATATAGTTGATGAAACCAATAGCTCTTAAAAATTTAAAATTATTTGGGTGGTATTTTTCACCCACTAGGTCTTGCAAGTTAAGAGAAGACGAGTTGAAAAAATGACGATGAGTATTAAAATCAGGACATTCAATTAAAATATGTTTCACACTAAAAGCAATATGACAGGTGGGGCAAATTGGCACCCTGTCACCCAAGATGAGATGACGATGAGTAAAACGGGTGTGTCCTATACGGAGGCGAGTCAATGACTTACACAAAGGATATGATCGACTGTTACACAAATTATTTTCTTGCCGTGTAAATAAAAATTCAAACATTTTAGTGTTAAATATTTGTTTTTGTATTCTCTTGAAAAAAATGCCAGCTAATTTAAAAGTACTTATTTTATATATATATTATATATATTTGTTTTAACAGGAAATCCATGTGGAGCTTTCACAAGTTCGAATGATCTAAAAATGATCTAGTCCTTTGTTGAAATTGAATGCTCAGCGAAGTCCTTCTCCCTCTCTCTGAGCATATATATATATATAAGAAAATCAAAAATATATATTTATTATGAAATTTCAATTAAAATTAAAATCTATTTCTGAAAACAAACTAAAAAAATTAAA
>JAPMOR010026298.1:0-10151 GCA_026543865.1 Argiope aurantia
AGACGTGAAAAGCAAATAAATGCGATTTTGCTGCGGTAAACTGTCTAGGAAGGAAATTTCTGCATGGCAGAAAAGTGGGCATAGGAATCAATTTGGGAGAAAGAGCGCGAATTCAGAATTCCGAAAAATCACTTGTGCTGAGGAGGCAGTCTCTGTTCATTCATGCTCGGCTCAAACTGCTAGGAAATAACCACAATAAACTGTTCGAGAATTCTGTTGGTATACACAAGGGCTTGAAATGAAATTGCTCGATTAATTAAATTTTTATAATAATGTCAAGCAATAAATATCGTTTAAAAGATATTTCGAATATTTCACGCCTGAATAGTTTACATCAGCATTATCAGAAGTTTCTTTTATTTTCATAATCTTCTGATTTTTTAAACGAGCAATTCTTATTTATTTTGTGTATCTTGGGAACGGCTCAAACGATTTGGATCAAATTTTCTATTTAGACAAGGTTTTGGTTTTTAAGCTTATCTATATAGATGCCTTTCCTGAAAAAACGATTTTAAACATATATTTAAAAAAATATTTTTTATTACCAACTCTTAGAATAAGTGTATTCAACTTCCGCCTCGAAGTGTTGGCAGTGCAGTATGGTGGTCAGAACAACATGAATTAAGCGTGTGTGGTGGGTCCTTTGTTCGAGTCGCGCTTTTTCTTTACTTATTTATTTATTTAATATTTTTGCATTTCCTACAGAAAAGCTATTTTATATACACACACACAATTACAATTATTAGAAATTTTTTCTATCTGCTGCCATATTGACAACGTCATATAGTACCATTTCGACCCGCTTCCACCGTGGTAAAACCGAGGGAAAGTTCAAAAATATAAGTAATGATAAATAGATTGTAAAGTGAATACTGTAATAAGCAGAGGGTTTCGAATAATAAGTAAAACTAGAGTGCATTCAGGATTTATTTTATTTAAAAAAACCAGTTCAAATGTAGGTAAGATTTAAAAATATTCATATGTAATCAGTTTGCGATTCATATAAAAATATATAAAAAAAACCGATTTAACAAAATAAACTATCGAGCGAAGCTTGGTTTCCCACATATTTCAATCTTGTTTATACACAAAATTCAAAGAGGATTTAATTAGCTATTTTTTAAACTTTTAATATTATTTCGATTGTTATAAAATAGAAAAGATATAATCCGTTGTTGTTGGTGTTTCTTATGGCACTTGTCATAGACTAGCTCGCTGACGAAATCAGATTTTAAGCCGAGAGAGCGTCTCTTGTTTTTCAGTAGCGCCTTCTAGGTCCAAGAGTACGTCTTAGCTACTAATGCGTCACATTCGCTTGCACAGCCACTTTGTACAGGGGAGCACATCCAAACACATCATAAAGAGAACACAGATGAAGAATAACCATGGCCGAACCGGGACTTGAACCCGGGGCCCCCAGATCATGGGGAAAACGCACTATCCCTATGACAGGACGCCGGCAGTCTGTTCTTAAGTAGACAAACGCACAATAATGCTTTTCACTGCCATTTAAAAACTATTTAACAGTTTTAACCAATTAATTTTCCACTCAAAATTAAGCTAACACAATCTGGAGACAAAATTGGCGCTATTTGTCTATTTTCTGCCAAATTTTGAGCCATAAGAAAAGTTTCAACGTTTCAATATTATATTGTTGCTCTTAATTTTAACGAAGTTTGCAAAAATTTTATACAGTACTCAATCAACTTTGCTGTAGTATTCGAGTGCTACTGTAGTGCTGTAGTATTTAAGTGACTTAGACAGAATATTGCCATAAACGCTATTGAGAATTTCTCGAGTAAGAAATTAATATTTCGACAATGTGATAATGCTTTTTTTTGCATTATCACATTGGATATGAATTATAGATATCTATGAACATGTTCAAGTCAGTTTTTAACATGCTAACGATTGTATTTTCATATTATCTGTAACTCACGACATGAAACATGTTTGATATATAAAAAAACATTAAAATCCTATGTAAGACATGTTTCCAACCTTCTAGCAAAACATTTGGCAGTCAGTTCCTTATAAGATTAATATTTGATTGAAAAAGAGTTTTTAAGTCTTTAAAGGGATTAATCAAAGATAAATCGAAATTTTTAAACTCTTTCTCAATAGCAAATACTGAAAAAAAATTACATCCTTTAAAATGTAGCCATTCAGTAATATCTTTACTTGCTTTGTTTCTTCGTTTCTTGCTTGCATTGCTTTGTTTCTTATTTCTTATTTTCTTTAATTTTAATATATTTAAAAATATTTTATATGCATTTTACACAAAATATTTTAATTTTGTTTGTGTGTTTTAACAAGAATGCTTTGCGCTGATATAAAATACATTTTTATGTCTGTGTTACCATTACTTTATATGATTAAAATTAGAAAATAATATAAATTCGGATGGATCAAACATATCATTATCATGTTACAATATTTATTCTAAATTTAGAATATTATTTAATTTTTTTCTAGCTTTTGTTTCACAAACGTTAGCACGAATGTTCGCAAATGTTTAATAAAATAAATTGAAATTAGGTTTTTCACTGATAGAACGTATGTGTTGACAGAAAGTCATGTTGATTAATCTGACAAAGTCATGTGCTTTAATCTGACCGCTAAAGCTTAAGTGTCTCATTATATTTCTTTTAAAATTTAGTTATCGTTTTTTTTCGGAGATAATTTTTTTATTCACTCTATTGAACAAAGTACAATAGAATGAATGAAACCATATGTGCAAAGAATTCCTCATTTCGGCTTGATTGTCATTCTCAAATTACAAAGCAGGACGAATTGAGTATTGGTTTTCAATTTAAATCGCATTATACTGCTTTTCAACTTAAATAATTCTAATTATCGGAATGAAATTTCCCTCGATCACATCGCAGTTATGGCTTCATGATTCATCTAATGGGATAGCTGTGAATCTAACCACCTGCTTCTGTTAAGGAACACCTGCATAGTTCATTTTTTCGTCACTTAAAGAGCATGTCTATGCGTTTTCGTTCGCTGTTTATTCAAATTCATCTCCCGAGTAAAATTCGGTGATGGAATTAAAGCAAGAAAAATATGACAGTAACTGTTTAGTAATCATTAAATCTCATATTTTATTAATTATATTTAATTTGCCATCGATTTTGTTTATAAAAAGAATTTTTTTGAGCTTCAGGTTCTGAAGCATTTTACATTGAAAAATAGCTAGTTTTATCAGTCATCTCACTAACTTGCTTTAAACATAAGGAAGTAAATAATGTAAATTAATATTTTTCGGGCCGTTTCTCAAGAAAATTTTCATTCATTTTATATAATCATAAAGTATCAAAATTTATTTCTTATGGAAATCCACATTTGATATTTAAATCTTAAAAAGGGAGAATAATTTATCTATAATTTGGGTCCTTGTAAACATACTTTCTGTTTTTTTTTATATACAGATTTTAATCATTTCATTATTAAGAAAGATTCTAATCTGAGATTATTTTAAATTTTACATTTAAGCATTTATTATCAATGTTCCCTGAATTTATTAAATTTTATTCTAAGATTATGAAAATTTCTTAATTCGATTACTTTTAAAAGTATAGGTTAAAAATAAGTAAGTTATAATGTTTCTTTTTAAATTTATTTATCTTTTTTACATTGGAGTCCACGGTCATAGATGGCGATAAATAAAGAACAGGTGGGATTTTGTAAAATAAAAAATATATATATTTCTAAACAATATCAACTTTAAAACGTTTTTATTAATAGTAAATACATATTCAAAAAAGGATTCGTAATTACGATAAAAGAAAAGGTCACAATGGTTATGATCAGCATTAAACAATTCAGTAAATACAAAAAATAATTATGTTAAAACATGTTAAGTATTAAAACAATTTTTGCCACTTCGATTAAATTACCATTAAAGCAGTACTAACTGGATCGCATAATTCACATCTGTTTCATTAACTACCAAATTTTTAATCATTTAAACTGCGATTATATGAATGTAGTAATTAATTCAAGAGACAAAATCACTTGAACATTCTGAACTATTTCAGAAATTCTTACATATGTTTTTAGTTTGAAATAAAAGTAAATGTGCAAAATGTGACTCGTCATATTTTTAGAAAGATATAGTTAATTCTTAGACCAAAGGGGTAAATGCAATATTATAAAAATAAACAGGGAACAGCTGAAAGTTGCATATTGCTTTATGAATCTCATGTTTAGTCTTACTACATAAATAACAAGGTTTCTATCCCTAAATCGTATTTAGAATCATAGTTTTTCTTTTGCTGGAAAGATCAGAATGTCTGAAATGTACATATATACAAAATATGCAATTATTTACAATATATTAAGTAATGTATTTCCGGATTTTAAATGCATTTATTTACTCCGCTTTAGAAGTAATTAGCTTGGTTTGCCTTTTTTTCTTTATAAGCAATTATTTACAATAAAAGATTACAAAAATCTAAATAAGTTCAGCTAAAAGAATTTCTGAATAATTTACTGTTTCTTTTTTCAGTGTTCACTAGTCATATAGTCAACATAGCAAATTTATTTTAGTTTGTATAATGGCAGCTCATTTAATAATTTCTTTTACTAAATTAATTACTCGAGTCGACCGAGGTTCTATATAGCCTGTGCAATTGCATGTTTTGCTTTCCTCTGATATCTAGAAAGTCCGCGGTTAAAATTTAGAAAATTTGATTTCTTTAGCGTCTCACGCTTTTGCTTCCTTCACTCCCCCCCCCCCTCCCTCTACGTAACATCGTTTCTTTCTCGTTATAACCAAACGATACGTAGGAGAAGAAATAACCAAGTCATGATCTGGCATCATTAAGGAGAGGCGTCGCGAAACCGCGAGAACCAAAGTCGAAGTTAATTGACCTTGCAAGTGTGACATCCGCCCACAGAGGGTCTTTAAGGCAATTAATTTCTTTACGTTCTCCGTTCACGAAATATGCATTTTGATAAGAGGAATATTTGGATTATTTCCTCGCAGAATCTCGCTACGCTAATCAGAAGATTGTTTAAATATCCCATCCTGTGACCGTGATCTTGTGACTCCAGTGATTGTTGGAAGTGATTACGTTGCGTATAAGAAATGCGATAGTTTTTAAGCAAAATTGTTTCTATTTGTGATGTAAAGGTTTAAAATATCGTATTTCTGTTTATAAAAATAGAATAAAAACACAATACTTAAAATGTTTCAAATAGTGACGACGTAAATACATTTTTTATTCGAGATATTTCTAAGTGGTGGGTATTTCGATTTTATTTTTTTCAAACCGCAAACGAGTGTTTAAATATATAAAAGAAACATAAAAGCATGCTATAAATAACAATTAGTTTACACAAGGTAAAACTGATTCAATAATTCCGAGTCGTTTTGTAAATCCCAATAATGCTAATTTGTGTGATGTTTGCTTTTAATATTATACTATTAAGTACTTTTTTATACTTTTAATTTAATAAAATAGGACTTTCTTTAAATAGAAATTTTTAAAATGTTTCATTGGTGAATTTAGTGTAACTAAGATATTAAATAAAAACTTTTGCTAATTGCAAAAGTTGCTATAAATAATTTCAAATTTTTCATGAAAAATAAAATGTTTGTCGGTTGAGATGTGAAAAAAGATTCTTTTTTTATCATGTACGAGGGAAGAAAATTTTAGCTCGTCCAGTCTTTTTAATCTACAATTTCTCTTTCTAATTTCAAAAGTTGCAAATTGAAGATAGAGGATATGAAAGAAATCGATCCAATAATATTCCAATAACTTGTTATATGAATAATTTGACTAAAACCATTGGGGGTGATCATTCCAAAATTTTCTCGCATGTTACCATACAAAAATGTTATTTCCCCACCATCCTGCATAAAATTGAAAATCTTGGATAAATTCATGAAAACTAGAATTTCAGATTTTTTATTTTAACGGCTCCTCATATGAGACTTTTGCGCTTTGTTATATGTAAAGGAAACCTTATATGCGTTTTGGTTGCTTTTCTATCGATAGATTAAAATCAAAATTTGATACAGAATTATAACTTTAACAACCAGATTTTATGTATTTAAGTCATTGCGCTTTTCAATTATTGTGTTAACATGCTTACGGAATGCTTTGACATATTTACTTCAAAAGCATACTTTGAAATATTTACACTTCGGATATTAAATTCTATTTATCTAGTTCTTTAAATTTTGTTGTCATTTTATTCTCTTGTACTCGAACAACTAGACAGGCTTCCTTTGAATGAATTTCATTTAAAAATCAATAAAAAAAATTAAAAATTTGGTATAAAATCCCGATATTAAATTTCATCTGTCTAGCTCCTAGCATTTCTGATTTATCATCTTCACAGACAGACAGACTTTATTTCAATACTTTATTTTTTGAACCGAGGAAAGATGGCAATTCATCAATTTTTCAAATTCATTTTTTTTACTATTGCTATACTTTTTTTTGTATACGCGAAATTAAAAGAGTTGTAATATAAGGTTGCAGTTATTTTTCAACAATTAGATAGTAAAGAACTGCAAGCATTGAAGAAATTGCATTGCATATGCAACTGCACATTGAAGAACTTGCATACTAAAACCAAAAGGATCTTTGAGTTTTAGGGAACATAATTAAAGAAGCTCTCCGAAATTTTTTGCAACCATTTCACGAAATATATGGCAAAAGATTGTCTTGCCTTCGAACATGAATTTTTAAGTGGTAAACAAACTTTACAAGTATTCATAAATATATTTAATGTCGGAATTTCTTAATTGTTTAAGATGCTTGAAATTAACGTAAACATTTCTAAATGCAATATATAGAATGTTTAACATTCCATCATATATATTCTCAAACTTAGAAATACTTTTATTTTTGCAGATTTATTTGTGACATTTTATGAAGAATTTGTACTTAATTCCATCGCAGTTCAATTTCATGAACTCTGTTTTCCCCGAAATGTCAAATGACACCAACAAATAACGGATCCCATTTTCTCGTCAAGTAAACAATTACCGTTCTTATTCTTAATTGGATGTTTCTGATGTACCGAATAACCAAAAGGATCTAGAAAAACACAAGTGGTCGTTGAATGGAAAAAATATATATTTAGTGCTTCGCTTCTTGGTAAATAAAATTTGTGTAAGAGGAGGCGCACCTGTTGTGTTTGCTAACAAACACTTTGATTTTTTTTTTGTCCTGGTACATTTAACAAAGATAATTATTTATTTTTTCAGATCTGGAAGAAGAAAACCAAACTGGGAGGAATATAAACTTGAATAAACTGAGAACACTAGAAGTTAAATGTAAACATATAGTCTATTTAAAAAAAATTCATATTTCATATTAAATTCAGTTATTTTATGCAATACAAGAATATATTTGTAGTGAATTGGTACTACAAATGTTTTTATACATTAAATTATTCCTTTAAATTTAAATTTATTGTTGGAAGATTTTATAATTTTTTTCTTTGTATAAATGACAAGCTAATTATGGCTCGGAGATACATTTTTACTCCCTTCCCTTAGAAACACACATATAGGGGCGAATACACAACATTATTGCATCAAAACACTTGATATTAAGGTACTGGTGACCAGTACCTTCTATAATTCTTGTATATATATATAATATAATAAATTTATGTAGTACAAGTTATAAGATATGCTAGATATACTTTATAATTCATAAAAATTTAAAATATTTTGGAGAAGTAACGCTTATTATCAAATAAAAATACATTTTAACACAAAACTTGGGTACTATTTTGTAATTCTGTTCGAAAATAAAGTTTTCTAAAATAATTTTAGAACACATTGAATTTTCATAAGAAATTTTGTTTTCTGAATTAAAATTTTTCTTTAGTTATATAAAAGAATTCGAAACATAAATTTCAGGCTTAGTTATGTTTAATTGGGATCGTTATATCAAATTTTATACTTTTTCTTCAAAAATTAACAAATTTGGTTTATTTCAAAGATATTCTATTCTGAACATAACATTGTTTTGAGAAAAAGTCAAATATTCTTACTCATTTGAAGCTATTAAACATTCATTTTATTTGTGAATACATTTTATAATGATATTTTAGTCGCTTACAAGACATATATTTTGGACATGAAACGATAAGAAGTACATTTTATATTTCGCTCGCTTTTAGCTAATTCCAAAGGGCATCATGTTTTAAATAAGCAAATCTTTAAATCAAAAAAATTATTAATTATGAATTTTTAAGAATTTAAATTTTATATAATTTCTCCTCTCCCTTTCAAAATAAAGAATGTTAATGCCAATTAATTAATATTAATAGGAAATTCTCATTCGAGATATATATCAAAATAAAATACATTTCTTTTCAAAATAGAAAAATTTGGTGCTTACTGATTTTTAAGGAGAACATGGTTTATTCATGTAAATTATAACATAGTTTATTCAATTCTAACATTGTTTATTCCTGTAAAACAAGGTTATATAAGTTATGTAAAAACTTTCAGAAAGCAACACTACTTTTTCAGCTATTTATTTCAAAAATTCTAATGTGGTGCTATATTTTTGTTATATATTTTTTATAAATACCTATTATTACTCTTCAGCATGTAAAGGTAAATTTAATAACATTTCATCTGAAATTTTGGAATTTAAATATTTGAATTTAAAATAAAATGAGTCATTTATTAGTTACGATTATTTAAAATTTATTTAGTAAAAATATATCTTAATCAGAAATGATTTTGAAATCTTTCTAATTATATTATTAATCAAAATAAAAATCTGAAATTTGATCATTAATACAAATATTTTTCTCAAAATATGTTTTCAGTAGAAAAGTTAATTTTTGATTGTTTTTTTAACTGAGTTGAGAACTTTTGAAATAAGTATGATTAAAAATGCATACTTCACAGTTAAATGTTCTCTTTTCCTTAAAATCATTGGATTTATAACTTCTTATCGATGATTAAGTTCAAATTTCTAGTTGCAAAATGTTTATTCTTTTAAGCTCTTTTTTATCAATATAAATTGAGGAATAACAATTGTGGTTCCTGTAAAGTTATTTAAGAAGTGTCATTTTGAAAGTTCTCTGATATCTTTAAACAGCAGTAGTATATATTCCAGAATTTGAAATATTATTCATATATTTTTAAAAACACATTAAACTAAAATCTTTTACTTTTTTTATTTTTTTTTGTCCTCTTTTTAAATATTTAGAATTTTTGAATATATTTTATTGCAATACTTTTGCTGTATGAAATAATTAAAATCATACAGATATAAGAAATAATTGGATAAAGTGTTGGATTATTGCGATAACTGAAATTGAGCCTTTTCTTTAATCTTTGAAGCTTTATTAATACCAAGCATATTGAAAAAATAAAATTTCAGAAAACAATGTAAAAGAATAATTACATAATAATTCTTTTTTCAAATTTTAGTTTATACAAAAATATTTTTGAACGAGATGACGATAATCTTATGGGGTAAAAAAATGTTATAAATATATTTTATAAATATTTGGGATGATAAAAGTATCTAGTTCAAAAGAATGATTTTATATATTTTTCAAAAGAGGTTTTTAAAATAATGTTTGAGTATTGCAATAAAAATACGATCACTTTTAAATAACTCGAAGGCTTTTATAATCGTAGAACAGAAAAAGTCCATAACGCTAAGTCCAGGAACTTAATCGCAATTTGAAAGGACTATCTCCGTGAGAAATCTTCAGCTGAAATCTGGCCGCTGTCCATTTAGAAAGAAAGAAAGAAAGAAAACGAAGAGACAAGGAGAAAATACACGATCGATGATAACATCAATACCTATCTACAGTAGCGCCAATCAACCTTTTTAGCACCTTTTCTTATAAACTGACTGCGGTCGAGATTATTTGTTTCAACTTCAAAGATCAAATCGTCTGTTTTTGTCTCCAGATTTATTTATTTTCAAAAGACTTTATGCAGAGCTTTCAGCTGTAAATTTATTCCTGAGAATTTAATTTATTAATTTAATGTTTTGATTAATATATTAACTTATCGGTAGAGAAGTTATGAGAATTTGAATTTTTACATTTGTTATTAAAAAGAATTAACCAATATATATGTTCCCAAAAATAATTTGAAATTCGATTAGAACTAATTTGAATTTATTCTTTTGTGCAATTGAAAC
>JAPMOR010026298.1:10161-45473 GCA_026543865.1 Argiope aurantia
TACAATAATTTGCGAGTTAGCTGCATTTACAATAATTTACATGTAGTATCGAATTGCATCGTTTTGCTTATAATTTTTGAAATTTAAAGTATGGATCAAATTTAGAATTGCTTAAAGAATGTTCCAATAATCATTATTATATTAAGTTTAATATTTATGGAACAATTATTTCCATATTAGATGTTTGATTATTTAAAAAATTATTTCCATACCAATACTTTTTTTGTCAGGAAACAATTTTAAGTTATGCTAAACAGTTGGCTTGCAATATTTCTATTCATTTTTGTTTTGTTCCAAAAATATATCTTGTTAATGATTTGGAATTGCCAACTGACAAAAACCTTTTCATTATTTTCAGTTCATCTTAAAATATTGAATCAATTTTGTTTCTATTTTATTTTTAACTTCATCTAATAATAATGAAGTTTACAATTAGTGAAAAGGGATCATTACGATAGTTATTCATGAAAAAGTCTTGATAATTATAGAAAATTTTAGTCCGCGAACATATATGTTAAGTAAAGTAGACGATTACGATATGGTAAAAAAATAATTGTTGTAGGACACATTGCATTCTGTTTGATATTAAAACCCACACTACCTCTCAGAATTTAATACTGTTCTTTATTTAAACATTTAGTTCGTTCTAGAAAAATTGTTTTTAGAAATTGCACCATTGAGAATGATTTATAATTCGAAGTAACTTTTATATAGGTAAAGAAATATTTATTTTGAAACTAGATTATTTTTATAAAGGCTACAATGCTTTCGTCAAACTAATCCTTAAATATAACAAAATAAATTATATCTTCAGGATAATTTTTTAAAAAGATCGAATTGAATTGTTGTAAAGTCTAATTTCAAATTATTTTAGCAATTAATTTAAAATGACTAAATAATTAAAATATGCATAATGCAATATTATATAAATGAATCTCAATTTTGCAGGCTGTTAAAAGCATACACAATAAAGTAAAACTTTGATTTTCACTAGATATCAAGTTCAAAATTTAAATTCAACATATTTGTAAGTTCTCAAGGTGAGCAGATGTTTATTTCACCTCTACCTACTAACATTGGCAAACTTAAGACACGTAAATTTCCAGCCTTTTAAAGTATCACGCCAGACATACTTAAAAAAAGTGTGGGATAAATTATCATACTGCTTCGATAACCTTCGCATTCCTGGAAGGGTCACACTCAGCATTTATAACTGCTTTGAATTTAAATTTTCAAATCTTTTTTTGGATTTCCGATAAACATCTAATTATTACTTTTTTTGTTTGATTTTAAAAAATTTGCAAACTTTGGATATTAATTTATGCATACCTTGTAGTTTTTGGAATAAACACACTTGGAAGTGATATCCGTTTTTCGGTAGCTTTTTATAAAAAAATATATTTTAGTTTCTTATTTTATATTCAGAATTTTAACTTGCAAGTAGTATGTAAAAAAGATTTTGGTATACTGTTAAGTATTGCGCAATTTAAAGTGGAAAATAAAAAAAATATTATTAAAAGCATGAATTAAAATAAATATGGCCCTTATTTAAACTCAATTATTTCAAAATCGTATAAAAATTTACTAGAGCTGCTTAGTTAATAAAATATTATTTTCATTAATTATTTTCAATAACGTTCAAATTTCAAGCAAATTATTATACCGTTTATTACTTTTAATGTTCAAATTTTGAGAAAACTATTATCACTATTACCATTTATTCAAATACTCAAAGTAAATGGTAGGTAACTAAAAATCAAAAATACGATTGATTTAAAAATACGCATTTTTGTAAATATTTCTTTTTTGCAACATATTTAACTTTCAAAAAATATAATTTAGGAGATATGTAAATATTTTCTGAAGGAAATAAACCAGTATTTAGTTTACAAAACTGGATCTGACTAAAATAAATCAACATTATATTTTTTTGAAATGCATCTGAGCATATATTCTTTTTGCATTTGCTAAAATATATACAAAGAGCAGATTTATTTTTGTGAGAGTACTTATAAAAATCTTTTATAAATATTACTGATAAATTCGCAAGGTTTTAAAAAAGAAAAACCATTTTTAACGAAGTTTTTGTTATTTAAGATATCGGATCAAATAATTTTCTGTTCCAAAGTATTCGTATAAATCCGTTTAGTGTTAAATAAGAATTTGCTGTTACATTTCCTCTGAAAATAAAGAAATACACTATGAGGTTTGGAATGGAGTGGTCTATGGCTGGCAACTGCAGGATTGATACCGTATCCCTGATTTGTGGGGTGGGACTTGAGCACGTAATCGCCGATATTTCCCTGAGGTATAAGTAATATCTCGAGATAAAAACGTGACAAAGAAAAGAAATATTAAACTTTGGAACGTATTATCTAAATGGTGCAGATTCGAATGATTTTGGAAGGTTACAAAAGAGAAAATGTTCGCAAAATGATAATATTTCTTTTATTTAAGATTCAAAGTAAAATAAAAAAATACCTTTGTCAAATTAATCTATAAATTCTTTTTTCATATTTGAAATAGAACAAACAACATTTAATAAAAGGATATTCAACTTTGCTTTTACATCTACAAAAAAATAAGAGTTTTGAACCTTTAATATATTTAAGTATTTGTCAAGCCTAATGAACTAGGTATATTGTATGGAAATGTGTCATAAATTTCTCAAAATCGAGGTGTAAATTAGAACATTTGGTCATTTATTTATCAAATATTCTTTAATGTCTAATTTGATGCAATATGAGTGCATGAAAATTCAATAAGTTATGAGATTCTTTGTAATTTGTCGTCTGCGACGTAATTAGAAAGGAATTATGAACAGGTTTTGCTACGTTATTGAATTATTTCTAATTCACGAATTTGTCCTTGATCGCACCTGTGACATCACAGCCCTTTCGTACGAGAGAATTTGCAGTTTGTTACGTTGCGATATCTGATGGATCTTCCACTACATCACATTATGATGTCATAGTCTTAGTATACCGTGATCCGATGTTAAAAATCCTAAGGTGGAATTCTGTTCGTGTTTCTTTCATGTATTAATGTATGTCTCTGTACTGTGTTTTGTGTTAATAAAGGGATTTTAACTCTTAATAAATGAGTTATATTTTATTCCAATAATTAGAGAATAAGAAATTTGCAGAACCTGTAAGTTTATGTTGTAACAAACAAGTGCAATTTATCTGACAGTAAGATCTTATTTTGCTATACCATTTTAGATATCTATGAGTTCGAAAAATACGTTAGTTAGTGTGTTAAGGAAAAACTCAAACAAAACGGGTTGGACGAATGAAATTTGATATGTCTGTTGTGATATTGATACAAAACATTCAATCTCTCTGTCTACCTGATTGCCTATAATATAAAATCACAAATAACTTGAAGAATGAATTCTAACAAGTGATTTTTGTCTCGAGATTATGGCTTTAGGATTAATTTTGAATCCGATCCATCAGAAAGTTGTCTTTTTGTCTTTCAATATACATAAGCACAATAACTCAAGATATATCTATATCAAAATTTGAAATTAAACAGTCATATAGATGGAGTCAATCTTTCATACGAAGTTAAACGCAAAACTAAATGTGCTATATGAGAGAAATACGCAGGAAAATCTAGATGAAATAATTTTGATGGCTTTGTATCTTGTTGTAACAAACATGAAGCTCTTGATTTTCTTATGAAAGAGCTACTAATGTAAATTTTCCTATACATTTATTTTTCGACTTATAAACAACACAGCTAAGTAGCTAATTTTCCTAAATTAGCTTTTATATTCTTGATGGCATTTCTGAAAGTTTCCGATTCCATAAATGCTTATTATTTGGTGAATCATCATGTGTTTGTGCATGTTGCATGTATTATTTTCATATTTCTAACAGTGATTTAGTATGATTTATTCATTAAATTATCTCTTCTTTTCCACCACTGACTTAAATCCTCCATAATATCAAACATTCTCCATTTTGTAAATTTGTAATAGATGCGTAAATTAAATTTTTTGGTCACTTATTTATTAAATTGTATTCGGTGACTTATTAGATGGCGTATGTTACATGAAAATTTAATAATACAATTAATAATAATATTATAATAACATTCACCAGATAACAAATATTTTCGGAATCGGAAATTTCTAGAAATGCCATCAGGAATATAAAATTTAAATTAGGATAATTTGCCACGCAGTTCTTTTGTTTGAACGTCAAAAATAAATACATCGGATAGTTATATTTTTAGCATCTTTTATAACAAAATTAAGAGGTTCATATTTGTTACACCAAGATACAAAACCAGCAAAACTATTTTCATCTAGATTTCTTAACTTACATTTTTTCAAAGTTTATACATATCTATAAATATTTTTTTAAATATATTCTTGAATTTCGATAGTTTTAAATGTTCAATTGTTTCATTTTCTATCATTTTCAAACTCTAACAATTTCATTGCATTTTTCTCTTGCAACTTGTGTATGTTTATTAGTGATATTTGTTGTTAAACATCAAAGATATTAGCCTTGCAATTCATGCCTTTTGTAAATATATCTCGTTTTCTATATAATAAGTTGAGGGTGATTTGGCAAATTTCGTGATCTCTCACTCCTTGTTTATTTAAATTACTTTTAGAATCGCAAGGACTTTAAATACAGGCCAAAAAAATGTCTTTACATTTTTTGTAATTAATTAAACATTTACCATTATAATCACCATTATATTTTCTCAAAAAATTATCTGATTTCTTAATAGATATATTATGTTGTTAAATCTTGATTCGAGGTCTAAGTCATGATACAAAATACAATAAAACCTTGTATATTTCGTGTTGATATGAAGCTTCCTTCACTAAATCCATAAACTTTAAGGGCTTGCTTGTAGTGGCTGTATAGTGACACAGTCAACAGGCCTCAATAACAAATGATAGCTTTTATTAACACGAAGACACGAAATACATAACAAACGTCATGATGACGAAACACAACCAAGATGTACACAAGCAATGAACAGCAGTACTTCTAAAAAACAGCAGAGAGCTAAAAGTCTAACAATGATAAGCAACTCGAAGCACTCAGTGAGAGAACTTGTTCAACTAGTAACTTGAGGTGAACTCAAATGACCGACTTCAGCTCGATCTTACGACCTTTTATTGTTCCCAAGACAAGGCAGAGAAGAATCTCAATAGATCACCTTAAATCTTGTCCTAATGGACTTATCGCCAAAATTCTTGTAGATTTTAAAATTTCAATTTTGTAGCCAAAGTCACCGCCAAGTTTGTAGCCGAGGTCGGGGGTAATTGATTCGACATCCGTACAGCAACGGATAGAGTTATCTGTCAAACTGTATTCCTTGTGATGGAAATATTTGCGGAGGGAAGCGACATTACAAATTCGTAACAATATTATAATATAAAATAAATTTTTGCACCATTTTAAAATTTAGAAAATTGTCTCTTTAACGAAAACCTATTTGATTGCCATGAAACTTTTTGTCGTTTTTATCCATTTTGTCGCCAAAGTTACCAAAGTCGTAGTCCAATGGCCTTCAAGCCCGGTGGTTATTGGTCTGGCAACCGATCAATATCCCATGGAACTGACTGTAAAACCATTTTTCCTACGGTGGAACTAACTGTGCTGGGAAGCAACATTCCTAACATTATAATAAAATCTTGCATACTTCGCCTCTGTTATACGTAGATTTTCTCATAGCAAATTAGAGCAAAATAATAGCTATAGCAATATAATAATTAGAGCAATATCTTTTTATAGAAGTTCCTGCTTATAATATCAGTGATTTAATATACACAACGAAACTGAATAATTAAGCTATGCTTTATTGAACCAACAGAACAACCTTCTCAAAATATAGAAAGATAAACTTAACAGAACGCCAGAAACATCAGATCCAGATTAAAAAGAGCATATGGAAATCTTAATTATAATAAACTCGAAAGAATTCTTATTTCAAACCCTCAAATGTTTTCGAATGTTAAGCTGCTGGAAAATTGTTCCTTTTATTACGGCTCAGAAATTTCGAACGCCCGACTGCGTGCGACATTCTAAAACGCTTTTGGAAATATTTCGTCACCAGAAGAGCGAAATCTTATTATTAAAATTCCAACTGTCTTGAATATTTTAAGTTTTAATGACATTAAATACGAAATTTTAAATTCTCTTAATTTAAAGTTGGATGACTGTATTAATTCAAGAGATGCTTTGATGTCTGCAGTTGAGATTTATGAATAAATTATTTCTTATGCGTAAATTAAACAAACGATAATTCAGAAAAATGAATACAGTTTTAAAAACAAAACAGTTTTATTATTCTATTATAAAGATATTTTCAATTTATTTATTTTATGATTTTAAGTGCTTCAGTTACAATTCATTAGGGGAAAAAATGGTATATTTAAAATAAAGTTGAACGTAGGGTGATGTTATTTGCTTGTATCAAGATTTAATTAAATTTGTTTATAGTTTAAGAACTAAATTATCAGTTAATAAAAAATAGTATATCACCATTTATAATGCTTAAATGTATAAAATCAGAATGCTGCCGATCATAAAGAAAGGATAAAAAAAAATTGACTACAAAATTCCTTTTTCACAAACATGAAAAAAGCCAACGTAAATAAAAAGTTTTTAAAACAATATAAAGGAAACAAAAATAAAATTTCATAACCTTTGAAGTAGCATTTGTGTTTAAAATTTCAGAATTAAATGAACTAAAATAGGAACATTCTTTTTAAATAATATTCAGAAGCGTCTTATCTTTTTACTTTTTTTTATACTGCGAAAAAGTGTTGCATCGACTTAAGATTCCTCTTCAATGAATTTTTGAAACATTTTTGTACTATAATGATGAAATTTGGTATAAATACATTTTTAAAATTTGGACGAATTTTTTTTATCTATTCATATATATTTGAACAGCATAATTTGAAAAATCAACGAACGAAATTAATGGTTTTATCAACAGGATTGTAAATTTGTATCAACTTTTAGGCTTAATCCGCTAAAAATTTGATTGTCTTTCCTTCTATTTGTACTTATGTGAACGCGGCAACCCTAACACAGAGCAGCTAAACGGATGAAATTTAGAATTTGATTCTTAGACATAGACTGAATGTCTGTGTCCAACTTGGAAGACTTAGACATAGACTCTTCAAGGCGTGGACTGGCCTTCTATCCGCGCATAAGAATACGATAATTCACACACACAAGATATATGAAATTTGATATTCAGACACCTAAAATTATAGATTAACAACAAAATTTTTATTCAATTTATTTTTTATTCCCAAAATAAAAAGCTTAAATTGAAAATATATTTTCATCTCTCTTTATAAACAGCTAAACCCAAAAGTCCGCGTTTACAGAAGTATATGAGTTTAATATATTTGCTGTTTAGTATCATTAACGACCCACAGGAGTCTGTTTTAGGATTGATTGCACGGTTTCAAACCTTGTTCAGTTGACGAAGCCGATATCTGCGGCAACTATCGCACTACATCAGCGGATGAACTTTTGACTTTCGAGGTGGAATATTAAATTGTGAGAAACAAAATTCAGAATCTTTTTATTGATAATATGAATATAAACTTTTATTTGTAGTAAACCGAAAGTGATTTTTAAGCATATACAAAGTTTATTTTTTAATAAAAATAGACTTCGAAAAGGAATAAAAATTGGATTGCACAAGAACAAATAAACCAAATTAAAGTTCATTCTTTCCTAAAAAGAAAAAAAGATGTAGCATTTGTAGGGTTTTTGGAGGGTTTTGAAAGTCAATGAAATATAAATTAATACAATAATTTATAGAAAATCAGCCTTTCTTGGTATCTCGGATCGTATACTGTCATATAGTGTCGTATCATAAGAAATCAGATCCAAGACTACTCACAAAATAATTATCACTAATCCAATTCTTCCCAAACGAAGATTGCCTCATTATTGGGATGGGTCAATATGACTACACCACCACAGCTTTACCCAGCTGGAAGCGAGAACATACTTACTTGCATGCAAAATTTGCACCAATATTTTCCTTATATATACCCTATATATTTCATCCCTACGAAAAGGCATTAAAAAAAGCAAATGAAAAAAAAATGTTTCCTTGCGAATGAAAATAGAATTTAATTTTCCTTTCCTCAAATGGAATGCTTATTTTTTTGTCATAGCATAATTTTTTCATACGCAATCCATTTTCTCTATGATTCCTACTTAAATTCTATCAAATTATGCTAATTTATCTGTTTACAATATTCTACGTTTTATCCCGAACCTAAGTAATATTTATTTTTTCCTATAAAAATATCAAAATTCAAACGCGATATAATATTAAAAGGAATCTCTTGTGTATTATAAGATCCCTTTGAAATATTCCGCTTGTTTCATACTTCGAAAAAAGGCAACGATCCAAAATATACGTTTCATAAAAGCTTTGTTTCTCATCATTTCAATCTCTTTTAAAGAAAAAATTCGCAAATCTGACATTCAAAATTACATATTGTAGCATATAGCGGGAGCAATGATATTCACACAGACCCCTTTTTTTTATGGATGTTCCAATCTGACAAAAAATGCTTTTACGATAGATATAGAAATCTCCTTCAATTTTTCAAACTTATTTCTTGAGTATCCATATCGCGTAGGAAAAGCGAATGCAACATTGATGCGCTCGGTTCAATTGATTATAGCAAAGAGGAAGATATTCATTGAAAATTGCGAAAATTCTTATATCTAGCTGTCTATATAAAGCTAACCCTTAAAATGTCTTATTTGTTAAAAACTGAATTGAGGTTGTTTTTTATTTATTTTTATATTTTGAATAAACTATGAGAAGTATGCTTTAAAAATCATATATTGCTATATATTTCAAGTATAGTTTAGGCTCAGAAACTCGTTATTGATCAGCAATATTGGGTTTTACTTCGGTTAAAATATTGAACAATAATAAATAGACTTGAAAACCTTTTCTTCTTTTTTTTTCAAAAGCAGTTTTTAATCCAGTATTTTTGAGTAAAATAAAGTACAAGCAAAACGAAAAGGTTGTGAAGTTATAAGTAAAAATGACCTATTCTTTTTCATCATACCTCGTGTTCCCATGTAAATTATGCATGTTGTAAATTGATTTAATAGTACATTCAGTTAGTAGAGTTTCAATGCTATTTTCATAATGATTTAGATATGTTCCTTAATCCTTTCTAGGGTCATGGTAAGTATGCTTTCCACCAAATTTACCAATATTTGTGTGAAGTTATGTAGGTTGGCATAAATTCTGACAAATTTTTTAATAAGACAGACACTTATATGTTTCAGTCCCTCATCTCAAACAATATGTTGTCTTGATTAATTACTTGATTATTAAGAAAATTAATTAATCAAAAGAAATTAATCTAATAAGATAAATGAGTTACTTTCCTTAATCTGTTAATAATCCTTAAAAAATTTAATATACTATGATAAGAAAAAAAATGGCCTTTAAAATAGTTAAAGATAACATACGACATTTAAAAGTCCATTCTTATCTAATATTTATTAGTTAGTTATAAGTAATTTAATAGTAGTCCTGCTTTAGATTTTATTTATAGCCAGTAAAAAAAATATTTCATTATATTACAAACCGCTGGATTTAACGAATATTTGATTTTTGTTGTAAATTGTTCAGTTACAAATGCGAAACTTAGTTAAAATTAAATCAAAGCTCAAACAAAGTACACGTTTCTAATGAGGTCCTTGTCTTGCCGAATACGAATCAATATATGTATTCTTGTTTCCAATCAAATACAAGTCAAACGAATTTAATTTTGAAATTCATTGTACATCTCGCAGAAGAAATAAAACTAATAAATGAATACGCTTTTCTAAGTGTACATGGATGTAGAAAATTATCTTTTAAAAAGGTTAGATAATTTCTTTTATCAAAAGTATGATGGTCAAAGCAATATTATATATTTAAAAGACCTAAGAAAATCACTTGATGAGGTATATAAAAATTCATGATCCCCTATATTTATAATAAAATGTACTCTTTCAATACTAAAAAGCCTAGAAGCTGCTGTGGGCGACCGATACACCCTTAGATCACTGCAAATTTTCTCCCTTCTCGTTAAGTCAGATTGACTAAATACCTGAGGTGTGTGTTTTTGTTCGTTGAATACACTCGCCCAGATGAGTTTCGCAGACAGTGAGTTTCTTGAGAACTTTCAAAAGATGCTTGAGCATATGTTTGCTTAATAGCTATTATCTGTTCGAAACTTTTATATATCAAACATTAAGAACATAAGCTTTCATTGCAGTTTTGGGCTGTTTAGGAATTTAAAAAAATCCTTGAAAGAGAAGTTCGAACATTCAATTCTTCTGATGTACCTGAACTCGAATGATCCTAAGAGTGTTAGGGTAATTGGTATCTGACACAATCCCTCTCTACTTTTACCAAGCGTTCTCGACAGAAATCTGAAAAACACTAACACTTTATATATTTAAATGAAAAACAACTTTGAAAGAGTCCTCTGGACTCAACCAACGTGTCCATTTCGAATGGCTGTTAAACAAATAGATTTATAGTCAGAATACACTATCTATTATGTAAGCGTAACTTCAAAAATTTATATGGTGGCAAAACATGTAGTTCAAAATCGTTGGAGGACATTCATATATTAATGTTATTAATATAATGGAGAAACAACTGGTAACCGATGGCTACTAGTCATATCTGCAATGTATTTTAATTCTTAATAAACGTTAAGGAATTTTCTTTCCTTTCGTATTTATTAAGACTAATTTTTTAATACAAAGCGTTCTTTCAAACTGGTGGAAAACTAAAAAAATGCATCAAAAAGTACCATTAGACAATGTCTTCCAAAACTTCATTAAATTGGTGAAAATCGCGAAAATTATTTTTATCTTTTTAAGAGTTCTCAAAGGGATTTGGCAAGATTTCGTTTAATTTTTCGTTCATTAAATTTTAGATAAAAACTTCAAAAAAAGGAGGGAAAAATTGTCCCGAGGTGCCCATTCTCCCATTCAAATATATATATATATATATGCCAAAAGCGGTATGCCTTGGTCAAATGTTCTCGTCTTTGATAGCAATACAGACACAAACATATTTTATTATTAGAATCTGGCAATGTCAACAAATGATATACAACTAGAACATTTAGTGATGTAGCAATCTATGCACATGTCTGAGTTTTCATAAATTAAAATTCTTTCAATTATGAAAACTTATTAAATTTAAATAAATTTATGAAAATTTATTATTTTTTAATTTATTAGAATCTGATTCTTCTCCCTACAACTCCATTTCTTACTTTGCGGAACTTATCCGCTATGCGATACCTGAATCCATTGTATAATAAATTTCATTCGGCAACAAATGATGAAATAAAAAGTATTCCTTTTGAATAAATAAATTCATTAAAAATGGAACGAAATAAGATGCAATTTGCCTTTTCTATGACAAGATGCTGCAGCAGCTTCACAAAATCCCGCTCATCTAAATTCTAATAAAGCTCGTAAAATCAAATCGCCCTCAGCTTCCGTAATTAATTGCCTGGAATATTTTCATCTGAATTCATGCTATCCAAAATTCACTCATTTTACTTCTTTTTTTCATAATCATCTGCGCGAAACATTTCAACCAGTGATGTATTAAAGCATGACGGCAGATAAATCCGACCTCCATATTTATTTTTTATAAACATTTTCCCCCTCGCCCTGGCGATGATAAATCGTTTCCAAAATGTTCCGTTTTTCCAAATTTTATTTTCTGCCGTTCCTTTTTATAGGGATTTTCTCTCCGAGCACAATGGCCTCGCGATGTATCATGTGAGAAATGAGTGAAATTATTCTCGCCTTCCGAAATGCGGCGCGAGAAATGGCAAATGTTAGAGACAGTCAGAAAATTTCCTGCGGGAAAAAAAATAAGCATAAAACTAGAGGAAAAAATAGCACTCGTATAATTTCCATTCTTTGTATTTTATTTCACGTCTGCTTTGTTTGCTATTTCTTTAATTCGGTCGTTTCTTTTTCTTTTTTTTCCTTCCTTCAGCGTTGTAGTTGTTATAAGATGATTCTTGACACTTTTAACGTTTAAGTAATTCGAAATATGTTAGAATAATTAATCACGTTTAAATTATTGCTGAATCGGTGGTTGAAAAACAGTTCGAATATTCGAGAAAAAAAGACATGTTTTGAGTTACTTTCATTCTTCAGAGGAAAAATATGAATTCCATAGCTTGGATCGCTTTTCTTTAAAAAGTCAACACAGTTTTGCCATATAACTAAATTTTTTTATGCAACTGTTTATCTTTTCGAGATTTTGTGTTCATATATACACAAAATGAGAAACCATGAATCTTCCACGAATTTTGATTCAGAGTTAAATGCAATTAGATCTAATCAAGAATGGGGCAAATTTCATCTGTCTTTCCCTTTAAGTTTTTGAATCATTAGATCGACATGGACGTGGAAAGTAAATACACTTTCAGTAGCTGTATTTCGTCAAAAATTTGATAAAAATTCATAATTTTGGTTAAAGACCAATATGCGAAATTTCAACGAACAAGTTTTGCTTTTTTTATTATTGCTGCAGTTACTGATTGATATGTAATATTGTCACGTAGATACTTTAGTATAGAACTTAATGACACACACAAGATGTAGAGCTAAACCAATTTATTAACTGAACTCAGAACTGAGAATACAGCAACTGACAAATCTTCTGCTTTTATATAAGCAGAGAAAGTTCCAGAATACTCTTCTGGAGACAGTAAGAAAAGTCCAGAACACTTGTCTGGTAAACTAAAAAAATGTCCAGTATCTTCTGGAACATGAAATAAAGGAAAACATAAAATCAAGGAATTAAGTATTTACATATACCATTAATCTCAGTGTCTCTAGCGGGATTCGAACCCAGGTCTCTTGATCACAAGACCAGTGCCATGATCATTCGGCCATGGAGATTCGACAGTCTTTCTTCAATGCGGCAATATTTCAGAAAAAGATGTTATTGATTCGGACAGAACTAACATATCTAAATTCTTCAAAACATCAAAGTCGATTTTTTTTTCTTTGATAAAAAATATGTTCTTCCATATTTCCAATACCAAATATGGTTAATCTGTTCGCTATAAACAAAAAATATTTTTTATCGGTGGAAATGTAAGCAATAGTAGATACGCTAAAGAATTCACTATTAAAAACAATTCGCCAATGCACTCTGTTTAGGTCTTTATTATTCCTGGTTATATTCTTTTGTTAATATACAATACGTTCATTTGCCACCTTTTACAATGAGATGACACATCGTGAATATTGATTGTGTTTCGTTTCAGTTGTATAATTTTGTGCTAATGATTCCATTAACAAAGTATTTAATAACTTGAAATTATTATAAACATTAAAACTGCCTAATTATAATAACCTTAAACCTTTTTTGTTTTATCGTGCACATGACTATTCCTAATGGAGGAGTCGAATCCTGTGACATAATATTCCTATTAACCACTTAAGTAACTTTGACGTGTATACTCGTAAATCGAAATATTCATTTTGGCATGGCCGATGTGTAATTTTTTTTAATCTAATAAAGATGAAATTCTATTTGCTTTACAGTATGTGTGTGTTGCAAAATTTATTATGCAATCATTTGTGTTGCATTTGACGAGTATATATATCATTGCTTTGCTTGACTTTAAAAAGTGGACTGGCAGGGATTTAAAAAATTAAATTCTTTAATTAACTAAGTTAAAATCAAAACTTTCCTGGTAATGCATCGTCTTTCTTTGTTCTTTGCAGATTTTGAACTTTTCTTTCTTCTCTTTTTAACATAAGGAATATGTTTATCACAATGGAAGAAAATAACGTGTTTAAATATTGATGAAGGCAATGACAACGCTTTTAAAAAAAGTAGCCTACAGTTTAAAAAGACACTGAATTTTAAAATTTTATAGAGCATCCTTTCAGTATATTAATAGAATTCTTAAATTCGTCACAGAAAACCTCAAACTCGCTAAATTTTTATCTAATTAGAGTTAAAATTAAACTTTCAAAAAGTTCGATCCAAGTTACGCATTCCTATTCTCCAAAGTATGTCTGTACTGAATCTGGTGATTCATGGTCTGTCCTGTAGCTTGCTAACACGCACATGCAAGCGCACAGTACTTACTATTCTTTAAATATTCGTAGAGGTAGAGATTGCCGTACAAATTCGGTATGTTTACTGACGTTAACACTTTCTTATATAGCATTAAATTTAATAGGATATATGCAATTCATGTAATTTTAGATGAAAATATGATTAAACAGTTTAGTGATGCATTAATCAGTTTTGTTGCCTTGACTGCTGAATATTATTCGTACTATGAAACTGATTAATATTTCGTATCTTGGAATATATTATAATTTTTCACGTATTTAATTCTGTAAATGCTTGAGTTTTTTTTATATTTACTATGCATTCCATCCCGATTTTACAATGGCTAGGAAAGAAAGTTACTTTTAAAGCTGAACTGGCTTGGAAAGAGTAACTATGGTTATTGCGTTTGAAAAAAGTCGTCCCTAGTAAGCTTTTAAAACCTTTTTACTGAAATAGCACAGCTCAAGTTGTTCAAAATGTAAACATGTACTTCAAAATCTTTTACAATAATATAGTATACTTTTTTTGCAATACGCATATGTTCATGATTGTAAGGTTTTAAAATATGACGGAGTGTTATAAAATAGTGTTATATTATTCAAACAAAAGATAAACAACATGTAAACCGAAGTCGACGCCATTTAATTTCTATATTGTGTATTTATTATTTTTTGAATTTTGAAACTTCAGATTTATTTTTGCTTTTTTAAAAATTTGATTTTTTTTAGTGTATTTTTGCAAATCTTTATTTTATAGAAGATTGACTTCTGCTGTATTAAGATTCATGAAATTTTAGATACGAATGATCAAAATTAATTCTTAGGCATTGAAATTATTGGTTTAAATATTGTAACAATCTACTGAAGTTAGAAACATTCTTACGAAATTCTACTGAAATTACTTCACTCATGATTCTAGAAATATTTAAATTAATTTCTGAAGTAACCAGGATTAAATCGGTCTGAAACCGTGTCATCGTATGTTTACTTTTTTACGGTGAAATTCAACAGACTTTTTCTTTGTCTTCCGCATATTATAAAAAATTATCAATATTAAATATAAAAATTTATTAATACTAAATATGAATACACATGTGATGTGAAATATAATATCTAAAGAAATTAAAACAAAACTTGCGCTCAATAGTAAAACAAAACCAATATATATATTCCATTTATTTCACTAAAATGTTGAAAGTATTGTTTCTAATAATAAATATGAAATTTTGATTTAAATAATTTAAAGAATCTAGTTGCAAGAAATGCTTCCAGTTTCAAGATTTCAATTTATAAAATATTTTAAATAGTTGTTTCATTTAAGGATATGAGCGTTTTCATTTTTGAATATATACTTAAAGCAAAAAGTTGCATATCTGAATTAATATTAACATAGTTTCAAAGCCTTTTAGTAAGATTACAAAGTATGAGTTTTTTTTTAATTCACCTGGCTGATTTAAAGTATATTTTCAAAACATGTAATCTGAGGATTTTCTAAGGATATGGCAATTTTGTAGCGTATCTATTTTAGAGGTATGAGACAAAAAAAGAAGGTAAAATAAGAAATTTGTTTGAAAAAAAAAAGGTCCATTATTTAATAATATTTCTATTCATATAAATATTATTTAAATAAAAATAATTGCGTGTACAAGGAAAAATGCGTAAAATCGTCTAAAATATTTCTCAGGATTACAAACACTGAAAAAAATGAGCTGTAGATTCATGATTGATCTTTTTTTTCAGATTAAAGTCACTTCACTATTTTTTCAACAAAAAAACATGATTTTATTTCTCTACTGAAAAATATAAATAAAGGTGGATACAAAATCCTGAGTCGTTTGAATTTGTTTTTAATTTTTAGGAAATAATTTGCCTTTTTCTTCTTGAGTTCGTACCAATTGTCTTAAATGAACTTTTAACTTGTGTGTTTTTGAAAAAAAAATGTTTTTAAGCAGTGTATTGGTAATGAAATTATAAGCAATTAAAAGAGGGAAAATAATTTGGCTAAGGCTTATTTTAAAATTATAAGTGGTTGGTTATCTTTACAGTAATTTTAAAATTCCTATAATCTAAAATATTATATCCCTATATTTGACAAGTTGTTTGATTTATATATAATATAAGGTGGTTATAATTATAACTTCCCCTATTAACAGCATCCTACAACGCAAACGGGTGAATGGATTGCAGCGAAATTTGGTATATAGTCAATACACGAGATGCGGTCACGGATTTTCGAAAAATATTTTTAAGTTCCAAAATGCTTAACAGAGGGCGCCTTTTCAAAAAAAAAAAAAACGTTAAATTTAACATAATAAACGACCAAAACAGAATACAGAAACAATATTAAAAATTCGGAACAAAAATTATGAGTAATAAAGTGTAAAACCGGGAAAAGCTGTTAGTTCTAGGAAAAAATGTCAAGATTGGCATTCTTGCGAAGAAAAGGAAGCTTTATGCAAAGCAGTTAGGGTAAGAACAGCAGATTTGCAGTTAGGGCTTTGCAGTCATTGGCATGCTTCATGTCGATGTTTCTGGATATAATGATGACGATATCTTGTTGCGACGTTGAATGACTTAAAGAACTCCATCCATAACGCTTCATCGGCAAAGCATCACAACTGATCATTTACGATCTGCTATTGAACACACTGTCCATCGACTTGAAATTTTGCAGGTGAATGAGGGTGGTCACATGGAGCACCTTTCCCAACATCATTTTGGAAACGATTAACAACTGCCCCTCTTGTGCAATTTCGTCCTAATCTGTTCTTGTTTCTGCAAACTGAAGGGGGTTTTTTTGTCAAACAGCGTACTGTTATTTTTTTTCTTACCTTTACCTTAATGTGATTTGATGGCAAGGTGATCAGAAACTACTGTATAAATGTTAATATTGTTTGTGTTCCGTTTTGATCATTTATTGTGTTAAAATTAATTTTTTTTCCGGATAAAGGGCCCTCTAGTGGACATTTTGGAATTAAAAATATTTTTTCCGAAATTCCGTGAACGCATCCATTGTATAGACTGTATACCAAATTTCGCTGCAATTCGTTCATCATTTTGCGTTGTAGGATGCTGTTTATAGGGAAATTTAATTATAATAACCCTGTATATATATATATATATATATATAATATATATAATATACATTTACACAGTATATTTTTGATAATTTAGTTATACAGCGGTAAAAATTGTTAGTACAGTTTTTTTATTGCAATGCGTTGTATGACCGTATTTTAGTAAATTGATTACATATTTATTATAATTAGGGTTACTGAAAATGCATATCAACTTATAAATAAAGCAAATAAACAAAATGCAATTATGTAAACAGGCTGTAATTAGGTAATACTCACAAAGGTATTTCAAGAAGTTATTATTTACAATTTTCTTTTCTTTCTGAATTTGTATGCACTTTTATAAATAATTCTATCCTAGCTGTCCAGATTTTTTTTAAATATTAATTTCATTGTATTCTAACTTGAAAAATTGTGTCAAATCTTTAACGTAAGATTTTAGCTATCAATTGTTTGCCTTTTCTTAATGTTATCACGGACATTTAACATTGTTTTACTTTTTTGTTTTTATACTATATATATTAACTTAGTGTAGCCAAATTGAATTCTTTCACTTTAAAACCAAATTATGCCTAACCAATTCAATCTGTTTTATTGTTTTGAAGAAAACCAATAACAAAAAAGGGGAGAGAATTTTGGAATTCTTCACCAACCAGACTAAATTCGAAACCTGTTTTTCTTCTGATTGGTTTCACAAAACACTTCAAAACGGTTTAAAATACATTTTACAAAACATTCTCGAGCAATTTCGCAGCTGATACGAGTCAACGAACCGATCTTGTTCCGCCTCGACCATGGAACAAACGAAGAGACTCGGAACTGTTATTTGTTTTATAAGAGCCCATTCAGTACTTGCCTCTGAAAAACTCGGCAATATATTTCCCACTTCTGCCTCGAGACAGGACCAGAGGGGAAAACAAAGTCAAAATGTGAAAGCCAAGAACTGTTTAAGAAAACTTCTTTTCCCCGAGAATATAAAAATTCAATTTATCACACTAGTCTGGAACAATTTCATTCTAAACCAACTTCCGGTTTTCACGTGAGTGAAACAATTCAACAATTTATATTTTCTTATTCTCTTTTCCAACGCTCTCTTTACTGGAAGATATTGGTTTTCTTTTTTATATATATAGGAATAAATCTAGGGAATATACACATGCTTTATGTTCAGTACAAAATGAAGCTGGTTAGCAGTAAATATACAGACGTTTTGAAAAGAGTCTGATATATAATCTAAGCTTTTTTCATCCTAAAAATAATAAACAGTTTGAACTAATGAATCCCAAAAGTATCTCATGTCACCGTGTGGTATATCAAGTAGAGGACACTTAGACAAAGAGTGACAAGTGTAACTTTCATGTTTTAAAACAGGCATAATCTATTGATTGAAAAACATTATTAATGTCTTACTCTCTTTAATTACATTTCAAAAAGCATTATGCCAATTTTTTTTGTTAAATATGGTCCTAAAGAATGTCTCACCTTCAAAGGATTGCTTATATTCCCCAGCTTTACAGGTAATCTTTCAAAATTTGATAACTCAATTTTATTGAATGCTTAATTTTAATACAAAACGTTTTTTGAAGAAACCCTTAGCAACACTAGGCACTATATATTTCTATTAGTATAGAATTATATAGTGTATCATATTGTACGGTAAATATATATTATAAGGTAGGATAAAAGATACATCTCGGGCTAAATGCAGTAAAAAGAGGAGAGCTACAAAAAAAGTGAGAACATCAGATTTCATAGAGTTAGTTACAAAGAATAGGAGAATTTAAATAGCAGTTGGGATGTCTCCTTTTAAAACATCTGTTCAATCCACAAATATTACGGTTAAGTAATTCTCGAAAAAGTTTGAGATCATTAGAATAAATGCATATTCCAATATTGAGTATGCAGTAAATATACAGCAAATTACTTTATGGACACTGAGTTTACTTGAAAACTCTTGTAGAACTATAACAACAAATGATTATTTTTCTTGGGAATTTAAAATTCTTCATATTTTTGCTCTAGTAACCAAGTCCCGCATTTCAATCACATGATACTAGAATAGAGTGAATTTGCCCCCAAAGGATGTTCACTTTTTAATAATCGAATGAAGAACAAAATGGACATCCTTTACTTATGTTCTTTTTGTCATTTTGAAAACATACATTAACAATTCCCCCTCCTCGTATCATTTCGTCTATCAATTATGCCTGTGTCTGCTTACATAATTGCATTTTTTAAACATTTTTTTATTATTAAAATTATGTGTTAGTAGATACTACAGTTTCAAATCTGTCCGTTTTGACGCTTCTATTTACTGTTTCCTTATAGATGTCAGAAAGTATTGCATTTTGTTTTGCATATTTTTATATCTATGCCAGAATCTTTCCCCTTTGATTCTTATGTATTAATTGGTAATTATACATATATATACAATTATATATATATAATTAGTAATTATCTCGATTCATATAATGCGTACATCTTTTCTCCTTTTAATTTAAATTTGCAAATATACCTGTAGTTCCTCCTTGTTTTGCGTGTGTGCGATCGCTTTATGAAATTTCTCTCCGATTTGTGTATATGTCTGATTTGTATATATTCTTGGTATCTTTCACCTTGAAAGTTCCTTATGTCTTTGATTGCAATTTTTTTCTATGTGGAAACATCACATTATAATGGCGCGTATATGTGTTGATATATGTTACGCCATTTAGCTCTTCAAATTATCAACTACAAAAATATTTCTTTCAAAACTTATACATAAATGATTATCAAAAGCTTAATATTAATTTACTTTCAGAATATGAAAGTAAATGTAATCTATATTTCAGATAATCCCTCTACACATTTGCAAATTAATTTTCACTTCAGATGACATAATCTGCTTATGTCGATATTGTATTTATTTGACAAAGTTTGACATCGAGAGTAGAATTATTAAATATTTTGTTTAAGAAACGTAATTCAACGTAAAATGTGAGTTCTTGAAAGTTATATTTTAAGTTAACATTTTTATATTTTGATAACCTTTTTAGTGAAATAATTATTTATTTTTAAGCAACTTTATCTTTTAAAAAATCTTAAAATTCTAGTCACAATTCAAGCCTCAATTATAATTACCTGAAAAATAACAAAAAAAAATCTTAATGTTCTGCTAATGTTATTCCACAAACAACATTCAATGAAAAATGAATCAGGAAGAAAATTATCTTTTTAACCTGATGAAAACCAGTTCTTAAGATTTCTTGATGAGTGGAGGGCATTTACTTAACATTATTAAGAATTTTCATTTTGGCAATAAGAAACTCTCTAATGATTAAATATCTTTCCAATAATTTTTGACGCTAATAATGTCTTATTGAAGCTAAGCAGATAAAAAAGTGTAAATATATTACGGAAATGATATGTAAAGAAAAGAGAGCAATTTTTCTCTTCAAGAAAAAGTGAATACTGAAAAGCCAATAAAAAAAGAATATTTTCTTTAAAACTCGTTAAAGGCGAAATGAAAATTTCTAAGGCAATGTAAAATATATAGCTCTTTTAGAATAATTTAGCAATATTTTAATTCGTTAGAAATTTATTAAATACTAGCCGCCTTTGGCGACCAGCCGGTTTGCCAGTATTAACGCTCGCTACAATTTTCAATTAAATATTTTAAGTAACTGGTCTCGTAATAGATTCTCAAAGAAAACGTTTTTAATCTTCAAATTTTGATAATCATACCAAACTTATACTGTTGTGTAGATCGTTTCGTTCAATTTACTATATATATTTTGAAAATTTGTTGTCATTTCCGGCAAAACTTCAACTTTAATTTAAAGTGGAAATGATGAAATTGCAATTAATATAAAGATATTTTTTAATAAAACCAAGCGTTTTATTTTATTTATCATCTTTATTGTTATTTATTTATTATTATTATTATTATTTAATATGAGTATTGCAAACAGAATCTCTCGGTATTTAAGTCTTATGTGAACTATAAAATATTTTTCATAATTTATGTAATATCTCAAACAATAATCCAACAAAAATTTCTCAGATTCAGCATAAAATCCAGTTTTTAGTTTTGCTTTCAAAAGGATTGAAATGAAATCCATAATAATATTTTGTATAAATATATTTCAAAAATTATGAAGTCTAACTTTAATGCAGTAAGGTATCATATTCTGAGAAATATTCTGGACAAACCAAATTTTAAATAAATGAATGAATGTTTCTATTTTCCACAATCAACTAAGATTTATTTATGAAGTTTTGAATGTTAAAAATTTAGAAAAACTCAACATTTTCATAATCTTAGGCCAATTAATCTTGAGAAACCTGTGCGCTGATTGGCGTATTTTCTTTGAAACGATCGATGGAAAATCTAAAATTATCCTTTTTTTATTGAATAGTGATATTCAAATTTTCATAAATCAGTCAGTTTAAGTGATTGGTTTAGTTGATTGGAAATTAACTCTTTTTATTTAAAATATTAGTGTTTCAAGAACATTTTGTTAATCGTGATTTCCAGAGCAGAAGCGTTAGGTAAAATCAAAAATTCTTTATTTATTAGAGCATTTATTGAATCAAGTTACATAAAATATAATCATTTTTCATTTAGACCATTTTAGCAGATCTGTGTCTTACTAAAGGTTTACAAATTAGATGTGTGGCCCATATTTGAATGGATATCCTGTTCATATTAAACAAAACTTGCCTTAAATTAAAACTGATTTATTGTATTAATAATATAGAGAGTGTAAAAGATCATAAAATAATTTTTCATGAATTTATTTTTTAGAAAAAATAATATTTCTTATTTGTTTCATTTCCTACAGACATGTGCCGAAAATTATATTTTTGCAGATTTCATTTCCAAAAAGATTTAATTTATTTTTAATTGGAGCTTTAATCAATGTGATGGCAACACTTTGAAAAAAGCTAATTTTTTCCCATGAATGCGAAACGTGCTCGTGCAGCTTAAATTTTATTTTTTATTTTCTACGAAAAAATTTGTTGAAAAATATAGTTAAAATATGTGTTTAAAAATTCACTGAAAATATAAATTTAATTTTTAAGATTAAAACAGTGGTATCATTTAAAAGATAAATTTTTGATCTTTAACTTGATGTAAAAATCATTTTTCTGCGGTAATATTTTCGGAAGTTATAGCAGAAACACGCCAAAATTTCGCTTAATTTTTAAATAAATAAAATTCTAATTAAAAATTTGAAAAAATAACCCCCAGGTGCACATTCTCGGCCTCCAAGGTATACACGTGCCAAATTTTGTAGCTGTAGGTCAAACGGTCTGGCCTGTAGACCGCCAACACACATACGCACACACATTGAGCTTTATTATAAGTATAGATTTAAAAATAATGCAAGAATTCATGAAAAATTTTAACTGTTTTTTTGCTATTTATTTTTGGATAATATTTTAATTTAAATTAATTTTTACCTACTTAATAACTAATTTCTTAAATCCATTAAATAGAACTTTTAGATACAAAAGTCTTCGTATAAAGTCTCCGTAAGTCCATAGATAGTTATGAAGAAAAGTTTTTAAGAAATTGTTAATTCATATTTTTTTTTATTCTTTCGAATTTGGGATAAAAGGATAACTTCAAAAGTATTTTTACAGTTACAATTATAAGGTTAAAAGGTTTTTTTTACATTATTTTAATAATTTTATCTTTTCCAGATCTGTAAATATGGGGATAAGTTTTAATAACCACTTTTTAACTTTTTGAGATAATCGTGCTTTCGATGACGAAATCATAATTTTCAGAGCTGAATCATAAGTCATTTGTTGTTTTAATTAAATCTTGTTTCCATATAAAATGCGCTATCTAGTGAAGATTTCAAAAAAGGAAAATGTAAAGCTTTGCAGTATTTGTGATAAGGAATTGTTAAATATATTACGAAATATGAAAAATAACAAAAGTTAAAGTACGATTTTATCAATGTATCGAAAAGTTCGAAGCATTTTTATCACCACAAATATGAAAATCAAAACAATTGTTTATATGTAGGGCTCTGAAGATGATAAAGAAATTTAATTAAGCAAAAATATTATAAAAAGTTTACAATAATATGTATTTGACTTCAATTTTTACAATTGCAGAGTGCACTAAAAAATTTAAGTTTCTATCAACTTCAGATCTAGAGGTAAATTACCATAATTTTAAAATTTCCACTAAATTGTTTATTTTACTTTCGTTTTCGCAATTCACAATTTTCTCTGTACTTTTTACTTTTGTATAATCAATATTTTAAGATAAGAGCAACAATAGCTGTATTGATAAATCTGGAAATTAATTTCAGTAAGCAATAAAAATTTGGTGTTTGGTTCAAATTTTTTTGAAAAAAAAGTGAAAGATCAAGACAAACAATAAAGAATTGCAATATTACAAAATCACGCTAAGCACTTAAAATATTTTCTATAATTAGCGAAGAACTGAGCATAATAGTCGCATGTAAGCTTAAAAAGTTATTGGTAATTACAGACTTTCCGTAATATCTTTGACGCAAAGAAAGTATCATTATTAGAAGGTTTCTAATTGCATTTTTCTTGTAAGGTCCAATATAGCTGGTTTAGAACTGTTTACACTTTCAAATATTGCGCGAGCCATCACACTAAAACCTTCTATCTCGGAGATCCCAGCACCTGAAATTCTCGGAAATGCAATACGGAAGACGGCAGATCAAATTTCCCTTTCATCTTTCATTAGAGATTAGAAGATTTTGCTCACGTTTCTGGTATCAAATTTCAACGGCAGCAAAATAGAAGTAATCGCAAATTTGCTGAAAATAAAAAAAGAACGCATCGAAAAATCCTGTACAGGGTGGACATGCCTTCGTCGCGTAAATTGATCCATATTAAATACCCATTTACCCTTATCCCATCGGAGAAGAGTATGAGAAGACTCTTGACAACTTTAATCTTCGCACAGCAACCTTCTTTTGTGAATCTTATGATTAAAGAAAAGTGGTGCAGAGTTTTCTTAGGGAAACTCAATTTAAAAATGCAACTTGTGTTAAGGTTTTCGATATGGAAAATTTAACTGGAACTTGTGTTGGGGCCTACTTAACGTAATAAGGTTTTCCTGAAAGGGATGAAGCGTTTTATAAATATTTTGTGGATCGTATGTTTTGAATTAATGCTGATATGAATACCCGGGAGATGTTGTTTTGTCGATAGCGGAAATGATTCGGTAGTAAACATTTAGCTGTTTGTATGTATAAGTATCTTATTTGAAAGAAAACAGATTGATTTTTGATTATTTTTGTCTTGTTTTTAAAGCCATTAAATTTATCTCTAAATGGTGATCAAGACTGAAATTTGTGAAATGTATCAGTTTCTTTCTTTTAAAAGTAAATGTATGAAATTGATATCTGCGATCGCAAATGTCAAGTTATCATTATTGTTTTTCAAGTTATTGTCTGTCTTAACTATTTTAAGTTATTTACCTGTTTAAACCAGTTTTAAACAATCACGTGATTATCAGATTACTCATGTGCCGATATTTAGAAAAACGATGGTTTTGTTTTTTCATCTCAAAATACTTCGTTAGAGTTTCATAACTTTCCCCCGAGGGCAGAGTTTTTGCGAAAATCCAGTTTCAACTGGTTTGGAATGGTACGGGACTATAGTATTGCGCAACCGTCGACTTTTAAAAAAAGCTATCGTTTTTTTTTTCTATCGCAAAATTGTTCAAGCTCCAGCTAAAAAAAAGGGAAATGCAATTTTTTTGAAAAGTTATATTTACATATCTTTCAATATCTTCCCTCTCTGTTTTCTTCTTTGTGCTTCTTCGGGCAAAAGTCTAGGACACACCATATTCTCTATTTTCTGCCTGTACATTTTGTGGCTTCAAAAACTTCAAACCAAAACAACATCTTGTTCTCAAATGATAATAAAATCTATTAGGTTGAAAAAATTATGATAATGCATTAAAACTTAAGTACAGTATTTAATATTGATTCATTTTACTTGTTAGGAAAGAGAAAATTATTACTTAAGACTCTATATGGAGTATACTTATGGATTATTATATGAAATGGATGATTTAGTGAGTATGGCCTTGCAGTTGTTGATATAAGACATCTATCTACTCTGAGCGTACATGCAAAAAACTTTTGATAACAGATGATAATAGGTAATTAATTAAAACCTGAAGAGAAATGATAATTCCCTTTCCTTAACTCTTAGATAATATTGTTTTCATGTCATGCACTAAACGAATGGTAATAATCGTTTTGATTTATTCCACTACATTTATTTCATTTGAAACTTGTAATGAATCAATCAAATTCTCTCTATTTTTCGTTAGGTTATTTATTCAAAATTTCTCACAATTTATGCTGGAAATACACATTTTTGCAACTATCTTGTTTGCCGAGAATATTGGTTGAGTTAAAGATATAATTCGGTTTTAACAGCGACCAAAAAGCGCCAAGCAAAGTTTCGCCAAATTATAAAAATATACTCAAGTGTATTATTATTTAATATAAAAAATTTGGAACTTGCGAATCAAATGCTATATAGTTTGGCGATTGAATTCATCAATTTGGTGTAATTTTTTCTTGGCCTTTTTTGCTCGCAGTTACAACCGATAAGTACCGAGTTAAATTTTAATTAAATCTCTTGCATATAACCTAATGTGCATGATTCCTTCGCCAAAGTTTACTTAAATACCTAATTGGAATCGACATTAATTGGAATGTCAAGTAGTCATTTGATAACCCTAGAATTATTTAATTTATTAATGTGATTAATCATTTTTAATACTAAACTAGTTTCATGATTAGTACATTAAAAACGTTGCTAATCGCGTCATCTATCTTTTAATTGTATAATTACATATTGTCTTTCCATAGGTAAACTTTAGCGAAAATGAACACAATCCTACTCTTCTGACTTTCAAGAATAGAAGCAAATAATCGCCATAATAAATATTTTATGAAATAATGAAAAAAAATCTGAATTTCATTGCATGAAGGAAAATTGTTGAAAATAATATAAAGACTTGTTTTAAAAATTAACTGTTGACATTTAAAAACATTTCTCAACAAAAATATTATCATGAAAACGTTTTTCTTAAATTTTAAAATTATGGAAAAAAAATGTCTATGCAATAATATTTTTGGCAAATATTATAAAGAAATGTTGCCTAATTTTTAATTAATTAAATTCTCAGAAACTCTCAACGAAGAATTTCAAATTTCTCCGTTTAATGTGTGTGTGTGTGTATGCACGCGCGCGCAAATTTGGCATTTCTAGGCTAAACGTTGTGACCTGAAAAGTGCCATTTATATTCGCATTCTTATTTATTATAAGTATAGACACAAATATCTGAAATAGCTCCTGTGAAGATTAATAATTTATTAATTTTTACTTTTCTTCCTTCTAATTCAATAATTTAATTATTCATAAGTTTGATAATAAATGTTTTTTTAACGCAGCTCTTTGATATAGCGTCACCATCCCATACTTCCTCTTGCTATTTAGTTCTGAACTTGTCTTACACATGATTGCTCAAATGGATTAATTTCATATTATATCACAATGACATGATAATTGTGACTTATAGCATCATATTATCTTGTTATATATTGCCTTTCGCTATACTTTGACTTCACATCCCTTTTTTTATTTTTTTGTTTCAAAGGGAATAAAAGTTCCAAAGCTGCTTATTTCATATATAATCACGTGAGCAGGAATGGACTTCATTGCGGTCAGCTTTTTGTAAAGACTCTCATAAGTTTGTCATAAATGTAACCATACGTCATCATTTTTTAAAAGAATATAGAAATAAAATCATGTAATGTGACGTCGGAATCATAGCGTAAGGCAGTAAAATTCTAAAAAAAAAAATGTTTTAGAGAGAAAAAAAAATGAAAGGAGAAAAACAAATCATGTGTATTTTGAACCATTTTTCAACTAGATTTAAATGAAATCATTATTGTTCTCAAAAAAATTAATGATAAATGAGTGGCTAGACATTTGTAAAAGAATTACCGCAACATTTTAGATGTTACAATTTATTATCACAAAAATAAGTAATTCGAAATTCGTAAATATTTTATCATCATTATTAGTATTTAACAACTTTATCGATAATTGCTTTAAATATTTGAAACTTTTTCAGCTAAATTTAAATGAAAAAAAATTCACCGAAAAAATTTAATGATAATTTAGTGGCTAACCATTTGTATAAGAATTACTGCAACATTTCAGATGTTACAATTTATCATCACAAAAAAAGTAATTTGAGATTGGTAAATAGTTCCTCTTCATTATTAATATGTAACAATATTATTTACAATTGATTTAAATATTTGAACATTTTTCAACTAGATTTAATGCAAAAATATTAATTGAAAAATTTTAATGATAAATCAGTGGCTAGCCATTTGTATAAAAATATCGTGATATTTCAGATGTTACAATTTATCCTCACTAAGAAGATAGTTTGAGATTGATAAATATTTCATCATCATTATCAGTATTTAACGATATTATTATTAAAACGATATAATTATGTTAAATACTTTATTTCCGTTCGTTAATGCCCAAAAATAATAACATTTTGTTAACATTTATCGAAATTTTAATTGGTATATTTGGTTTGCATTACTTATCAAAGTAACAATTATTATTTTCTTATTATTTAAATAGACATTAAACAAAAGATAGCATCTTGATACATTTCTATTTTGAAACTTTGCTATATAAATTGTCACGAGTGGAACTATCGTTTCATGTCATATGACAAGCTTCTTGGAGAAAAGAGGAAATTATGCAATAAATTCTGCAGAAGTTAAAACTTCGGTCGTCTTGCGACGAACTTGAAGAGGTTAGTATTGCTGAGTGGAATTTCAAGTGGCATATTAATTTCATAAATTGCTCTTCGACTGCTTAAACTGTATTAGATTTAATGCGTCGTTGTGAACTACCTACTTTTGCAAATTAGTGCTAGCATTTTGGAATTTTCATGTAATTCTAATTCATCAATATGCTAATAAATTTGTTTCTTGTTTTTGGTTTACTTATGTAAAGTTCTATATTTGTATGAATTTAAATTATGGAGTTGTGACTTCATTTTATGTAAAGAATTAAGCTTTTTTTAATTTCATATTTAAGAGAATAGTATATAATTTCCATTGTTGTAATTATTGTTTGTGTTTCTTTTATGTCGGTGATTCCGAATTTATAAAAAATGTTTTATTTTTGACGTATTTTTTTTAATTACGTTGAAAATAAAATCTTCTTTTTAAATCTTAATAAATATCCCTCATTAGTTTTTTTAATTTGAAAAATAACTTACTTAGTAATCTATTGCGATTAACTTTCGCTGATAATCTGCGAAATACTGTATCATATTACTCTATTCCTGTAAAATAGAACTAACTTCACGTGATTTTAATGCATTGCACAAGGTCTTCCAAACTCAACTAAACATCTGTGGTATGTAATTGACAACACCTTGTTTGAATCTGTTGTTCAGTGAACATTTAATAAACACCAAAATAATAATAATAATTTGCCATTGACATTAAAAAATAAATGGTCAAATGATATTAAAAATTGAATTTTTCTAAATTTATTCATCAAACGTTCTTTAAAAACTGATCTGATTTATGCTCTTTTTCACATTTCAGTAGTTTTCGCCTAATAAATATATCTCAAAGCTTAGAGCGGTATCTATTGATTCAAATTATAATTCTATTCGAATAGTCAAATTCAATTTTCCAATAGTTTGTATAAAATGCCAAATTCAACAACTTAAATATTGCGAATAATACAATTAATTTATGAAAATGCTGATTATATCCAACTAAATATAGAATTAAGACTTTTAGATGTTTTTAAACATGTTTGAATAAGTATTAAAATACTGAAAGGAATAAAAAATTATTTTGATGCATTTAAATTAATAAATTAATAATAAACCAGAATTTCTACATATTATTTTGTTATGTCAAGAGCTTATTAAGCTTGTATTAGAATTAAGTTTTGTATAGATTTGCTTATAATATAAATTTGTTTTCAAGTTATGTTTTTTATTTAGAAGAATATTTGAAAAATAGTTTATGTAATTTAAAACAGTGTAAAAATTAAATCTGATTACAATTTTTGTCATGTAATTATTACAATTTTTGCCAAATAATTTTATAAAATGAGTTTATAAAATGAATTTTCTACTTTAGATTTTCTTCAATTTTTAAATGACTTTTAACTTATTGCATTACATCTTAAAAAAACTACTAATATTTTTACACTTAATTGTGTAACTCGCATATTGAACGCATAAATTGAAACTACTCAAAATGGTTCCAAATTATGATTCAAGGAAGGTTACACCCCGTCATATAAAAGAAAGGTGGCCACATTATAGCATTCCTAAAAAGATAGAAGAGAAACCATTTATTTATAAATATATAAAAAATTTACAGTGAAAAAGGAAATTATAATATTTGAACAAAAGCACATTCGCACAATATCCACATTATATATACATTTTTACACATTATAAACACATTTTTTAATGTTTATTTCTTAAATTTCCAGCATGCTACTTATCTTATAAATTGTTGACTTTGGAATAACAATACACATATAACTGCATTTCACTGAAATAATTCTGCATTCAATTCAGAAATTTTACGTTACTAAGAAGGACTAGTAATAATAGCAACACTATTCTCCCTAAATTGTATATTCTATTCTAAATTTACTATTATTTTTCGAAAAAAAATTATACGGATAGAATTGAAAACTTTCTCAGAAAAAAATTATTTTTAATAAGGAAGTTCTGTCCTTACGCACTTTTTCAATCTTGTGGAAAAAAACTACTCAGGAGGAAAAGTATTTTAACTTTCATGCACTATCTAAAAATTAATAAAGCGCTTAAATAAATAAAGCTTCGACTAGTTTCATTTCCAGTTAGTGAAACATCAGTTTACGAAAAAAAAAGGAATGTTTAATTTTCAAATAAAGAGGAGAAATTTAAACAAATTGTAATATTGGAGCAGACAATATTATTCTCGTCTTTTTAATAACAAGGTTTTTGCACTGAAGAACAAACATGGAAGTTTGTTAAGCCTATTCTATTTATTTAGAATGAAATTTACGTTATTTGAAATGAAATATAAAATAGGTTTAAAAAATTTCCCTGTGAGCGCAAGTGAACCTTAAAAAGTTTAACATTTCATTAAACTTCTTCATCCTTTGCAAAACAATGTCCCCTTTTATCATTAGTTTTTAATTTAAAATCTCATAAAGTAGCAAGGTAAAACCTTAAATAAATAAAAGGTTTTTGCTTTGAAGTAAGTAATTTAGTATTTCGATATGATACTTTTTTTTACAGTGGCTGAACTCGTTCGTAAACAAAAGAAGGCTAAATTCCGTAAAGGTTTATTTTTTTAATTTTAGCATCATAACTCGCAATTTAACTAAAAAAAAGTTTATATTATAACAGCTAGTTTCTTTCAAAATAACATTAACAAGTGAAGGTAAAAATAACTTTGATGGCTCTAATTTTTAATATCCCTTAATATATTAATTAACAGGTCCAATCGCTTTCCCCTACAACATAATTTAAAATAATTATCAACAACAAGATGGATCTTGAAACAAATTTTAATAAGAATTAGTTTCTAATTTCCATTTAAAGAAAATTTATGTTTGTGTAATAAATGCAGCCATTTTCAAAATCTTGTAACATGACATGGTCGTTAACAAACGTTTGCATGTAGTCGTATATTTTATCTGTAACATTTTTCCACCCTTCTCAAAAGCAACATACAGTAGAAATTTAAAGTGGGAGAAAGTATTTGAAAGGATTCTATAAACATGAATTGATTCCATAATATTAAATTGAATTAGAGCCACCGAAATCAATGCATAGCAGGGGACAATATTAAACTAAATTTTCGATGACGGCTATTCAATTCTTAGTTAAAATGTCTTTTTAATATGTTTTTAATCATTACTTGTTGTCTAGCGTCTTTCAAATTTGTAACTCTTTTTCAAGGGAATGGAGACCTGTGAAATTTGAAATTTTTAACGAAGGATCTGGTATAGGGTGACAGCTTCTACAGAAGCATCATAATAAGCTCATTGCATCAACGAAACTACCAGCGGAACGTAGTAACCACTTTTGTTGATCAACTAGGAATATTGATTGTATTTCAATTGAAACTCGGATGCATATCTTTGACGTTCTTATTTCCCACAACAAACTATTTTACTTTCTAAGGATCATGTTGCGATAGCCATTCAAGTCATGATATTTTTATAACTTTGCACTTGTTACGGGCATGAATCTTGCTAATAAAGTCGAATCCCATAACATCATAGTATAATCAAGAATATAAGTGTACATATAATCCTTTACAAATAGCCCATTGTCTTTTGCTTTAATACAAATTATTTTTCATTTTTCTTATGGAATCAGTACGCAAACATTAGGTAGAATATTTCTTCCTTCGCTTTCAAAATAGAAGAAAAGAAGAAGATTAACCTATGAATCAGTAAAAATGGATTCAATGGGTTTAAGCGCAACAAAGAAATGTCATTAAAAATTATGTAAAAAAATATTATTCAAAAATTGACAAAATTAAAAAAAAATCGTGGCAATCAAAGTAATTTCATTAAAATGACAATTTTACAAATTTAAAAATGATATAAAAATCAGTTTTATGAAATAATAATGTTACGAATTTATGTTGCTTCCCTGTGCAAATATTTCCATCACATGGGAAACAGTTTGGAAGTTAGTTCTAACGGTTGCGTTACTCTCGATCTTGGTGACTTGGAGACAAAGGGGAAGATTCCTAGAATCTTCAAGAATTTTGGCGATATGTTCATTAGGACGCGATTTTTGGTGATTTTTCGAGAACCTTCACTGTCCTGTATGGGGAACTATGAAAGGCCGTGAGACCGAGGTTGAGGCAGTCACTTGAGTTCACCTCAAGTTATTTGTTGAACGAGTTCTCTCTCTCAGCGTTTCGAGATGCTTATCAATGTTGTGATGCTTGCGTTTTGTTGTTTGTTAGACGTGCTGATATTTATTGATTTGTGTCCATATCGGCTGTGTTTTATCGTCGGTGTTTTCATGTTAATAAATTTCGTTATCCGATATTGAGGCCTGTTGGCTATGTCACCACATACCCACTACAACGAACCCTTCGATTTTAGCGGAGTTTCCGCAACAATATCATTGGAAGATAACGCGGCAAGACATTACAATCTAGCTTGATTTTTAAGCAAACTTCTAACTAAAGATTCTGAGGTACAACTTCACCAACCTTCAATTTATATTTGCGATACATTTGATGACTTGGAGAATTATGATCTTTTCCGTTAGAAATCCAACACACACAGTTTTATAATTGGAAGTGATAGAAATTTTGAATTCATGTGATATATTTTGGGAATAAGAAATATTTAAAGCGAGAGCAGTAAATTAGGAATCATTACGTCGCTCACTAAATCAGAATGATACAAATCGAGATATTGCTGTAAATTGAATCTCTCGGTTCTGAATTATATAGTATTAAGATATAATAGGGATTTTTGTCTAATCTTTATACATTTGCCGGGATCAATGGGTATATGGCAGCCTTTCTCTTTCTTACTCGGCATTATTTAATTTTATAATTTTTCTGCTTGTTGCTCTTCTTGACCTCTCGTGCACTCTTATTCATGACTTTTATTGTTGTTTTCATTTATCTGCGATGAAAATTTTCGTAAGATATTTGCAGATCCATACATTGAAGTTTCAGATCATTTTTTTTTCAATTAAACTGACGGATCAGAGAGACTCGATTATTTCATACGAATTCCTATAGAAACTTTGGAATATGTATGGATGAAATCTCAAAACACAGATCCAGTGACAGAAGCCAAAACATATTTTCTTCCTCTTCATGAGAAAACAGGATTTTTGTTCCTTAATCATGACTCTTGAATTGCTCTTGCCACCTAGAGTTTCCTTTTCAATCTTAAATCTGATTAATACACTTAGGTTGATCACAGGACTTGGAGATTAAAGATTCTAATAGGTGGGTTAGAAGAAAATCAAACACTTCTATTAATAAATGAAATTTTAATGGTTTAAATTCATAGTTCTTTGCCGTATGTTAATTACATCTTGGTTGTATTACTGTTAAATATGGTCAGCTTCAGAATATTCAGCTGCATGTGGCTATTGATAGCGCATATAATAATCACATCAAATATTCAGATTATTAGCCAGTTTTAAGAAAAATTAATTCTCACAAAAAAAAACGTAAAAATTTCCTTAGAATTTGAGTTTAGAAGCGCTGTTTTGTTGAGTTGAGATGTAACATTTCAGCAGATTTGTTCGTCCTTCTGATTGGCTGTTTCGCGCAATTGTTATGTCATTTATGATTGGCTATGTGTTATCGTTTCATTAGCTTGTTATATTTAAATATATTATAGAAAAAAAAGTTCATTGATATTGCTTCTATATTTCAGAAAAGTAATATTGTCGAGTAGATAAACCGTGTGTTCACTAAAGTTTATCCCAACTCGATACTCGTTTAAATGACTTAATTCCTGATTTAGAATGATACAGAAATTATAAGAACATTCTAGAACAAACGAGAAATAAAAGAAAGTAAATCAATAACAAAAGATTTCATAGACAATTTACTTGCAGTTATATACGAGCTTACGAACTGTCGCTTTCAATTCATAGCATTCTACCACTGAGCCATTCAGTGCGCGTCAAGTTAGAATAAGTTTTGTTACAATATTACTAATACACCATAGGAAATGAATATTGTTGATAAGGCGTCTGTGCCATAGGAATAGAATATTAAGTCTCTGTATCACCGTTAGTTTTTAAATACATAAAACCCTAAAGCTTCAACTATCATTAGAATGTGACCTTAAATAATTTTATTTGTTGTTTTAAAGACTTTAAGATAATTGCTTAAGATTGATAAATAAAACATCATGTAGAGTGATAAACTTTCTTTACCAAAAGATTGAGAACATGAAATATTTTGGTATAAATGTGGCAGAAAAAATATTCAATAATATGATTTATTGGAAAGGAATCGCGGGAGTAATTCTTTTGACTTTCCAAAAACATCATCTCTCAATTTCTATTAGCAAGAATTTGCTGACAATAAAAGAACATTTAGTGTCTCGTAAATGCAGTTCGCCATAATTCCCCACTGAAACAAAAATAAACACGTTCCAGTTTTTAAATCTTTAACGTATTCAGCTGACTTTTTATAATCTAATTACGCCATCTTCAACAAAATTTTCAAAAACAAAAATCGATGCAGGCACCTTTTTTTTCTACTCTCCCCGCAACCACTCCATTCAAACTCCAGCAGAGCTTGAAAAAGATATTCTTGCCCCAAGGCAGCTTTGGTAATCTGCTCGATTGCGAAGTTCTCTTCTGCCAGCTAAGGGAGAATATATCTATACATAAAAAAAATAAAAAAAACTGAGGTATTCACATCATCCATGTAAAAAGCCGTTTTTCCTGCTATCATTGTAACTTTCTAAAAGAAAGAAGGATGGAATATAATGAATATTTAAGCAACGCCGAAGGGAAACAAAAGGGGGTTTTGTTGATGCTCAGGAAAGCAAGGATGAAGAATGTGGTCAGTTGGAAAGGCAAACACGACAGGAGGGGTTTGCCACAGAAAAGTCATCGCTTTAATAGCGTCGGGGTGGACAAAGGCAGTTCAGGAACATTCACGCACTTATGGGGCAGGGCACGAGGGTTCCAGACCTGTTTAAAATAAACGTGACTCGAAAGCTGGGAACCAGCCATTGGCAAAAGGTAACAATAACACCCCCAATGCAGGTACACTTTGCATATATTTGATATTTTAAAACTTTCTTGTCTCCTTTCCAAAAAATTTTGGAAAAGAAAAGCGTGAGTCAATTAGGACAAGTAGATGTTCTTTTCCTTCTGATTTGCTTTCTCTGAAAGTGCTTGATTAATGTTTTCCATTATGAGGATTCTTATGAATAAACCTCAGTGAAAACCAGAATTTTATATTGTTTTCACGAGACTCATTTCTTAAATGGTTTCATCTCAACTTGTAAA
>JAPMOR010026298.1:58059-96803 GCA_026543865.1 Argiope aurantia
ATATATATATATATATATATATATATATATATATATATATATATATAATTTAGAAGTTATAAAGAAAAAAAGTCAAAATATCTTTTGTTAATTAATTTAAATTTTTAAAAAAATTTTATGAATCAGTTGCTTTGAGGGGTATGTTTTCGTTGATCAGTAGATATACTTTTTCATTGCATTGACTCTATTGCATTTTCTTTTTCAAATTTGTATTATTAAAAAGCCGAAATTTTAAGTAAAGTCATTTCATATTTAGGTCATTTCATATAAATATTAATAGTTTTCATATTTATAGTTTCATATTAATAGCCTGAAGAGCCAATATTTATGGTTAAAAAATGATCACAAGAAATGTCCAGTATTATGTAATTTTAAAATGATTGATTAAAAAAAATTATGGAATATAAAGCTTCTAATATACCCAAAATATTAACGTTTATTTTTTATATTTTTTATTTATATTTAAATATAGCCAAATTATCAACTACGACTATAAACAGATTAGACAAAAACATCAAATCTTTATTTTTAAATTTTTTAAAAATTTCTTCCTACTAGAAGTTTAACGAATTTCCGAATCGGCACATTTCTTTTGATATAATTTAGCTCCATATTTAAAAACTTATCAGTTTTCATTTATATTGAATTCCCATCAATTTTCCACCGGAATTTATTCAAAAATGCTTCCTTTTTGATAAATACAAAGCCTAATGAACATTAAATATTCAGATATCCATTATTAATCATGCATTTTTGGATGTCAATAATGCTTGAATCAATCAATGGAATGTAATTTGAATTCGCGCACCTGTTGTAGGTGCGAAAATAATCATGGAAGATGCTTTCTTGTTTTTCCCATCTTCCACTTCATCCAATTTCCTCTTCCTCTTCCAAAATAGCTAAACACGAAAAAGGGAGGGCGAGGGGATGTAGGAAACGAAAAAGTTTCTTTTTCCGCAATAAAAACCACCCTCAAACACAAATGAGTCATTTTTCACTCACTTTCTCATGAATTCACGGATTGGCCGCAGTTTTCCAAAGAAAAACGAAGAAGAGGCTGCTACGGTAATTGTGCGACCGGGCCGAGTGATTTGAACTAGCTCGATCTATTTGTGGGGGAGGAGACGATCGAGCTGCAAAATTCAAAAGGCCCTTCGGCCATTATAAAAAGAGGCCTTCATTGCACGCCTTGCTGGGTACACGTTCGTGTTCTCTGGCCTGAATTAGGGTTCCGAAGGCCGTAAAGGTAAAAGAAATGCGTAAAAATAACTCTTAAAGCCCGTAAAAAAACGGCCATGGCGCAGAATTTTACGAGACGAACATTTGCTCCAACATTTCGATTTGGCTAGCGTTATGACTGTTTAAAGTGGTGTTTTTTTATTATTATTATTTGCTTTCTCTTCTTTCTCTTTCGAGGCTTTAAGACGGCTTTCCTGTCCGTCCGTCTGTTTCGTTCCGCCTTCCGGCTATATTCTTTTGGGGGGATGGTTGTTTTGTTTCTACTACTACCCGGTTGTTCTTTGAAGGACTCTTTACCTGTCGTTTGGCAAACAAAGTTTTTCGATTGATCATCGGAGTAATTTTTTTTTCAGTGAATTCTGCAATGGAGAATTTATTTAGAAGGCTTTCATTTAAATATTCAGCAGTTTGGAGTTAAGAACTGCTGTTTGAATTTTGAAGGACAAAACGATGCTATACAAAGTAGTTGAATAAGGCATCGTCTCAGAGTATGAATAACAAATATAAAGAAAAATTAACGCACGCCTTCTGAAAAATTTTCTTTTACCAAAAATTTAGAGGTGAAAGTAGAAAATAATAAACTATCAACAATCCGGCACTTTTTATCGTCTGTCGTTTTCAAAAGAATAAAAGGAGAGCATTATAGGGAAATCAATTCATTAAATCTTGATGTTAAGTATTTCAGTAATCTTGGTGATTCGTAAACAATAGAAGTTGGATTATGCTTATAACTAGCCGCCTCTTACGACCAGAAGCTCTGTCTCATTGACAGTATCAAATATTTTCGACTTCACATAAATATCGCATGTATAATTTGTTATTCATGATTCCCTGTACAAAGTGTTCAAATTGTGAAAAAAATTAAAGCTATATCATTTTAATAGATTTTCGTCAATTCTAATTACCGTATACACATTCTTAATGAAGTCCAGCACCACTGAAATCTTAAGTAATGTATTTCAAATTCCAATTTTTATTGCGTGATTATGTAATTAGAGAATCTTTCTTCCATATCTTTCAACAACAAAAGAAAAGGACTCCATTAAATACTTGATGAAAAACAATGAAAACGATATTAATTTCATTGCAGCTGTTTTACTATTATTTAAAATTGAATTTTATTATGTTATTTTTTTAAAGTTCAGCCTAATATTATGCGACAAATTAATTGAAGTCATTACAATACAGCTTTTAAAATTCTGAATGCTGTAAAAATCAATTTTGTGCGACAGTAATTTCGGGGGTTAACTCAAAAAGAAACTGAAATTTTGCTTAAAATTATAATTAAAAATTCAAACAATTGTCTTTGATATGGACTTTCGTTCTCCTCCAATGTAAATCTATATTGAATTTTCCGACTTTTGATTCAAAGGCTTGTCCTATAGAGAGTGAACATACAAACAGACCTTTTTTATTAGCAGAGATAATAATTATATAAAGAAAAATATTCTTTATAATTTGATACACATATAATATTTTTGTAATAAATATATATATTGTCTTTTAAATGCATTTTTAAAATAATTTTCTATTAATATGACATTTTCACTATTAACTAATTTTCCGGCTTCCATCAGAGTTATCTGTAAAACTGCGTCAGGAAATAACATTAACTGCGCCAGAAAGAAACATTAAAATTTTATGACAAAATAGAGTAAATCAAGTAGTATAATATCATAATTCTAATGTTTTTGCTGATATTGCAGCAAAAGTAATTATCATTATTATTATTTATAACCTCTAATTTATATTTATTTAAACCATGTAATTAAATTGTTAATAAGCATGAGTATTTATAAAGTTCTAATTTAATAGTATTCGAAGTTTTCAGTTTCCAAAATATTAATATATAAAAAAAATAACACATCATTAACATCCCTTAGAGAATGAATAAAATTAAGCTTCTTGCATCTAAATCTTATTCAACTGGAATTTTTATAGGAATCTCAATATATATCTGGCTTCTAAATAATGAAAGAAAAGTTTTGAAATTATTTTCTATTAGTAGCTAATAGAAATAACTTTTTCTAAATAACTTTACCGCCTTCTCTTTTAATACAACAAATGGCGTTACCTTATTAACATCAAGGTATTTTTCCCATGATCCTTTTGAAGGGTCATTATTAAATTGTATTCCAAGTGAATGCCGTGTATTTTTCATGTTCGCGTTTGTTTTGTCTTGTGAAATGGGGAATTTAGAAAATAATCAAATAACTGTTTCTGAAACTCATCCATTATGTTCTTCTATCTCATAAATAAAGTGATAAAGAATTTCGTCCCTCTATGTAATAATATTTATATTTCATCAATATTTAAAGTATGTGTTCCAAAATATTATATAATGTTAGCAAGCTATCGCTTCTTCAGCATTTTTTGTTTAATTTCATTGGAAACTGAATTTTATAAGCAAACTATATGCGGAAATTTTGTGATTTTATTTTTTAAAAAATGTTCATACAATATTTTTAAGTGTATGTAAGAAAAAGTTGCAAAGGAAATAAAACCGAGTTAAAGTTGCAAATTTTATTAGCTTTCTGTGAAACTGGTCGACTCCGAATCGTTTTCTCTTTCATTAATTTCTAATTGGATCTCTAAATTTTCTTATAATCGAATCTTCAATGTTAAATTTATATAATATAATAGTATATACAATAAATCTTCATAATTGATTGTAAACTACTGTATTTATATTAAGTTCAAGTTTGCAGCACTTTATTCATTATTCTTAATTTTTGAACACTAATATAATTAAAGCGAATAGATTTTCTGCAGATATGTAAAAAGAGGCGAGGACAAATAACCTTTCCATTCTAAAAAAATTTGCATTTTTATAAAATTGAACTGTTTTTTGTTTGCTGGATTTTGTTTTAGTTTGATTTTACTAACTTTTATGTTCCGCATAGTTGATATTCATATATTCCACAATGAATCTAAAAATATGAATTACATTTTTTAAAAAAAAGAATCGATATTAAGAAATTTTTCAAAAAATTCGGATAAAGAACATTAATGTTTTTTAAAAAATGGCCATAAAAAATGTTAGTAAAAAATCTAAAATGGATTTTTGCAGAAAAAGGTCTTTCTTAAAGATAAACGTAGTATAATGATATTGCAAAAAATAGAATTGAATAATTAATACAAAATACAAAAATTATTTTGATATTATTTATTCATTCATTGGTAAAGAGTTCTAAATTCTAGAAAAAATTATCTGAGGAGGATATTTATTCAAATTTATACAGAAAGTCATTTGTTTTAAACAGTAAAACTATAAAAAGAGTGAAGAATTAAGAAAATATTCTTCAGATTCAGAATTCTGAAATCTGTCCCAAAATATTCTTTTAATCAAACGATTTTTGTTCCTCAAGCTGATTTAAAACCATTCTCTAAGAATCCACTCAATATTTTTTATCTATCCAAATTTTAAACGTTCCATTTATATGTGGACATCTGCAAAGAATCACGCAACTGTTAAAAATCGTTTGCTCCAAAGAATGCAGATGCTGACTGCTATTGGGATAGGACTTGCAACGGGAAGAAAGCAACGCGTGGGAAAGCTTCCTGTTGACGTTCATGCTTTTCAAAAGGAACGGACGATTTATCGCTCTTTCCTGCAGGGGTGAGTGGTCAGTAGATTCTGCTCCTGGACAATGGTCATTCCCACGCTGCGTTTTTTCCACTAGATCAGACATCAGTTGTGGATTCAACCTTCCTTTTTTCATGATAATACTGAGAGAGAAGTTTTATTCGGGCGGAGTCCGAAGGGAAAAATCTTTTACGGTAGAGATAATAATTCTGGAAAATGTTTGATTTTTTTTAAAGAGCAATCTTTTATTATAATATTTTTTTTTAATTCTGTTCCTTTTATTTTCTGTTTTGAAAAAATTAGAAAGGCTTCCTAAATTTTATATTCAACTACTTGTTTGGTTGTTTTATCAAGATAGTTTGCCATTTTAGGACACATTAAATTATGGATATAATTAATTAGGCCAAGCTTCTTTTATGAATTAAATTTTCGAGTGTATCAGTTTTTTCAAAAAAAAAAAGACAAAATAATTTAGAGAATTTTAATGAAATTTTCTGAATAATTGCTAAAAATTTAATTGCTTATGGTTATCCTTTGCCATTTGATGAATGAGTATTAAAATTTCGTTTTTCTAAATTCAATTTTCAATTCTCATTCTGAGAAACGTTTTTACTAACGAAAATGGAATCGCTATAGACAAATATTTTAATCCATGTTTTATTAGCATAATGAAAACATTTATCATTAAATGAAACCATAAAACAGATGAAACTGAAACAATATCTCATGTTTATATTTGTTGGTAAGGATTTAAATATATATGTTATAATAAATTATACTTTTGGAAATACAGTACTGCTTCGCTATAATAATTACAATTACTTTAGTCTAATTATTATCTTTTAATCAAAAAATTCTTTCCTTGCTATTTCCTTTTACTTTTCAGGGTTTTTTTTTCTGAGAAGAATAGTTACAGGATGTAAAGAGAAATATTCTTTTACAAAATAAAAGGGTTCAAATGAATAATTTAATTTTAAATCCAATGTATATTTTCGAAAGAACGAATGAGAAAAAGAACTTAAATAGAAAAAGATAATTTTAATCAAATGTACTTGGTTATTTACCAGATTGCTTTTAATTTCTCAGTATTCTGCTCACAATGTACACAAATCTTTTTATGCTTTCCGATTTCTATCAATGAAGTCAATATTTCGCAATCCAATAATACAGGCTGGAGCATTTTGAGCCGGATTTTCTAGTCTATGTACCAGTACAGCTCCCTCCTTTTGCTTAACTTCATATTATAATCAAAAAAGCTTAATTTTGTTTAAAAAAATTATTCTGTTAAAATCGACGGATTTCCTTGTAGTAGGTGTATGGTGACACAGTCAGTAGGTCTCATTAACAAATAACGACGTTTATTGACACGAATACACAGACAACAAAACTCAGCCGAAACGTACACAAGCAATACACAGCAGCACACTTAGAACAAGCAGCAGCTTACAAGTAGCAATCGGTACTAAACAACAACCGAAGCACACAAAGTAGCCATACAGAGCTCAGCAGGAGGAAGGAATCGATATAGCTATTAAGGTCTTTCCAAATGTCTGCTATTCTCCACTGTCTCTTTGTTTTAGTTGTACCCAACTGCCAATTACCTGCTATACGATTGGCTATTCCACACAAGACTCGATGCTGCTTCAATACTTGTCACCAAAACTCGGCACACGTTACCAATTTTCCATCCACTAATTAATTCCCCTCAACGCTTGCGCTTCGCTTGACTGATACAACTAATTCGTTATTGATTCACTATACAACTAACCGCAGCTTGGTTTGCTGCCAAGTCTGCTGGTCTTTTATAGATTCCAAAGCAGGGCATAGAAGGTTCTTTAATAAGCAAGCATGACTCGCCTCCTATTGGTTCTATTACCAAATACATCGCCGAATTGTCGCTAAGCTCGGGGATCATTGATCCAACAACTGATCAACATTCAATATAGCTGACCATAAAACCATCTTTCCTAAAATGGAGCTAACTGTGCTGGGAAGCAGCATTACAGATTCGTAACAATATCCATTTTGGACATCTTGTGAAAACCTTATGTCGTATCTTATTTATTTAGTTTCTGGTTTGGGTTGTCGAGTTCACCAGTATATTGTGAGAGGCATTCTATCTTTTGGCGAATTCTGTCCGAATTTAGGCAGATATTTGTAAAGATTACGTACTGTAAATCATCTATGTAATTGTTGAATGTCTAAAATGCCGTGTTAAATAATAAATCCCTTTGCAAATCGGAACCAAAATTTTGCACACATCTACAATTTTAGTAATAAAGCTAGTTTTAAATTCATATCCGTTGTCCACCGTCATTTGCAGCAACGTGTTAAGTAAACTATTTAAATTGACGAAGGACTGGATGCGAGTTTCGAACTAATAAATTTCAGCAATTATCTATTTACCCCATTATTGTAATTCCGAGACTTATTTCCTGTGTTTTGTCAATAAAACTCGAAACTTCGCTGAATCCAGAAGTAAGATTCTTATATATGCTTTCTGCATATATTGAATATATAGATTTTGTGTTAGATATCGGTAAAAGAAGTTAGCTTAACGGCTTAATTAATAATTGTGTTTTTGTATTATAAGTAGAAACTCAAACTTTTTATTAAAAATATTATAGCTTGGTATTAACAACTCATATAAGTGGATTAAATCACAATAACAGCGGTAAGTATATTTTTGTCAATAAATTATTAGTGAGAATCCACAAGTGTTTGACCTCTCTACTTCCGAGATGGCCATTGTTAGAATTATGCTTGTTTGTTAATCAACCAAATAACACACATATTGTTTACCAATGGATTCTAAAACTCTCCACGCTTTTGCGCATGCGTTAGGATGAGTTTAATTCGGCAAAATAGGGGTGAGAGGAAAGAGGAAAGTAGGAGATGTTCACATTTAACAATAAAGTAAATTCCGGAAATGGCGCACATCCTTCCTTGTGCCCCATCCTTCCACTCCTTAGTGAGGTAGAACTGCCAAAAAGTGGTCGTCTCAGAAAACTGAAACGAACAGTACACAAAAAGGAATAAGCTGGAGGAATGAAATTTTACTTGTGGTCTTTACTCTCAAATTATGGATTTTTTTTAAATTACAGAACAAATATATCATAAAGGTGTTTATCTCTCTTTTCATAGGTATGCAAACATAACAAGTGAAAAACACAACGAGTCAGACGATTGAAATTTAACAATCTCATCACTAGAATTGTAGATTTTTGTTCATCTTGAAAATTGTTTTGGATAAAGGATTTGGATTTTAAAGATAGATTATCTTAGTGTAATTGGAAGAAGGTAACTCAAATCTGTAAAATGATATATAAATGAAATTTGGTATGTTTTCTTGATACAAAAATAGTAGATTTATGTCGAATTTTGGATTTAGTTGGTTCATAAGAGTATATGCAAAGTACATATACCAAATTTTTCTAATAATAAGCTCTGTAAATGGATGAAAACGAGGCAGTTAAAGAGTGTATACTTTCTGTATTTAATGATAAATCTAAATTATTGTAGAAGAAAAAAAAAGAAACTTTTATTACAGTTGTACAGCATGATATTCCATTAAAAATTTATTTGCAAAAATACCTATCAGGCACTGAAGGTATAATTATAAGCTGCCACAGAAAATAACTTTTATTAAGAATAATTTTTTGTGAACCTACTAATAAAATATACAAATTCACTATCTTTATAAATATTATTTTAGTAAAAAACATTTTGAAACAAATAATATCTGCATTTTTGAAGTGACAAAATGTATGGAACACTAACCAACATTCCTTTGTCGTTGGCTATGAATTTCCGCGAAACTAGCCGATAAAACTTTTATCTTCTGAGCAAAACGAATCATAGAGGTGGAATATGACATCATTTCACATTGAAAACGGAATAAAATTCTCTTAGTGTTTTGAGACGGAACTTGGAATGTGTGTGATAAATGTGGAATTCTTTATCGGACAGGAATATAGTTTTTAGGGGAGACATTTTTCAGACGTTTTTCCGACAAGAGCTGAATTCCACAACACTTTGCTTACAGTTGCCCGAAACCATTCGCAGGGAAATGTTTGTTTATTCAACTAGGCGATTTTGTTTATTTTGTAAAATGCTAAAGGAGATCTTTTTTTTTTTCTTCTTCTCTTTCCCCTTTTCAAATGCATACTTTCTCTTAAAAATGCCCTTTCTGATTTTTCGATACTTCGTTGTTTTTATAACTTCAAATATAAATCCTTTCGGATACATTGTAAAAAGGGACCAAGTTTTTTCCAATAAATGGAATTTTTCAAAGACAATCAGAGGCAAATATTTGAAATGATATTCTTTCGAAGATGGTTTCTTATTTGTCATAGTAACATATATTTATAGAAAAAGACAACTTCAAAGAAATTATTTATTTTTATTCTTTAAAAATGAGGAATAGAAGTAGTTGCTATATTATACAAATTATTAAATCAGTGACTTATTCTTTTCAATAACATTCCATTAAATTCTTTTTAGTAATTCATTTTATTTCACTATTCTTTATATATATATATATATATATAAATACTTTACATTTTAAAATTTAACATCTAACGTTATATTTACATTAACAAGAAGGTTATATTTTAAAATTTGATATCGAGATTTTAATTAATTTGAATGTTTCAAAAACTTAAGCCTCAAAAAATTGTGTAATTACATTTATTATACGATTGGTTTGATAGTATGATAATTAAATACACCGTCCAATTTTTATTGATATGTAAGTATATGACGGTTATAGCTATTACGTACTCGGTGAAAAAAAAATTCTTGGTGAGCAAATGACTGTTATAGTGTCGAGTGATTTCAATGGAAAAACTGTAACAAAATGTGATAATTTTGTTATCCAAACATGCGACTGATGCTCAGTTTCATATGACGGTCATAACAATTGGAAAAAATATGTGTTTCTGAGCACGATTGTCAAATTAAAATTATACGGCAACGTGTTAAACAAAATTAATTTAATTTTAATGGTATAAGTTAATTTGTGTAGTATTTATTTTGTTATTTAGGCCAGCCAATAATGTTTTCTATATCTATCAATTTCTTATCCCAGCTTGATGTAAAAATTCTTAGAAAATTAAATTTAAAAATTAAATTTTAATATATCCTCTTTCTGCTATATATAATACTAGCCGCCTTTGGCGACCCACCGGTTCGCCAGTATTACCGCTCGCTACAATTTTCAATTAAATATTTTAAGTAACTGGTCTCTTAATAGATTCTGAAACAAAACATTTTTAATATTGAAATTTTGATAGTCATACCAAACTTATACTATTATTTAGATCGTTTCGTTCAATTTACTGTATATATTTTGTTAATTTGTTGTAATTTCCGGTAAAACATCAATAATTTAAAGTGGAAATGATGAAATTGCAATTAATATAGAGATATTTTTAAATAAAACCAAGCGTTTTATTTTATTTATCATCTTTATTGTTATTTATTTACTATTATTATTATTGAATATGAGTATTGCAAACAGAATCGCTCGGTATTTAAGTATTATGTTAACTACAAAATATTTTTCATAATTTATATAATATCTTAAACAATAATTCAACACAAATTTCTGAGATTCAGCATAAAATCCAGTTTTTAGTTTTGCTTTCAAAAGGATTAAAATGAAATCAATAATAATATTTTGTATAAATATATTTCAAAAATTATGAAGTCTAAATTTAATGCAGTAAGGTATCATATTCTGAGAAATATTCTAGACAAACCAAATTTTAAATAAATGGATGAATGTTTCTATTTTCCACGATCAACTAAGACTTAATTATGAAGTTTTAAATGTTAAAAATTTAGAAAAACTCAACATTTTCATAATCTTAGGCCAATTAATCTTGAGAAGCCTGCGCGCTGATTGGCGTATTTTCTTTGAAACGATCGATGGAAAATCTAAAATTATCCTTTTTTTTTATTAAATAGTGATATTTAAATTTTCATAAATCAGTCAGTTTAAGTGATAGATTTAGTTGATTGGAAATTAACTCTTTTTATTTAAAATATTAGTGTTTCAAGAATATTTTGTTATTCTAAATTTCCATAGTAGAAGCTTTATGTAAAATAAAAAATTCGTTATTTATTAGAGCATTTATTGAATCAAGTTACATAAAATATAATCATTTTCCATTTATACCATTTTAGCAAATCTGTCTTACTAAAGGTTTACAAATTAGCTGTGTGGCCATGATTTGAATGGATATCCGGTTGATATTAAACAAAACTTGCCTTAAAATAAAACTGATTTATTGGATTAATAATATAGAGAGTGTAAAAGATCATAAAATAATTTTTCTTGAATTTATTTTTTAGAAAAAAATAATATTTCATATTTGTTTCATTTCCTACAGACATGTGCCGAAAATTATATTTTTGCAGATTTCATTTCCAAAAAGATTTAATTTATTTTTAATTGGAGTTTTAATCAATGTGATGGCAACACTTTGAAAAAAGTTAATTTTTTCCCATGAATGCGAAACGTGGTCATGCAGCTTAAATTTTATTTTTATTTTGTACGAAAAAAATTGTTGAAAAATATAGTTAAAATATTTATTTAAAAATTCATAAAAAATAGAAATTTAATTTTAAGGTTAAAACATTGGTATCATTTAAAAGATAAATTTTTGATCTTTAACTTCGTGTAAAAATATTTTTTGTGCGGTAGTATTTTCGGAAGTTATAGCAGAAACACGCCAAAATTTCGCTTAATTTTTAAATAAATAAAATTGTAATTAAAAATTCGAAAAAATAACCCCCAGGTGCACATTCCCGGTATCCAAGGTATACACGTGCCAAATTTGGTAGATTTAGGTTGAATGGTCTGGCCTGTAGAGCGCCAACACACACACACACATTGAGCTTTATTATAAGTATAGATATACATATAGATTTCTGCAAAGATGAAAGTATTCTTTTGAAGGTGGGTCGAAGGATTCATAACAAATGACAAGCTATCAGTATTCGAATATTCTGAGATATATAATTTATTTCAGAATGCTTGAGTATATTTCGTGAAAATATATTTCTGATAATAACTGTTCATTAAATTTCATAAGTGATCATATGAAATTTTTTTCATGTAATTAAAAATATTTTTCATTGTTGGATTGATACTTGAAGCGAAACAAGTTTTACAGAAACAACTGAATCTAATCTAATATTTTTTTTTCAACAAATTCTGAACAGCTCCAGTGCAATTTTTATTTCAGAATACTTGTTATTAAAATTGCTAAATATTTGAATTTTATATTTATGATCAATTCTGCCTTTTCATTTTCTCCTAAGCAAATCAAGGTTACAGATTTTTGTTTTGCAAAATATATATATTGTATTTTGTCAATAAAATATTTAGTATACACTTACTTTAATCTGATAGTAATAATTTTTACGAATGTATGCTATAGAACAGAAAATCCAATGGATGCACTTAAGTAAATTAAAAGAAATATGACCTGAATGGAAAAACAACATGAATATGAGAAGTGCATTGACATTATACAAAAAATTCTATAATTAGATAATTTTACTTATTTGTTTAATAAGATCAAATTTCTGTAAAAATATTTCAAATTATATTTAACATTACTTGCTGTTATTTTGAAACTAATTTTCAAAATAGTTTTAGCATTTTACGTAAATCAAAGGCTACATTTTTTTTAATTGCTTGAATGAAGAAATCTTAATTTATGAAAGATTGATTAAAAAAATAAACACTGTTGTGTTACATTACTTCTATTCTAAAATTTCAGAAATACAGAGAATTTTAAAGTATAAAAATGGTGTAATTTACAATGATGATTCTATAATTTAGCGATAACTATTTCTTTTATTTTTTCCCGGGGAGGGGGTTAAAATATCATGGCATCAGCGATCTAAATATTTCAGTGTATTTAATGTGAAATTGATAACCTTTGTCTAAAAGGGTTATCAAATTTACTTTTATTAGGTGACTTATTTATTTATTTTAGTGTCTGCTAAAAAATTACGTTTTTAGGTCATACAGAATGTTTTCTGAAAGTGTAAGGTTTCTATCTTGAGGAAATCGGCTGTTGTAGGTGCTATACATTTTTCAAAAAGGGAACAAAATATTAACGAAATCACTAAATTTTCTCTCTTTTTGTAAGGCTGTCTATAGATCCCATTGTCTATTATATGTTTTCGCTCATCTGTCTACCGTATCATTTAATAGCTGATGAATAAATTATAAGTGGTATAATAAAAAATAAGTGGTATAAAATAGTAGAAACAAATAAAAAAAATACAAAATTTTCTTCTATTTGACTTAAAAAGGTACAAAAAAATATCTTACTTACTAACTTACTTTGTACAAATTTGTATTAGTTTGTATCTTTTTTCTTTTTTTTTTTGCCATTTAGTGAGCTTATCTTAAGATTTCATGAATCCGTAGCTGATAATGTCATGTTTTTGAAGTAACATTTTTATACTGCTGTAATACAGCAAACATATTTTAAATTTATTTTAGCAAGTAAAATGATATCGACTTCATAATTTCTTCTTCTTTTGGATAAGATCAAAGTGTACTAAGTAATAAATTAACAATAATGAAAAAATGTAATAATATTGAAATAGTATTGTCTTTTATATGATAAAAATATAAAAGCGGTCACGTAAGTGTTATTTGTGTGACGATGAAAATGTTAAAGTGCTGAAGAAATGAAATATCATGTTAAGATGGCCATCCATAGTTTAAGTAGCACCAATTTAATCATTTGAAACTAAGTAGTTTGGAACGATTCTCATGCAGAGTTGTTTTCTTATTAAATTCAAATCCCCATTTTAGTAGAGTATTTAGCAACGAATCATACATAAATCAAATTAATTACGTATTTTATTGGTAATACAATGTTTTGAAGGGGTCTATAAAATTATTGTGAAAACAATAATTAAAAAATAACCAGTATTTAGAATATACACCAAGCCTTTTGCTTAAGTGGGGAATCCATGGGCTCGTCAATTCTGAAGTCTAGACTTCGCGCTAACATAGCCTCTTTACTGTGTACAAACAAAGAAAACAGGATACAATTTTTCATCTATTTATGCACAATTCTAAAAAGCGAAAAGAAAAAAGAATCTTTCTGGGGTTTTTTTTATCTGTACGTTTGTTTTTTTGTGTCATAAATATATAGGTATATCGGCCTTTATATATATATATATATATATATTCTGTGCAAATTAATCAAACTCAAGGTGCAATCATTCTATTCTTTGAATATCTACCATTTTGGATTGCCACCAGTTATACCCGTCAATCTGTCCCATGTGAAAACGAACAGAATATCATCCCTTTATTAATTGGCGTCTAGATGTCATCTAATACGGATAATTGACAATTCGTGTCTTTTTGACGCATGTAAAATGAAGTTTCCCCACCTGACTCTTGCAAGCGACACTTCTGGCTGCATGCGTTTGGAATGGCGACATTTTCGTCCCTATCGGGGGGCAGATACTAATTTACTTTGCCGTTCATAACTTTATATATTGGAAAATTAAATTCGCTTGCAAATGCCTATGCAAGAATCGAAATGAAATCTCGAAAAATGAATTAGTATGAATCTGTTATTTGCCAACAAATTTGATACTTTCTTTTAAAACCAAAAATTTTTTATTATTAAAGGAAGAATTTTCCTTTTTTATTTTCTCACGGGTGTTTTTTATCATGATGCCTATTACCGTGGAATGATTTTTCAAGATATCTGACTACATTGAAAAGTTGATATTTATAATCTTAATTTCTAAACAATTTTCTTTATCAAAACGTTTGAATTGGATTTTTTTTCTTCATTGTTCTTTGGAGAGTTGATTTATTTCTAGGATTTTATAAATTAGGTTATTTTTAAATGCCATTTTCTCAAATTCTAAATTTTTGTCAAATCTGATTGATAAAACCGCCACAAATTCAAAGTAAATGCACCTTTTTTATTCAAGTAACATATAATTATTTTTCAATGCTTTTTTTTTATGTTTTTGTATGTTTTATTTTTGGATTATTACCGTTGTAAAAATTAAATTGAATCAAAACTTTTAAGTTATTTATTAGTAGTGCCTTTATATTTAAGGATTTTATAGAAATACGGCTTCAGTTCAGGAACTAGATGATGTATTTCATACGTTATGGATTAGAATTTGGATAAATCCTTTAATAAACTAGTGAATTAGAAGTATCCTGCTTTATACTTCTTTATAACAAAAAAAGGGGGGTCGAATTTTTTAACGCATATTTTTGTTCAAGTGTATTTTTAATCAATTTTGAAGAAAAATTCAGAAACATATTTCATGAAATTTTACAAAAAGTCATCCCGAATATAATCATTCTTAAATAGATTTTCTACATAATCCATGCATATATTACCATCTAAAGAGAATATTGCTGTATGAAAATCATGTACACTCTTGAGTTATCAATAGAAATAAAAATAATAATAATTCAATTTCGATATTTAAAAAAATTACCCAAAACGGAATTATTTGCCAAATAAATCTTTTAATGAAAATACACTGGTGTGCAAAACTTAAGCAACAGGTATGTTTTTTGCCATAACTTCCCGAGAAATCATATGAGAGACATGAAATTCAGAAATGAGATACAGCATTTTGTTCTGAAAGAAGGACGAAAGCATAGTTGCGCAGAAATGAATACAATGCATACAGTATGGAATCAAACAAAAAAAGGCTTTATTGAACTCATAGTATCGTTACACATTATTGTCTATCCAAGAGGAAGAACAGCAAGCAGATGTTCCTTAATATGGGATATGCCCTCCCCTTACTGCAATGGTTGCTTCGCGCCGTCTCCCTATACTCAGCACCAGATCGTCCAACAGTTCTTGAGGTAAGAGTGCCCATTCCCCAATCAGCATCTGTTTAAGTTGTCGGGTGTTCCCAGGAGGATGTAATCGTGCCACAAGGCGTCCCCCCAAAGCATCCCACACATGTTTTATCGGATTTAAATCAGGGGAGCACGCCGGCCAATCCGTTCGAGTGATATCTTCACTTTCCAGGAGCTCCTCAACAGCATGAGTCCTGTGTGACCGTGCATTGTCATCCATAAAAACGAAGTCTGATCCAATGGCACCTCGGAACAGACGCACATGGGGAAGGATCACCTCCTGACAATAGAGATCTCCAGTTACAGAACCTCCGTCGAAAACGTGGAGCTCTGTCCGCCCGTTCATCATAATGCCTCCCCAGACGGCAACTCCAGGACCACCGAAACGGTCTCTTTCCATGATGTTACTGGGATGAAACCGTGTCCCGACCTCTCTCCAAATCAACTGGCGTTGGGAATCGCTTGTGGCACTAAAACGACTCATCTGTAATGAGGATACGACTCCATTGATGAGATGTCCAGTTTTTGTGCTCCCTGCACCACTCTAAACGGTGCCGCCGGTGGGAAACTATCAAAGGGATGCAGCGTTTAGGACGGCGGGCGAATAGGCCACCTTTGTGAAGGCGTCTAGACACAGTAAAACGCGACAGTTGTCGGCCCGTTGCTGCACACAGTTGCTGAGCAATGGCGCTTGCTGACTGGTTTCGGGTTCTTTTCGCCTGCAGGACGATATGTCGGTCATCCACTGCAGTTGTTTTCCTGGGGCGGCCACCACCAACCTTTCTCACAGCTGTACCTGTGGTTTGGAAGGCTTTCCAAGCGCGCGAAACGACACTTTTGCTGATTCCGAATTCTTCAGCCACACTGGTCACACTACGCCTCCTCCAGCCCTCCTCCAGCTTTCCGATCATTCTTCCACGTGTGAAATCATCCAGGTGATTTCTGCTAGCCATATTTCACGAATTAACTCACGTGCACTTGCAGCGAATGTCTTTAATTGCGTCTCCGTCCTTCCTTTTATTGTAGTGTTGAGCTGCGCGCGCCATCCGCACGTGTTTTGCTTACGCTCACGTCGCCTGTGACGTTTTGTTCCTGATATTTGCATACTCATGACCTTTCTCTTGAATTACGTGTTCATTGTACTGATCGCAAGAACTCCTTTTCTGCAATTTCATGGCTTTCTGCTTAAAATTTGCATTGTTGCTTAAGTTTTGCACACCAGTGTAGTAAATTTGAAATTGAATCGATGAATAAATGATTAAAAGTTATTTGATTGGTTAAATTGGTTGGAATAAATTTGATAAATATTAATTTTCACTTATTTGGCAATCATTTTGATTTTTATATTGTTTTACTTCTTTTCAGAAAAAAATTCCGTTCAATGGAATTTTGCAATTAGCATTTAATGAAATATAAATGTCAAGAGAATAAAGTTTCTAACTTCTAATATATAATTAAATCTGTATGAGTTTAAAATGAGATTTTATTCTATATTTGTATGCTCAAAAAAGGAATAAAATAAATTGTATATTTATTTAAATGACCAGAATGGAGCTTTCACTTTTCTGTATGTTTTAGTAATTCAGCATAAAGTCACAAAAAATATTTTGGCAATTTAGTATTTAGACTGCCCAAAAAGAAGTATTCTTACTCAAGCATATTATATATGTGGAAATTCAATTGCCCTTAAATTTCAGATTATGTTGCATTATTCTTATTATGTTGCCAGTCATTATATTGCAAAAAAAAATTATAAAAGCAATAAAAATCACTGAAATAATTAACATCTTAAAGATTCTACCTCTTTCAGTTTTATTTTGTTTATTTTATCAACAGTTTGCTTTTTTTGGATTCCATACAAACTAGCAACTAAAAAAAAAAAAAAAAAACCTCTTTCGACACAAAATTTTGTCAGCAAATTCATTTACATAAAAACAAGAGCTTTAAGAATTTTATGATCTGTATATTGAGGCTATAAAAGATAATATCAGCGCTGAATGATTACATCTAAATCGATAATTTTATCCTGTTTCCTCATTTTTAAGGTTAAAAAAAATATGGAAAATGATGAAAATATCCTTATACCAAAACTCAACCGATAATTTCAAAATAAAGCCTCAGAAAAATTATCCACATCATTGCAGACAACATTTGTTGTAAAAAAGGCACATAAAAGACACTTTTTTCTTCACATTTGTCAAACTACATAATCGTTTGATTCTGAAATGCTCTCAAAATTCCTGTTACTGCATCCCATAACCGTTTAACAGCGCATAAAAGGTGGCCACCACTTCATTTGCAAAAAAAAAAAAGATGGGACCGAAAACATTTCAGTATTTTTAGCTGTTGACATACTTTGCCACTTTTTTTCTTGTCTCTTTGCGAAATTTCCTTCATAAACTTTCTCCATCAATCAAAATATCACACTTTTGTATGTTTATTGAGGCAAAATGCCTGTTTATTTTTTAAGAGTTTACAGGTTTTATTTATTTATTTTGCTTAGTGATTATTCATTAGTTTTCCCATTGCCAGCAAATTAGTAGAATTTTAGCTAAAATTTCTCTGAAAATCTTAATTTGTCATTTAAAGCATATTTTATCAGTAAATGATGTGACATATTAATTAAATTTATTATCATAACCAACAACTATCTTCAGTAAATGATAATCTGATTATGATTTTGTATGTATTAGAAACGTATGTTTTGAGTAACATGAGCGTATGTTTTAGAAACATTTTTATACAAAAACACTGTAACTTTTCAAAGAGAATGGCCAAATGTCTTGTGATAATCTCATATTTTTAAAGGTTTAACAAAATAATGTACTGTAAATATTTTTATGCAAAGATAATATGAACTTGTTTCCACTGGTACATTTTCATAGTACTATTGAACGCCTTTCTTTTTACTTTCACATATATAAAGTATTAAAAAAATCATACTGGAATAGTTTAAAAAATTCGAACTCGAGATTTTGGCGAATCTCCACCTTTCCGAGAACGAAAAACACATTTTTGGAATTATATCTATTTGTCTGTTTCTGAACAAGATAACTCAAAAACGTTTTGAGTTGGACAGATAAATTTGGAATAGTCTCTGTTCCAAATTTGTACATTTCAATCAAATTTTGTACGAAATCAATTTAATGAAAGTCTGTTTATCCAACAGTTTGAGTACAGGTGAATTGGATTACTAATAAGATAGAAGACTAAAAGGATAAAATTTGGTATATAGATTTAATATTTCATGCATGGATATGTATCAAATTTAGAACAATTTCCGTTTAGGGGTTAGCCGTCTGTTGTTCTGCATTTTCACAGGCTTTTAAACGCAATAACTGGAAGACGGGTCTGACGTAAGCATATAAAATCGGGTATGTGATTTTATGTCTACAATTATAGCTCTGTGTTGAATTTTGATTTTAATAGGTTTGAAAAAGGTACCCAAAATTCTCATAATTTGTTTGGTACCTATATCGGCGATTAATCACTAAAAATCGATACTAATAGGCTCTTTCATAACTATTGTTCGCCAATGGCAGAAAGTTAATAATAACACACAAGTACAAGTTTATGAGAGAGACCTCATAGAGACCACTCCCTCTAATATCTCCAGGGCCGCGGTGGCCTGGTGGTACGGTCTCGGCTTCGGAACCGGAGGGTTTCAGGTTCGAGACCCGATTCCACCGAAGAACCGTCGTGTAAGGGGGTCTGTTGATCGTTAAATCCGTCCTGACCAAACGTCCTCCCGCTGGTGTAGTGTGGTGTGGAGAGGGGGTGCCATCTCAGGTGTCGTCCTCGTCATCTGACCACGGTTCAAAATTACGAGGTCCGTCCCAAAATAGCCCAAGTGTTGCTTTAAACGGGACGTTAATATAACCAAACCAAACCAAACCCTCTAATATCTCATTATATTAGATTTAAAATTCAATATATATATATATATAATATATATATAGCCGTATACATACTAAGCTGTTTTTATCATATTTATTTATTTATTTTCTGGATTGGCAACATTTTAAAGTATTTAAAACAGCTCAAAGTAATAGATAATTAAAGTACTTTTGCTTAATTTTGAGATTAAATTCTACAAAATATTGAGATACGAACTATTTCCAGAATAACCATCTGCCGCTATGTTAACCTAATGAACTTAAAATTCGGTCTTGGATGCATTGTTTTGATTTTGGTGGAAACTGAAATTTTGGACAACGAAATGGGAATTTTAGAAGTCACATTCTTTATGTAATGATAATTTCAAACCAACGTCTATATTTTCCATTCAATTTTCGTACATACTTTAAATTTCATTTCATCGTATAATAAAAAGAAGCGAATATTTTTGATTTTGCTAATGTATTGAGGTCATAATTTGAGACTAGATTTTTGCGTTTGTATTATCACAATCACATATATACTAATGGATAAAACAATAGGCATTGAAGTGAGGTATAATTTTGATCCAAAATTTGTAATGCATCTAAATTCCAGGTGTTAAAAACACTCGCTAATTTTTTTCTCTGTCAAGTTTTTAAGTTTGAGTTAACGAAAGCTCAGTAAGCTTATGTATGAATAGATATGATAATATATGATTATGTACTACTAAATGATTGCAAACTTTGTATATAAAGACGTGTTTTTGAGCTATTATTTTCGTACCTGAATATCATTTCTTTTGGATTCTATAAAGTGTAGCAAGTAGAGACATATCAAAATGTAAGAGATCAAACTGTTTGATACATAAAATATTTTCAAGCTTTTTTTTCTCTACGAAAAAGAACGTACAACTGACTATTATTGTTTTGTAGTTTCAGAATACTATACTAAACTATCTCAATGCACTATTTTTTTTATATAATTTGAAACATTTTTTTATTTCATTGATTTAGTTCATTTTTATATTGTTCTTTAATCGGACACAAAATATAACTTTAAAAATGCATTTTTTTTTTCAGTTTCCAGAAGGTATAAAAATGGGAGATCATCAAAATTTCGAGATAAAACTTGATCACCCACAGTACTTTTTATCTGTTCTTTATATAATGGAAATCGGGATCTGTCCGAATATAAGTGCATTGTAGTTTTTCAATTCCAAACTAAACAAAGACACGCTACTATATGCTCTAATACTGATTTTTACTAGAATAAGATATTAACAAATTTGTCCTCAACTAAGGACGTTTAACCCTTATTTGCATGATTTTTCTTCTTTTTTTTTGTGTGAAATAAATCAGGGTGATATAATTCTTGCTCTAGATTAAAGAAAAAAAAATGTTTTTTCTTTAAAAATTCTAGTATAAATATATAATATAAAATAATTAAAAAAACAGTGAAATATCCATCATTATCAAAAATTGTCCCACTAATTATCGCTTTTATTAGCAAAAAAAGATCTCAAATTGGTGTTGGATTCGCATCCCTTGGGTTGCGATTTCGAACCCCGCCGACCGAACACTCTCCGTGTGTGTGATGGCTGGCGCACGTATAAAATCTGTCGTGATCCCAAAGTTCTCCGTGTTCAGAGTAATACCACTGGTTGTACTGGATCAGGGGTGATCGCTCTTTGATTCAGGTCTAAATTACAATCTGTGGATGAATGAAATGCATGAATGAAGTCCGTCCCGTAAAAAGGGTTGTGACGTGTGTGTAACTAAGTCGTACTCTTGGTCCTAGGTGGCGCTACTGAAAAACAAGGGAAGGCCCCCTTGGCTTAAAATCACTGACTTCTAAAGTCTACGATGAGTGTCATTAGAAACAACAACAACAAATCGCACATTTCTTCCAACCAAAACAATAAGCGGAATGATAAGCCCAAACCCGCTATAATGATCGTGGCATTTGATTTTTTTTTGACAACTACGGTCTTTAATACACAATAGTCGTGAAAAAAGTTGCCAGCAATAATCAGTTTACAGTACAGTTTTGAATATAATTTTTTGTTCACTAAATTTTATGATGTAAATTTCTATCATCATGCAAAGAAGTGTTAAAACCTGAATGTTCATAAGAATTTTCAAATTAAATTTCCTGTTGAATACTATACTGTCTCTTTGATCATTGTATATAAATAGTAATTTCAAGCTCCACGCAATATTTGCATATTTAAGATACGGAATTCCATATTAAACCAGTAAACAAATGTTATCCCGATGCTCTGATATCGAATTCTACTGTGCTGAATATTTTGAATTACTCCAGAATTCCCTTCAAACATTTCTTAGGCGAGAAAACGAATATACGGCTAGAACAAAATAAAAAAAAAGATCTAAGATTTTATTTCTTTTTGTACCACACCCTTTTATCCCCCTTCTTACCTTATATGGGGTGACGACTTTAATGGAAATATCTTTTGCATTTTACTCGATCTTTATCTCCGATTTTATGGTACGCATTTTGCAGCTGCGAAATATGGTGCGAGTCGAATTCGGGGGGGGGCAGGCGGGCGTTAGAAAGTGAAATGAAGTGAAGCAATATATGCATCAAAGAAGAACTGCGGTGTGGGGGTGGGGAAGTTGATGATTATTGATCCGAATAGAAGGGGAGAAATCGTGGAAACCGTAGAGTTGTTCTTCTACCGCAAAAAATAGAAAAGAAATAAAAGAAGAAAGAAAAAAAAAAAGAACTCGTTCTGAGCAAGCGATTCTGTTCGGGCAGGTAGACGAGCATAGATTGATCGTTTGCAAGCGATGTTGGAATACAATAAAAATAATCTGCTGGCTGTGGAAAAAAAGGGGAATGAAGGGAGTGGGAGGTCCAAAATTCGGGATATCGTTTGGCAGAGTGAGAATTCGAAATTTCCGTAAAAAAATTGACAGAAAAAGATATCGGAAGATATTGGCAGAAGGAGTTAATATGCAGAAACTGACTTTCTTTTTTTCTCTCCAAGAATAATTAATTTTGTTAAAGCGTAAAACATGTAGAAATTACTTTTTTATATAAAAATTCATAATTCAGTCACTGTTTCTTTTTTTTTTCCTTTGACTAGAACATATCTAACAATTCTTCGAGTTTTTATTAAATTATATCATTTCGCTAATATTGACATAAATTCTAATTTTTATCCCATTTTAAAAATGATTTATAAATATTTTGATTCCTTTAAATGATAATTTATATGTCTTGCTCTGTTAAATTTTTACATAAGGTTCATAATGTTTTTCACCTTTTTACTATAAATCCGTTTATTCTGGGCATTTTATATTTTTGGCTCATTGCTTTTGTTTGAATACGATCTATAAAGCTCTCATTCAAGGCAAACTTTCTTCAAACTTTTTTAACAGCAATTAAAAATTTATCATTATTGAAATTTATATATACTCTTTTCCATTATAATAATATCAGAAATTCTCTTAAAAATTTCCATCTGAAAGTGTTTTCTTTCAAAAAATAAGTTTAATAAGTCTCTGTCTTGAATTATGACCTTTAAAATTCAAACTAAAGCAAACTACAATAATAAAAATCTTAATTTTAGCTAGACGTCTTCTATAATTACGAAATACTCTTTACTTATTTTTGACATGTAAAAAAATCTACTTTTTATATCAAATTTAAATTTTCTTTTAAAATATGTTTTCCTATTAAGGTTTTTATATTTACAAACTGCTTCTTTACTTCTTACAGCAGCGATTCGTTCAGTGTGTTTATATAGTCCGTTTACATTGGAGATATTGTTTCGATCTCTTTTATTTATGCTTTTTCAATAATCGTTTGCTAGATATGAAAACACTTCTAGCATGTTATCATCCATAACTTTTTTAAAAGTAAAACTTTTTTGCAATAGAAATTAACAAAAATCGTCAAATAAATATATGATACTAAACATTTCATTTAATATTCCTTATACTGAAAATTATTTTTAATGTTATATGCCAGTTACTATGAAATAATATCCTATTGAATAGTAAAAACAGTGAAACTGAAAATTTTTGATAAAGTATATAGATGTAAACTTATTTCTCTCCATGTTAGGTAGATTTTTATAAGAAAACTACCTATAGCAATGATAAACTTCATCTAGACCTATTCCAATGGTAGACAAGACTTCAGGAAACTTTTTCAGTTCTTATTGATAGTGGTTCCCAGAATTCAAAACCACTCTTCATTCAAAAGTTTATATTTTATATAATATGCGTATAACGCTTTGTTCTTGTTTTCCTGGGAACAGAATAACTAGAGTTATTTTGTTTGGATTTTATCTGGCTTGAAATATGTTATATAAAGAAATCTCCAATGTAATTTTATGAATTTTTTTTAAAAATTTCATAAAATAAATTTTTAAAATTTTCAGCATTGTTGCATGATGGTGTAATAATCTTTAGGAATATAAAATAATTTTGTTTCTTGTTGAATGTTTCGAATCCCCAGAAGTGACATCAATTGTTTAGTAAAAAGGTCCAGAATATAAAAATTTATCAGTAATTTCTACAGAATTTTGGGAGAAATGCACAATTTTAAGCCACGTTAAAACTAATTTTAAATTCCTATTTTGTTTATCACGCAAATTGCTGTCGACTATTATATTTTTCGTTATTATTATGTGTTATTATTATTATTAAGCTGAGAAATTATGTGGTATAATTTTTGAAATAAATATTATGTCTTTGTAAAAAGTGGACCACTTTCAAAGCATATTCGTAATTTCATTAATTACTAAAATGAAATTACAAATGTTTAACATTTTGAAAAGATTTTTCGACAACTATTTATCAAAGAAAAAAAGCTCATAGCAGGTTGCATTCATTGCTGCTATTAACTCACTTTTTGCCAGATATGGACTTATACCACTTTCAAAGTAACCGGCTCATTTCACAGATGCACGGTTGATGTCCTTTTCTGATAGCTTGGCTTTCTCGTTCGACGGAAGCACCTCTTGCGACTTTTGGATGCGGGATTTTTTGGAGTAAAGTATCTACCGTTTTAACTCCAGTATTTGTGCCAGGTCTGAAATAATACAGCATTCGACGGCACGTTTTTGATATTTCGGCACTTCTGGGAAATATGGTTCTATGATTACAACACAATGTTGAACATGGGCCGCGAAATACTGAGGAGTGTTAATGGTATTTTTTATATTAATAATGGACTAATAAAACGCATTGTAGAGTGCTCTATAGAGGGAATTTATTTCTTATTAATCATGTATTCAAAAGAATTTCTATAATATTATTGATCAAAATGACATCAATTTTATTTTTTATATATTCTCCTTAGCCTTTATATGTTTTTTTTCAAAAATATTGAAACTTTATTCATTTCTGAATAATAAAGAAAATTGGACGTGTAGGAAACTAATAAAAATATTTATTTATTCATTCATTTAATGAATCATCGATTTAATTGAGAATTATTTTTTCTAATATTTCATTGAGAAATCGGAACAATTAGCATTAGGAAAGTGCTTTGTCTAGGAAAGTATTCGACTGCTATCTTTCGATGTTTCTTTAATTATTTTATTATTATGCTCCAGCTGTTCCAGGTCTTACATTGAAGGAGAAATTGAGGATCCGAATGGAACGTTTTTCATACCGATATGATGCTTTCTTTTTTCTGAAAGTTAACTATTTAAGATTGCATCTGCTCATCATTTATGAAAAAAAATTATGCATACAATTGCCACAATTTCTAAAAAAAACAAAAAACAATAATAGGAACATCGTTTATGAAAGAGTCGATGCTTACAGTACCTGTGATTTCTAAAAAAAGAACATTTTAAGAAGGAAACTCGGTTTAAACTTTTCGTAGAATTAAATTTTAATTCAATTTTTTTACTATCATTTTTTACACATTGTTTCATTTGCGTATTTCATATCTGAATAGGGTGTCAACATCAAATTGAGCATTCAATTTATAACGAATTCCGAAAGATTTCGCATTTAAATTATTCCATATTAGATAAATTATAATTAATTATATTAGATAAATGATACTAATGCTATTCATTAAATGAATAAACATAAGAAAAATAAAACGATTCAAAACGATTATTTAAATTTTAAACAACTTAACATAATCACCATAGTAACATAAATTATAATCGTCTGCCATTATTTAAAAACTTTATTTGCAATTAATTTATACTCAAATTTCAAAATAATCTTTAATAAAATGTTGTATTCGTCCTCCATAGTTTTTATCTTAGTTGTAATATATTTGGGCCGAAATATATATATATATATATATATATATGGTGAAAATATTATATTTTTTTTCTACCTGAGATTAGTTGATGCCTGATCGTATATCACTCACAACCAAACGAGAGGCGGAATCTGGCGGCTTGTTCTGACTGCAAAATCTTGTCCAAGTTCTCGATTCGGCTTATGGCAGGTACCACCTGAAAAAAGATTGATTACGAGAGAGTAATGGCGGATGAGGTAAAGAAAGTAGAAATAAAAACTCAAAACTCCAGAATCTTTTCTTCTCTCTCTTCACTTAGATGCGTTGCTTGTTTCGCTGAATAAATACAACTTGAAACTGATGGAAAGTTGAATTTGCAACAAATGAAATTCTGTACACTGTGCGAAAGTTAAGGAAGAATTTGAGAATAAATGAGATTTTTTTTTTTTTAAATCCCAAGAAATGTAGCTACCACGTAATTTATCAATCTACGGAATTTTTAATATAATTTCTGCATGCTGTTAAATGATACATTTGCAGAAATTATTAAAGTTGTTCTTATTTAAAATTATAATGAAAATTAAATATTATTGCAAGAGTTAGGGAAAATGAAATTTTGATGATAAATTTGAAATAATAAATTGTCTGTAAAGGAAAATTTGAGAAAATAATTTTATTTAAAAATGTTGGAAAAATCCTTTTTAGAAAAATAAATTATTTTAAGTAAAGAATGTACAATAAAAATCTTTTGTTAATACTTAAAAATCTTTTGTTAATTATCTAAGAGTAAAGTTTAATTAAAATTCCATAAATTCGTACCATTCCTGTCATCATAAAATGATAGTTGTTGTTTGATATCCAAATTTAAATAAACTAGAATTAAGCATTTATTCTAAAAATAATAAAATTTACGCAATCAGTAAATACAGATAATTTGATTCGACAGTCAAACATAACTGTTGGCAAAAGAAACTGCCAAATTTCATTCGGGATCAACTTGCATTCACATGATAAACAAAGGTGTCACTTTCTATTAACATTTTAATGTGATTACCAGCTTGCAACTATTTACATCATTTTCTAAATAAAACATTAGAATAATTATTTTATAACTGCAATTATTTATTAATTTTCGTTATTGTTGTTAATTTACAGTTTCATCTTTTAATTTTCTATGGCAGAGTAGTTTTGTTTTTGAATACGGATTTATAATGGATAAAAAAATTAAAATTCCATAATTAATCGTTACAGAGATTTATTTCTTATTTGCCCAATTATTCAATACCGTCATGTATTTACATTAAAATAATTGTATTCGTTAGTTTTTAAAGTCGCTGTAATCTAATTTGTATTTAAGCTTAAAGCACTTACAATCGATTTAATTTACATTTAATCTTTTTAATTAAATAATACTTATATGCCCTATTGAATTAGAAAAGCTTTTAAGCTTGAAAGAATAAATTGCTCTCTCGAATTTATAAGGCAAAAACTCTTTCTAATTTTCATGGTTCGTTCCTTTAATAATTTAAATATGCAGAGTGGAAACGGTAAACGTTTTCATGCGTTAATGACCCTTTTTTTCATTAAATAAAAAAATGTCAACTTACCATTTATTTTCAGTATTATAATGTTCTTAAACAGTTTTTTCTGCAAATTGCTTGATGTAAAAATCTTTATATATTATTTGAAATATTTTACAAAGATTGGAACTAGAGCTTCTAAATTTTGTAGGGAGTTATTTTATGATTAGTAAGTCTTTATTACGTAAATTTTAAATATTATTTTGTACTACTTACCTCGGGAGACCAGCAAGTTTATTTGGAATATTGGATGTGTTTGTCTTTAAATAACAAGTTTCTTATAGCTTAATGGTCATGATTTTGCCAAATTACTCTAACATTAAAGCCGTATTATTTTAATTGTTTGTTAAATTGTATATAATCATTTGCATTGAAGACATTCCATATCATCATAGCGCAATTAAAAATCTAAATATCCGGTTCATGCATCGTTTAAATTTCAAGATATTGAATCTTTACTTTTTAATTTTCTTGAAAACTACATAGATATTAAACAGATTTTTTTTCGCTTTCAATAGAAGAAAATCATGCTTTCGGATATTTGATGTAATAATGAAAATAATTTGAATTTCATCAAAAAATGTAATCTATTATTGGAAATTAGGCAAAAGACGTTTAAAAAAAATTGCCGAAATTCGCACGAATTTTAAACTAATATGACTAGAAATACATTTTTTTTAAAACTTTATAACAATGTAAAATCTTTTCATGTGCAGTAATATTGTTAGAAGTTATCGCGGAAAAGCAAAAAAATTCTGCTTAATTTTTAAATTATTAAAATTTCAAAAAAACTTGCTCCGAAATGCACGTTCTTACCTTACAAACTATATATCCGCAAACACAGAATTAAATGCTCAGTGCTGAATAATTTAAATAAACAATAATTAAAATAAAAGAGGAATTAATCCATTTATCTATCCAAAAAGTAAGTAGGCGAATCTTTGAAGAATTTAAGAGCATCATCATCAGTGTAATTTAATATTTAATAAAAAAATTACAAAACATTAAATTATTTAGCAAATATTACTCCATGACCAAATAATTGTTAATGTCTACATCAAATATTTGTCTTCGATGCAAACAGTTCTAAACATCAATGTATCTAAAATGTATAAAACTTGAACCTTTATTTAATTTAAGGAATTCATTTGCAAAATAATTGGTTGCTGTTTTAAAATAACTACTTTAATACGTATAGAGTAAATATTTTGAAACGTTCAATATTCAAATTTCAGCTTCATATACAGATACACTTTGTATGTATTTCTCTGTATTTAGTGTAAACTACAATATTATGACTACACATTTCGACTTGTAAATTTTTGTTGTGATATATTGAGTGTGTTTAAAGTAATACCATGCGCAGTAATTTTACTAAGTTCCATGATAACAAACCTAATTACTCGAAGCTTAAACTAATTTACTACACGATTTAACACAAGATGTTAATGATTTAAAAAGAAAATTCGAAGAAGTAATTAGTAATTAGAGAGTGTCTCCTTTTCTAAATCTACTACAATTTCCCTAGACTTTGCCAGACTATTTCAAAGGATTTTCTTTCGCATAGGTACTTTCAATGTGAATGACTGTAACAGCTGTAATCAATTACAAATGTTACTGAGTCGAATGAGATTACTATTATTAAAAGACTGATATAGTAACCTTTTCTTCTTTTCCTTTATTCCGTTCGTTTGTTCTAATTTTCGATTTCACTTAGGCATTTTATTTAATTCTTTAAAAAAATTAATTTTTCTTTGTTTTTTTTTTAATTTTTGCCTTCTGACATTTTTTGAAATTAACTTTCATAATTTTAAAATATGAGATAATAAGTAATGTATTGTTTCAGAACTAAAAAATGGTTTCCTTCAGCAGTTAGGCTCAAAGTCAGGAAGAGAGATTTACAAGCATTTTTAATGGAAGCCAGATAAGTTATTTCTAATTTTTGCTTCGAATTGGGCGAATTGATGGCAAAATTGATAAATCTATACAATACAAGAATTATGGTAATATATCTATTAAGATCAGAAATCCAACATCGAAAACCTGTATAAATACGATTGGCTAAAAAAAAATGTTCGGCGTTTCTAATAAATTACATCTTTTTCAGATTTTATTCATTTATCTTTTTACGCTATTAATTTATCGTTTGGTTTCTTACTATTAATTAATCTTTCATTACAAGAACGAATCGCGAGAATATCGTTTGGAGTTTTCGGACTCATTTTGCAGTTTAATTATCGCACTCTTGTAATACGTAACTTATGTTTATTCTTTAACGCGTATTTTTATTCTTTAACGAGTTTTTTTATATATCATAACCACACTTTTACTACTTTCACCGCACTCTTACGAATTGTGCTCATGTTCTAATATGTTGCATATATACATTATTAGAATATTACATTTATATTCTAAAATGTCGTAAATATTAGAATATAAATGTAAAATCAAGCTGCATTATATTATATTCATTGGGGTTTTATCACACATACAATAGCTTCCAGAAAATTCCAATAATAGAAAGCTTCTGATAGAATTATTTGATACTATATATTTGTTACTTTCATCTACTGACTTTCATGCTCCTATGACTATAGCCTTTCTGCTATTTAAACAGTGTAGAGAACATAAAATAGGAGAGACATCGGAAACTCTCATCAACTATCATTTGCTATGGCCAACACCCTATCTGCCCGGCTTCTGACATTTATTGAAGAAAATTTAATGAGGTGTATTTAAAAATGAGGTGTATTTAAAAATCGAGTCCAAAAGCTGGCTTAGATTGCAGATATAGTGATTAGATATATTATAGTATTAGATATATATTTTTATAGATATTAGATTAGATATAGTGATTTCTTAAACAAGTTATCAGTTTCCTGTTTTATTTTACAAGATCAGGCATTTACTATAGTTGTGACAAAATTCACAAAAATAATAATAAGCACATTAACAAGTAGACAGACAGACATAATTCCAAAAATCAGTCTTTTGCACACAGGAAGGTCTGAAACGAGGAAATTGAATATGGCTATTATAATGTTTCAAACTTCACACCAAATTTTATCCATCTAGTTGTTTACGTTTCTCAGTTATTGTGATAACATACACTCGACATGTATACAGGACTGATATACTCTCTCTGAATATATTTTTCGATGTTTTTTTTATTTATTTATCTTGTAACAGACAAAGAGGCAGACAGATAAAATTCCTTAAGCATTTTTTCGGATTCATGGAAGTTTGAAAACTGAAAATTCGTCATAATCTCGAGTTGGAATTTTTTAACAATTATATTGATGATGTTTGAATCAACATTATATACCATAAAAATATTATGAAATTTCAATTTTTTTATATAGTCTTATTTCTTTATTAATATAATTCTAAACATTCCGTTTTTTTGCGATTAATATAGATTGAGTTTTAAGGCTTTCGAATTCGTTAAAATAGGCATTATTTTTATTTAAGATGCCAGTATGTAAAGATTGTTTTACTGGATGCGTCAGCGATTGACTCAGCAAAATATAAATTTTATCGATTATAGATGCATAAAAAACTGATTTAAAAATTATGCAATGGCAAATAAGTGAACAAAATCGATATATCTCTTCTTGCAATAATTATCATAAAAATGATTTCAGTTTCATATCAACTTCTTTCAAAAAATTCTAATACATTTCAAAAGTTTTATAATGATATTTTAGTTTTGACGATGAAAAAGAAGAAAACATATCTTTAAAATATTTTTTATAACAGAGTAGAAGATTCTTTTTTTTTTTTTTTTTCATTTTCCGAATACTACATTCCTTCTTTACCACCAAACATGTCAGATAATGGAATGTTCAAAATATAGTTTTGAAACTATCCGGTGTTAATATAAAAACAATTTACTGCTGTCTCAAAATTCCAAACATATTTTATTGGCAGAAATGAAAAAAAAATAATAATAATTCGATAAGAAATTAATAAAACAGACTGAACTATATTAGAAATAATAGTTGTCGGGGGCCTTTAATGTTGTCATATTATATTTTATTGAATCCATTTTACACCGAATAAGTTATCACCTTCTCACATTGTTGCCAATTGTAAAAGGCTAAATATAGCGATCATTTGAGTACAATCATACCTTTGATAATAATAAGAAATTAATCACAGAATTAAGAGAAGAATTAAAATTTCAAGATTTTTATTAATTTGAAGTAAGAAAACAAGCATAGCTTCATGACATTAAATAAATAAAGAGAAAAAAAAGACTCTTTCAAACGAAAATCATGCCATTTCATTTTTTACGTACTTGTCAAATGAACTCGACTGACGTGATGCCACGGATGCATGATAATTTTAATTGCTTCTATCAGTTTAATATCCAAATATATGCAGTGTTATAGAATATTACTACATGCAGCAAATAAAAGGTTTGCAAAGGATTTCAAAGCTTAATTAATGCAATATGTTTGATGCATGAGTTTGATGCATGTTTGATTAGTTCCTTTGCATTTACTTGATTTTTTTTATTTCTCGTATATAAAGTATATACTATAAACTGGGACAATTTCACTGTATCTTTTTCTGCTGCTTTTTTAAACTGGCAATATGTAAAAACAGTTCAAAACTATCATCTCTGACTATCATAAACCATAACCACTATCGATTGTTAGCTTTACAATTTACGGGAGTTTGACATCTTATGTATGCATTTTTATTTTAAAATATAAAAAAATACAGCATCGATAAAGTTATCCCCGATAAGAGACAGCTTTGCCAACTGTGTTAAAACTAGGTGAATTTCCTAAAAATAGACGAAAATTTTTAAAATATGAAAGCTTTCTCTTAAAAGAATTAACTCTTTATTGTAAAAGAAGATATTGAAAAATATTCGGAACAAAAATGTGAACTTAACATAAACATGTCTAAACATAAAACCTGAATGGCTAAAAGAAATACAATTTTATCAGGAAAAACCAACTTCATACTGTTTCTATTGTAAGAAGAGTCAATGATATGCATGATATTTTGTATCTTCAGAAAAAAAATTCATCATAAATATTTGGAAAGTTAAAGTTCCCTCTGTTATTCGTACAAAGATATGACATTGCAAACTCTTCATTTCCGTACAAATGAGTGAATTTTTGAACCAAATGTTTGATACTTCTCAAGAATTTTAACACAAAAATCATCCCATGCTTTAGTTTTGAAGAATCGTACCCACAATCTTCTGGGTCGCATTGACCTTCAACATTTCATCATGTTTGTCAGATGGGTCATGTAAAAAAATGCATAATCAGATTCATTTCTGCTGTTGTGGTCATTCCTCTGATTGTTCTTCCACTTATGAGTCCTTCCCCCCCCCCCCAAATTTAATTCACTGTAGAAGTATTTGGAAGGTACCGGTTTTTCTCCTCAACTGTGAAATTGTGGATTTTGATTCTCCAAAGAATCAAAGAAATCTTTTGTGAAATGTATCAACAGACATTCTGTATTCTGCTCATTCAATAGGGTGTGATGTTCTTGGTTTATTTGAAAAGGAGTAGTTTACTTTAGAAATTGAATTCCAAATAAGAGTTGCATTTAAATTACATTGAAAATAAAAATTACATTGTCAGCCACTTCAAAGACAGCAATCTGTAACATAGTATCATCGTAATTTTGATACCTGCTGCTTCCCAATATTTTTCTAGTGATAAAATAAAAACGTTTGACTCCTTTTGAAAAATGTATACAATTATTTCAGAAAAAAGCAAATTCTATATTGCAATATTTAAGTTATGCACTACTTTACATATATATTTCTGTACGATGACCTATTTTTGATTAAATAAATTCTGTTCACTTTAACATAGATAAAATTTCTTCTCAGATGAAAACAAGTGTCATCCTTGTCATCTGACTTCGGTTCAAAATTACGCGGTCCGTCACCAAATAGCCCTAGTGTTGCTTTAAAACGAGACGTTAATATAACTAAGCTAAACTAAACTTCTCAGATGAAAAATAAATTTATAATCCCATTATTTATGTAATGATTTCATTAAAATCATATGTATTTTTCTGTATACTTTATATACACCAAAAAAGCATTCTGTTTTAATACTTTTTTTTTTCATTTTTCATTTTCGTCGATATGCGAGTCAAATAGATTTTCTGGGAAAAATTCGCGGTTTAAATGCTTAATCCCTTGTTCTACAGAATCGCCGATTTAGAAAATGGTTGGTCCCCTAACCCAACGATCGTCATGTAGAATTAATTCTGCTCATGATCGTGTTCTTTCAGGCGAAGAAGAAAGAAAGATTTTTAATTCGCATTTCTTCTCCCTTGGCCTCATTTCTCACGCCTTAATTGACGCTTCCTTCTTCGTCTCATCGCCAAGCGTCGCCAATCGACTCGATCTCTCTCGGACTTTCATTTCAACCAACTAATGTGGTGAGAAATTTCAGTCGTAAAAAAAGAACTGTATAATGTCATTGGGACGTGAACGGAATATCTCATCGTCTAGCAAAAGTATCCGTTACACAGGTATCGATTCGCTCGCATTATCTCACATGGAATAGATTGGCGAGCAATTAGGCTTAATTGAAGAAATTCGAAAGACATTTGCTGTGACAGATCTAATGTCACGTGATCATGAGACACGCATTTAAATCTGTGGTTTTTCGAATGAGTTATGGGTTGTTCGGAGAATTTTGTATTAAATGCAATTTAAGGAATATTCATTTTATAAAACTGCCGTTAAATGTACTAATATTTTTCCTCAAGGCATACAGGGTAACAAGGAAGGAATTCTGCCTTAAAATTGTATTCATAGTTAAGAATTCGAATTACATATCGGTTTGCAAAGTTAATTAAATTAATTAAAATATTTAAATTAATTTCTCTTACTTGTAGGTATAAACATAAAATGCTTAGTTTGCAATGTTTAGTAAGTATGTCTTAATTTACCTTACCTTACAATACCTTAATTTATCATTAAGGATGTTGTCATAGCAACAATTCTAAAAAAATATGACAGAATATAAACTTTGGAACTTGTAGCCGTTCAATTTTTTTTTAAATCCGTATTGTAAGGTTTGTACTTAAGTTCGTTTTTAAATATTTTGTTGCTAAACAAATTGAAATAATGAACAACCAAACATTGGTCAAAGCAGATTTTTCCTTTTTTGCAATAAATGTAGATGCATGTGAGGAATATCTTAGATTGTAATTTTGAAGAAATTTTTCTGTTTTTTTAATGTTTTTAATTAACAATTAGTTAATTTATTTCTCACTGTTATTAACATGCATTTGGGGAAATATCTGCTGTTTTCCCACTAACTGAAGTAAAAAGTGACGAGAATCAATTGCACATACATTCAAAGATTATTGTGCGCTTTCTTCATAACATAAAAAAAATGACAAGATTAATTTCAACTACTTTCCGTTAGAAATTATAATAACATTATGGAAAACATGAAAATAAATAGGCATAATTTATCCAATTAATAATAAAAATTTTACTTTCAAGATAAACGAAAGTGCTGGAGTTGAAAAAAATTATCAAAAATATATGCGCTAAAGCATTCTTTCCAACAAGTTGCTTATTGTTTAAATAAAAATCATTATCTGTTATGACTAACGGAACATACTTATCTGGTTTAACCCTTATCGTGAACGAATTTTAAATGTCTGATTGACAATTTATATTCAATAATGCAATCTATCACAACAGGAACTGCATTCTTGTAATTAGAAGAACGAATTTCCGATTTTGATTTCTGAACGATCTTGTGTAGTAAAACTAAGTATAATAAAGAATTTTTTTTAAATTATTAATAAGAGAACATGACTATGATTTTAAATGATATGAATCTTTATATGCATAGAATAACTTTCTTCTTATTTTTTCAAAAATTATTGGAAAAGCAGAAACAAATAATAAATTGATAATCAGGAAAATATGTTTAATAATATTAGTTTTAAGAACTAAGTTCCTCATAAAACATGTTCTAAGGCATATATGCTAGTAGAAAAATATCCAATTTAATATCTAGTTACTTCTGAAGAAATTTATTAATATGCCAAAGCTGTATATATCAAATAACAGAAACCACCGAATATTTTTATTTCCTAGTGCATGAAGTCAGCAAAGAAAAAAAATATTACCAAAAAAGTTATTTTCTAAATCTTGATGAACTTTTCAAATCTTTCCGAGTTCGAAAAGCTCTTTTTTGGAATTTGACTATTTGTCTGTGGGCACGTCAAATTTAACAAGCAGATAAAATTTGATATGGGGTCTTTACACCAAATTTGTATTTTCTGTCAATGTTTGAAATGAATCCATTCATATAAAGTTTGTTAATCTTTCTGTAAAAGTGCAAGAGAACAAGATAACAACAAAACACAAAATGGATAAAACTTGGTACGACAAAGTTTGAGCATTTAAATAAAATTTATCAAAGAATTGTCTGATTGTCGGTCTGCGAATTTGCATACATATAAACGCGATAACTAAAAAAATGTAATAACTGTAAAGAATACTAGAAGTTTATATGTAAATTTTTTTTTAATTTTGTTTTTTTTATCAATTTTTATTTTCAATAAAAAGCTTCCAAAATTTGTATGTTTATTACTATACCATGAAAGAAACCAAAAGTGTTATCTCTCCAAATCTTTCTCGTGTGTACTCTAATAAAGGTATTGTCCTCGAGTACGCCTTGCATACCGTTGGCGTGTAATATTTACGAAACCTTTACCTATGACGTGAATTTAGCATTTTTATTGAATCTAGGTGAGTTATTTGGTGATTAATCCATGGCGTTCATTTAATGGTATCCAAAAATCGCATTTATGTTTTAGATGCGTTTTTCCTAATCGATTGATACAAAAAAACTGACACAAGACTACACTTCTAGTCGCAAAATCACATACCAAATTTGATATATTTAAGTCATTGCGACTTTATCTCTTTTAAATGTTTTTAAATGTACAGACCGACAGACGGTCAATCCTTCTTTGGATTTGGCTCAAAATTCGACACATGTCTAGACTATAGATGTTAATTCTTTGTGCCGAATTTTATCCACTTAGCTCTCTTCATTTTGTAATTATGATTTTAAATTATATTCGAACAGTCGGAAAGACAGACTTCCACTGAGCATATTTTGCTAAAAACTTGATAGAAATCTACAAATTTAATATAAAGGCCGAATAGTAAATTCCATCCATTCAGATAGAAGCATTCTTCAAAATCTCAATTTCAAATTTTTTCGGCGATTACTATATTTTTTCTATACTATGTATACAAGAAAGTTCATATGCGGCACTCAAAAAATAAAATTCTGAGTAATCATGGCATTCATTACGCTGTCCAAATTTCACAACTTTTAGACAAGGGTGAAGAGTGTCACTTTTATTAAGGAGGGTGGAATTTTTAGGAAACCACTTTCGCCTATTTTAGATTTAAATCAATGAATTGTAAGAATAGAAAATCTCATTGCTCTCTGTGAATATTAGCTATAAAAGTTTATTATCAATAACATATAAAAAATCAAATATATGTGTAAACTTTCTAAAATAATTTTATCAAAGCTTCAGATAAAAATTTCTTCATGCATAATATGTTGAAAGCAAGAGACTTACAAGAAGAAAATTTGCATATCTACCAACAAATTGTACATATCATTCTGGTTCTTAATAATAGAAATAATTTATGATTAGATTTCTTTTGAAAATATGTTTGTGCAACTTTCTGATTTCCTGCTTTATATAAAATGCATAAGCTCAGATATATTTTGATTAACATATCATTTAAAAACATTTTATAGCAAATTATTTTTTTGGAAATTCAATATATTTCTGTGAGATTATTTCAAAATTTCCGTTAGAATTTCAAAAGGAAGTATTCTTCTTCACAGATTTTTTAAAAGTACACTGACAACACTTAATAAAATTTGTCGAAATTCACACTATAAATTGTTTTGTATTTTACTCATACTTTGATATTTCGTGCTGAATGTTCTTTCAGAAAATTATTTATTTTCCAATCTCGCAGATATTGATTTATATAGCATTATTATGAGCATTGAATATATAGGCATCATGACTTTTAGAAAGAAACTATTTTATATCAAACAATTTGGTGGTAATGCAATGATATTCTTCTATTTTGTTATCAAATTTTAGTTCATTCTTGATTTCGTGATATTCAAGCAGTAATTATAATTATGTCTAACTTAATTTTTGCTAAATTTTCTAAATTTATCAGAAAATAATTGTTACAAAATTATTCGAAAATTTTACTAATGTTTGGACTGAATGAATTTCAACATAATATTTTTTTATTATATATGGATATTTATATAAATTAGAAAACTTGGAGAAACTTCGTCAGTGTAGAAAATTCTATAATACTGACTATTTTCTTAATTAATAAAAATAAAGGGCACTAAATGTTTTGACGGGAATCAATTAACGTTTAATTAACTTATATTTTAATTATCAAAATGACAAGTAATTAACATTTGCTCAATTTCATTTATTTGAGAATTGTATTTGTCATGTAGCCATAAATTTATAACTATTTATAATCTGATTATTGTTGCTCTAAATATTTAAAACTCATTGATATCAGTTAAATGAAAATATTTTAAAACGAATGTAAACTTCAAACTTTGTTTTAAAATATTTCAAAACTTTATACTTATTTGCAAATCAACAATTTTTAATATTTTTTACATTTTTTCCTGGAGTTTTATTTAAGCAATTATTCTTTTGAAGTTCTTCAATAGAAGTAACTTTTAATATTCCCTAAAAGTTTTCCTTTCGTCCGATATTGCATTGATAATTCTTGTATCGGGATCTTTTATCAAAGAATAGTCTCGAATTTCTCTTTCTTTATCACTTATTCGAAATTTCGTAAAAGATAAATAACAAATATACATAATCTAAAAACGATTTTTTAAATTTGAAATAATCACATTTCTTTCAATAGTTTGTTTACTTCCATTTCTGTTGAAATAATGTTGTTTACATCATTTAGTGAGGCCTAGATTATGTTTTTGCATTTTAAATGACACAATACTAAATTCAAAAAACAAAAAAGAATCGGTAAAAGTACACAACAATGAATTCAATAAGGAAAATTTAATTTCGGACAATTTTTTAATTTCATTCATTGAAAAGCAGTTTTACTTTGAAAGATGGCACCAGTTCAAAAGATCAAAATAGTGTTTATATATTATTGGAATAGTTTCTTCAGAAAATAGTATTTTACATTCTTAAGTTAGTCATTGCTAACAAAAGTCACAAATTCCTATAATTTTTTTTTTGAAATTTACAAATATTTCTTCAGAAC
>JAPMOR010026298.1:97203-232510 GCA_026543865.1 Argiope aurantia
ATCATTTTTGCAAGTAATTACATGTATTTCTACACACATTTAGTTTGAATGCAAGGATAAAACACTCCTTATCCCTATAAATCAACCAGAAAGTTCAATTTTTCATGATTAAAATAATAATTTTATATACGAGATTTATTATTATACTATATATATATATATTAATTAGGGAATAAAATATCTTGCTATAAAAAATAGATAAATAAATAAATTGGCATTTTTTGTGAACAAAATAACAATTGAAAGTTCATTAAGTTTCTTAAAAGAATTAAGAAATATTCTCAATTATTTCATCATTGATCATATAACTTCTACAGTAAAAGAATTCTTCACACTCTGAAAAAAATAAATTAAATAAGTAATATTATGTAATAAAGTTGCCATTTAATACATACAAACAATCTTTGAATAAGTACAATTTTTAAGAGAAAAATAAATTTATCATACCATAGAATAATGATAATGCAATTAAAATTCCTATTTACCAAAATAAATAGAGATTGATGAAAACTTATATATATATATCTACATTAAAACTCTTGATAAAAACTTATAAATATTTTAATGTAGATATATTTAAGAGCATAATATTATATAATGTCTGTATATAAATATGTATATAAACATTTTAATATTAGCGAAATAAACTTAAACCATGACTTTAAGGTAATAAGTAAAACAATAATGCAGTAAAAACATAGAGTGTAGATATATTAAATAGCATGTAAATTGCTTAGTCCTCAAGAAATTCTAAATAAACCAATTCTCCTTTTATAAGTTTTAAAGACAACAGCAATTAAAGTAAAGTTTCTGATACGATTAAAACAGTGGATAATTACACAAACCACAAACAAAAAAAAATTAAAAATCCTATTAAAAGAATATAAATATCTGCCAACAATAAATTTAGCATAAAAGGGCGAAATTCGGGCAATTTATTTTGGCTTGGATGTAAAGCTTTATTTAAATATTTTTAATGATATTTTTCTTAAGAATTTTTATAAATCGCAGGGAGAAACTTTAACGATTAATCATTTTTATTCATTTTTACGAGAAAGAGAAAGAGGAAGAGGAAGATAAAAAAAAATGGCTTTCTTAAATTCTCCAGCAGCCAACTTCATCCCTTACACTCAGTTAAGCATAAGAAATTTCATCTGCTCTAAGTCTTTCATGACTAACATTTGTGCTATAAATTAAATGGAGACATATCTGCCTCATTTTCCAAGGTACGAAAATAAATCCTTTTTTAAAGCTGCACGTTTAACGACTGAATAACAATGAATTACATTTAACTTTGGACTTTTTAACGACTGGTTGGATTTTTTTTTCAAAGTTAAAGAAATAGAAAACGATTCTTCGCGTTCTATGGAATGTTTTTAAAATTGCTAATGAAGAAATTTTATGCTTGTTCAGCAGAAAAATCAGAGTTGTGTTTTTGTTTAAGTGATTGAATTCAACAGAATAAATAATGAAAGTTTGGAATTAAATTACAAATGTATACTATTTGAATATATTAAATCAATAGTCGTTTCGTTACAAAGTTTGGTTTCCGAAAATGCATAAAGAATAAATGGAAAATATTTCTTTGTTTATAGTTTTATAGTTCAGTATATTTTTGGAAGTACAAATGAGGATTTTATATTCTACTCTGCGATACATTTTATACTTTTATTCATTTACAAATGATGCACTGATATATCTTATTTCTTTTAACAACAAAATGTACGTAAAATCCTCTTGTATATTCTTATTCTTGGTATAAAAATATTTGATTTTTTTAAACACGATTTCCAATATATTTTTGTTTAAAAGACTTTATCATGAAAAATGAATAGTTTTAATTATTCTATTAATTAAAAATGATTCTTTTTTTATGAAATGGAACTCTAAATTCTGAGTAGAAACGCCAAACATTCATTGCATTCTGATTTAGTGAAATTTTTTGAGAAATCTATAAGAACTTTAAAAAAAATAAAAAAAGAAGATTAAAGTCTATTAAGCAACGTTTTTCATACTAAAATTATATTTCAGTTTTGAAGACAACCCATTATTTAAAAAAATCAACTGAAGCTCAACTATACATGTGAAACATAGCAAAATGGAAAAGTTAAAAAAAAAAAATGTCAACAGTTTCAATTTTAATATACGTTTGTTTTTATACAATTTGTTTTATGGTCTCAAATTTCCTTGGCATATGCTTAAACAGCAAATTATATCTCTTAAAAAGGGAAGAGGTTTAAAAAAGACAAGGGAAATGTTTTACAAACACATTCATTCGAATTCATTAGAAAATGAAATAAATTATCACTTCTGATATCCATTGGGTAGTAGCTCTTGTGTTCCAATTGTAATTAATGATTTTGTTATGATCCTCAGAAAGAAATTTCTTTAATATTTTTAATCAAGTTTATTTGAAACGCAATTTTTCGATGATAATTTTAATCTAATTTAGTTTAGCTTATATAGGCAAGGCAAGAATTTGTAATAAACTGAAAATGTAGCATTTTTCGCTGATTAAACTCAACATATAGACACTTAAGTATGATCTGGTAGAAGTGTGATTTAATTACAAATTATAGGAAAGTATTGTCTTTCAGGGAATTTTCGGGGGAAACTTGTTTATATTTGTGTTTTCCATAAAATCTCCTGAAACAGGCTTAATTTCAACGAGCAATGCGCTGTTAAAACAAACTTCAATCTAACAGCTTTTTCGAATAATGCTGATTAAAAGTACAACCAGGGAATATAATCCATAGTCGTCTTTCCCTTATAAAGTTTCTTAGGCCTGACCATGATTTTAATCACATTTGGATGCACGAAAACAACTTCAAAAGTAGGAGCTATTTGAGTATCTAAAATTAGCGGTAGAGTATTTCGAAATAATTAATATAAACTGTTGACTTGAAACTATCAAATATCATTTTAATATAACGAGAAATAATTCGGTGCTTTTAGATATTCAAAAATTAGCTAAATTTCTGAATGTTTTCGCTGAGAGAGTGCAATTATGCGGCTTAAATTCGAATATTTGCTTACGTATAAAATTTCTCTTGTGTCTGTACTTCAAAGACAACATCAGTTTCCAATTATTTAGCCTGGTTTCGATCATTTTGTGTATTTAACGTCTCCGAAGTCTTTTTATAAGTCATATTCTAATAGATAAGCTTTTCTCAAATTACGCATTCTATCTTTTCTGACTTATTAATACCCAGAACGCCAATTTAGATCTCGCCTATAAATGGCACATGAGCCAGAGCATGCTTCACCAAAAAGAACGGCGGTAATTTGTAAGCCGAATCTCGAGTTAATGACTAGAAGTTAAGAATGAAGCTCAGCTCTATTTTAAGTTTATTCGCTTCTGTGTTCGGGATCTTAAACGGAGTTCATTATGTGTTGCATCTGATACCGTTTTAATTTAATTAATCTAAGGAGTGCTTAACAGAAAACTAAATGCAATACTTTAGGATAATTTGTTAGGATTATTTTCGCTTATAATACACAAATGCTTGTGAATAGTTGTTGGTTGTTTGTATTTTACATGCGTTTTATTAACTTCCTTTGGCTACCAACTTTTTCCATTTGGAATATTAGGTTTTCAATTGATTGCCTTTAAAATTTGCATTTTAGTTTAAAACTGGATATGTATAACAATATCAGGTATTCTGAGGCATTGATCTACGTAAATGTATTTTAAAAATCGAGTAGTAAAAAAATTAGGCTGTGCAGTTAATATTTATTTATTTATTTTATTGTATTGGAATAAACTGTTTTGACAGTTTCAGAAAAATCCAAATGCAAGAACTCCAAATTGCAACTTTTTTTCAATCATTATAATAAACATAATTCTTAACCATTTAAGAAACAAGTTATAAGTACTTTTATTTATGAATTTCAATTTGCTCATACTCCCAGTGCAGCGAGCAATACATACCATAAATGAGGAACTATATATATATATGAAAAACATCACAACTTAGATGTACGATGGCTGCTACTACATATGAATACAATATATATATAATTTTGTAAGATTACAGCTGTATTAGATATATATGGAAAGTAATGATAGAATAATTGCACATTTTTGGCCATCTTATTTTTTTTTCTCGATAATTATTAAGAACAACAATCGTTTCCAATTAAGAAAAAAAAAACATAAAATTCGATTCACACAACAAAATCAAAAGAACAATTGAAAATTACATTTTTAATTAAGACTAATTAATTAATTTACCAGACTGAAAGACAAGTGGGTGTGGTCTTCCCAAAACTTTCTTGCATGCTCTCTACTAAACTTGTCATGCAAGAAAACGCCTTATATGGCACTGATGTACAATAGTTGGGAAATATTAACTTTTACCATGAATTAACCATTTTTACTGAATTGATTGACGATTAATCCGTGATATGCATTAATAATATCCGAAAATCGAATTTGTATTTTAAACACGTTTTGCTCAAATAATTAAAAAATGCGTCACAAAAATGCATTTGTAGTTCCAAAATCCCATATTAAATTTGATATATTTAAGTCATTTCGTTTTTGAATTATCGTTTTTACTTCTTTCTGAAAGTACATACTTACAGACAGTCAATCCGTGGTTGGATTTGGCTCTAAAATTGGCAGGCGTCAACACTACAGATGTTAAACCTGTGTACCGAATCTTATTTACCCAGCTCTCTTCCTTTTGTAATTATTGTGTTAATTTATATTCGAACAGCCAAATTGGCGGATTTCCTCTGAACAAGTTTTACTCAAAATTTGACAGAAAGAAGAAAATTTGATGTAGAGATCGTACACTAAATTTCGACTGTCTAGTTCAAAGAGATTTTGAGTTATCTTTATTACAGACAAACGGACATTTACCAAAAATGCCTTTTTCGCATTTGGAGTGGTCTTAAACATGGAGATTCGTCAAAATCTCGAGTTCTAATTTTTTTGACAATTATTATAATTTCTCCATATTACGTACACGAGAAAGTAAATAAGAAGTCGAGCATTACAAAAACAACACGCCAACAGCGATCTATTATAAAAGTACCGTCAATAGAAGACCAATATAATAGATGAATTTCAAACGAATTAAGACGAAGTAAAATCAGCGAAGACCATTAGGATAATAAAAAATATAGCCAGACAGCAAAACGAAACAATTCGAAATCAAGTTAAATTCTATAGTATATTCTAACCATTGAAATTAATGACTTAGGTAATGGATGCTAAGAAACTTTGTAATGTTGATTTTGTGGTAGTAGTTTCTTATCCTATGTAAAGGCCAATGTAACGTTGAGTTCAGTCCTTTTCAGCCAATAAGTAATTTTTAATCCTCAACAATATCCTGATATCTATGATTTTTTTTTCTCTTCTTCCGGATTGGTCAAGACAAAAAGCAAAGATTAACACTATAAACACTTCATTCAACTACTAGCAGTACCCGCACAGCGTTGACCGTGGCATAGCATCCAGGAGGAAAAATTAGCTTTAATTCAATGCCGGGTTTATATTCGGCCAGTAGTAGCGCATGAGGACAAAGGCTGAAAAGTGCTGTTCGATCTATGGTAAGTAATTATCCCTAAGGGAGAATAACATGCCATGATATTATATATTTTTTTCTTACTGCACGTGTGTTTGTAAAATTTGGCGGGTTTTTTTCTGGCGTGAAAAAATTAATAACTTATCATAGATTAATTCCAACATTCTTTTGCTATTTGTTCTTTCTGAGGCGAGGTTGTGTGTGTGTGCGCGCGTGTGTGTGTGTGTTTCATTTTATTTGCCATCTTTTTTTCTATAGTTTTCCAAATTGAGGTAAGTTGACCTTTTTTTTTTATCTTACTATGTTTCTTTGGATAATTATCTATCATTTTAATACGGTGGGCAGTGAAAAAAAATTCAGGGGCACCAAAACAGCTATTTATAGCCAAACATGGAATACCTGAATCTATCTTATGGAATTGTGGCAAACATAAATCGGTCCCTTTCTGCGCATGCGCTGCCTACTGGGCGAGTGTAAACCCGGCATAAGTCTAGCCTCCACCCGTTATGAGATGGGCATGTCACGCAACATCAAACAAACATAAAAATATATTTAGAAATCATCAAAAATAACTACAAAACAATTTTTTATAGTACAAATTCAGAAATATTTACTGTTAAAAAAGTAAAAATAAGATATGTTCATAGACAAAACAATTTACTAAAAATATACAATAGAGAAGCTGTTTTAAAATTTAAAAATATACAAATAAGTCATTGTGCCCATTGTTCCACCTTTGTTTATCAACTCTGTATAATCTGATAAGAAAATAAAATTCAGCTTGCTTCATAATATTTCTTTGTAAACTATATTGGCTTTTTTTCCTTCTGGTGCAAGACAGAAAGATTTTGTTTGGATGTAACTCTAGAAAGGGACACATAAAGTTGTCCATGAAAGAAACATTCTTCGCTTAAGTCAATTCCAGCAGTGTGAAACGTTTGTACTTGGGCTTTGTTTATTGTCATGGCGAAACAAAGCCTAACTGGAACTGAACACGTTTGAAGGAAAACGGTAATGTTGGAATGCGAGGGATTTTTTAGTATTAAAACTGATTCTCCAGCACCAGACAGTTTAAAGTATAGCCTCAAGGAACAACACTGATACAAAATTATTTTCACGGAAAAAAAAGTTTAACACCAAATTCTAGCGAAATGGCCGATTGTGACCCGAACTGCAGCAATAGCGTTTCCAATCATAAGGTTCCGATGAACGCTGCAGCATATTATTAACGGAATATAACGTTAATATAATTAACGGAATTAACGTTAATATAATTATTTATTATATTAACGGAAATATAGAAAAAAAATCAATAAATGCAGTAAAATCGAATGCACACAAAAAAAGTTTAATCGAAAATAATGAAAGCAGAAGAAGTATGTACAGCAAAGAAAAATCAAGTGAAATGAACAGGAAAGACCTAAATACAGTAAAACAGTAATTTAAAAAAAATGGCTGCAATGTAAACCCAAACAAAACGCCACCGAAAAATTACCAACCACGCAAGGCGCCAAATGACTATATATCAAAGTTTAGCCAATAGGAGCACCAATTTTTAAAATTAGTTTGTGTGGAGGAAGACCAGATGCATTAAGAGAATTTAAAAATTCAAATGGATAATGAACAGCTTCTTCACTATCCACAACTGTGTCCATTGAAGGATAAACTTGGTCTAGGATATCGAGTAAAGATGGTGTGGAAGGATTTCTTCTAATTTAACTTTCCCTTCTAAAAACAACACAAGCCTTTTGATTCATCTTTCCATTTTAAAGCTGAACAATATGGACAGACTAAAGGCATTGTTCCTATTGAAACTGAAGCATCATTTCTGTAATCTACGCATGCATTGCAATTTAGGGAGGAGTACTGAACAGGAACAATATCAGGAACGTTTGTTTTTTCACTTCTTCTCCTCTGTCTCAAATTTAAATGTCTTTCTCTGTCAGCAGACAGGCGATCATTTCACTCCTCAGGAGATTCATTCTGTCTCCGCAATTAGGTTGTAGTACGATTTAAAGGAAGATGGTTATTTCGCCCATTAAAAGACCTCCTTCCCTAAGTGTGAACATTATTTCTCTGATATTCGCTAACCGAATGTTTCTTTCCTCTTCATTTTCCTTCTCGCGCAACAAACGAAGCTTTTTGGCATTTAATGTGTTCCGGGAAAGGTTGGATTTCCTTCTTTTGAGAGTAATGATATTTGAATCGCTGTTTAACATTAGACGTAAACAAAGAAATGTATTGCATATGCATACCATAGCCCTTGCTATTTGCGCATGCACAGTATGAAGTTTTCGCACATGCGCAGATAAATGCAAAGCCCAAATACTGCTGTTTTACGCATACGTGAATCGTAGTAGGAAAATAATTAAAATCGCAATTATAAAGCTCCTTTTTTTATTTTGACATGACTTCATTATACTAAAACCTCCCCTAATGTATGCCCTACAAAATATGGTATAAATAGCTCCAATATCAGTTAAGTATTTCTCCAGTTTTTCGAGTTCAGACATACAGACGCTTTCAGAACTTCATTTTATACTATGTATAGATACTCAAAGGTTTTGCAATATGCGGAAATCAAAGTATTAATGTATCAGGCAATTAATCATGTTAATTCGATTAACACTGTAAAAAAATCATCTGAAACCCTTTTTATAGCACTTGAAGAGGCACTGATAATCTTTCCTGATATGTCATTCACAGATGTCGTTTCTTTTTTTTTTGTTTGTTTTTTCTCTCACTCTCAAAATCTATTAGTTACTAAAAATATAATCCGCAAATTTTTTTTAAAAAGAAATGTTTCTCTTTAGTAAATTCTTGATCGCTTTACTCTAGTGATAGCATGCCCCGTGATGGGACCACCTGTCGCTACAGAGGTGAAAAACAGTTCATCTAAAAAGCATAAATGTTGGCTTCAAACCAACTGGCGCTGAAATTGAATTGTGTTGTTTATGGTTGAGTAGATAACATTTTATCAATAGTATAACAGTTGGTTTTTCAGAATAAAAATATACTTCTTGATATTATGTTACTTACTATTATTTTGGCATTATTCTATTATTAAATTCTTTCGTGGATAACGTATGAAAGGAATTTTGAAACTAAATGAAATATATGAAATCATAAAACAGATGGTAGTCATAACAATAAAAATTAGAAATAATTAATTCGTTATTATTAATTAAAACTAATCGTCTGAAATAAATACATTCAAAGATATGGAAATCAGTTTGACGCTGATGGATGTGAATTATTCTATTTACATACAGATATTTCATAAAGAATATATAAATATTATCACAAAATCAGATATTTTAAATCGGAGTCTTGCTTGCATTATAAACTGGCTTTGTTTCGAACTTCAGTCTGCCTTACATTGTAAAGAAAATTTTTAATTCTAAATTCAGTATAAATAATGTCAATATAAAATGGTACTTAAAATTTTTAAGAATTATATAAGTTGTACATTTCTCGAAAATGAATTCATTGGAAAAGAAGCATAATAAATATCACTTAGTTTCTAAAATAGACTTGAAATAAAAATTTACGGTTCCACTTTTTTGTAAAAAGCGTCCCAAAATTAACGCAAGATTTAAATTTGCCACCATTCGTGCAGCAAAGTGTTGGCAACCCTCTTAAAAAAATTGGCAATGAATAGTTTAAGGTTGTTAAAAATGGAGCATTACACGATAGACAACGTGTTAACACAAGAATTGCATTAAATAAAAAAATCCGTTTTTTCCTTTAACTTTTTAAATGTTTATTGATCGTAAAGTACACAGGATAGAGTTATCTATGGAATAACACATAGGACAAATAGCCTCCATGACTTTGCTGGCACATACGCAATCTTTTGTTGAAATTTTCAATGACCATTTTGCATAAATGTGATTGAATTCCATGGATAAAGCGTTGAATTTCCCTATAAAAAGAAATGCAATGGTGTTAAATCACACGATATAGGAAGTCAATTCTCAGATTTTCGAACTGTGGTCGCCAGACTTTCCTTATATTTGAAATATTGTTCAACAATGAAAACACATTTTTCTATTGTGTAACGCTCCATTTTTAATAATCCTAAACTCTCAGCTACCAAATGTTTTTTTAAATAGGGTTGCCAAACACTTTATAGCATGAATGGTGGCAAATTCAAATTTTGCATTAATTTTGGGACACCCTTTGTAATTTTCAAATATCATCTTTTTTCTGGAAATGCAAAGTTCTAAAGGTAAATTCTAAAAACTCTCTATTTATTCGCATTTTTCATTACATAGATATGTAATAAATTTGTAGCTTTCTTTTATAATAAACATGCAATCTAATGAGAGTACATGTTTATTATTCAAGATATTGACACATACACATACTGCTGTCTTTTTACATAATACCAAAGCAATTTCTACGGTTTTTGGAAAAACTGTGGTCTAGTGGTAAAATCTGGTGACCCGTCGTATAAGCGGTTCTGGTGCACATTAAATCCGTCGGGGCAAACGTCCTCCCACTGACGTGGTGTATAAGCTTGGAGAGGAGGTGTTAGCTCAGGTGTAGTCCTCGTCATCTGACCGAGGCTCAAAATTACGGGGTCCATTCCAAAATAGCTCTAGTATTGCTTTAAAACGGGACGTTAATTTAACTAAAATAAACAAATGTTTTTGGAAGAAATAAAAGGGTTGCATTTTGATGCAATTATTTGAGTGGATATTATAATATAGTTTTTGAATCATCACACCTATGCACAATATTTTAACCTTCTTCATAATGCAGGTACTTATCCAACAAAATCTGTGTTAGGGCATGATAAAAAAAAAACTTGATTCTCTTGACATCCCATTCATATGATAAAGAGCAAGGATGCGACATGGTTATTGTTAAAATTTGAGTTTAAATTATCGCAATATATGCATATGATGGTCTCAGTAGAGGATATATATCACCATCAACTCGATGTCCTTGTGCAGTATCTTATATTTTGGAGTGATATTGTATTCTTCCTCGCCATGCAAATACACGATAAATTCCTAACTTAAACACCACGTTTAATTTGGCGTGCTTTATGTGAGCGCAAACTGATTTCATCGTTTTAAAGAGTTGAACAATAAATAAAAAGGATGAATTGCCACTTGTCTTGATAATTACAGCTCTTAAAAGAAAACAAAAAATAGCTTTATAAAGAACAACGCACAGAGATAAAATAAATCCATAAAAGATGTTCTCGCCAATTAAACTTAAATCAAGGAAATTCGAAAGCACGTGCGCCTTTAATCTTTAGAATCGAGTAATTGATATACACCGTTGAGATTTGTAATAGAAAACGGGAGTCCTTTCACTAGAGCCTCATGAATATGGAAAGCGGCAAAGGATAAGACAACATTTATCAGTTCTAATCGGTCCGGGCTTCCCTCCGATGTCGTCTCCTGATAAGAGGAATGAATTTTCAGTTGATTCCTGATTAGAGGATGGTAAAACCTTTTGTTTCGACGTTCAATTAAATGAGATTCTGCAGACGGAAGGCCTTTCATTCTGGAAAGAACTCTAAACATTGAAAATGAATGCAATTATTTATCAGAGTCATTTGGAGCTTGCTTCAAACGAGGAAGCATTTCGGCTTAACGAAGTAGTTTAGAGTTGTAATGTACAATGTGGGGTTGGCTGGCTTTAAAGAGTCATTTGGAAAGTGTTGGTAATTTTTTGGAATTTTGCGAAATGATGGAACTTAGGATTTATGAAACCTAGGAAAGAAAATATTTTTCGTATTAGTTGTCATGAATTCATTTCTTACTTATGGTACAGATTTAGATGAAGAATTTTCCTTTTACATAAGGGCTAATATTGCGTCTTAAAGGACCCGGCATTTCAAATTAGATTAGAGTGTTCTCAATTGTGATTGTTTGTCTTGGATTGTAAAAACGCCCCAGATTAGTCCGTAGTTTATTTAATAAATAAATCTCTATTATTTATTAAATAAACTACGGGTCCTCCATTGTGATTGTTTGTTTTGGATTTAAAAAAACTCCTCAGATTGGCCCGTAGTTTATTTAATAAATTAATATATCTATTATCTATTAAATAAACGATTCAATATTGTCTAGATTTAATTTTTTAAAGAAAGCAGCTAAGACAATTTCATTTAAAATTGCCACCATTTCTTATAATTTAACTAGATGTTCTTAGACAATTTTCATTTTTTATCCTTTGTTCTGAATTGTTTTGTTTCCGAAATTATCAGTAGTTGATTTAACAATCAGTATTAGCTCATAATAAAAAAAATTAGCTAAATTTAGTTTTTCTAAAAATTGGTCCTTCTAAAATTTGCTGTACTAAGAATATGGCAAACAAACATTAACTAAGTGACTAAATCTGCCTAAAGAAAAAATATTAAAAGGAATAGTAAGATATATTATTTATGTTTCTTTTTTTCTATTTTTTTTTAATTTTCAAATAATTAACTTTTTTTTACTAATTTTTATTTCTTTTTATAAAATCACATATTTTTATGATTTTTCTCCACATTGCCGTTGCCAGAATCAAGAAATGAAGTCCAATAAATCTAGTTGTTTTAGATTAACTTTATGATAGATTTCTTAAACTGCGAGTCAGAATCAAAAAAGAAGTAGCGAAGATCAACTCTGTAACTTCGAAGATATGGTTTATTTTTATGATCCTTCTAAAATATAAAAATAACAATAGTTGTAAGGAATCTTACTTTGTAAGACTCCATATTAATTTTGGAATTAAATCATTATTTTTTCATTTTCACATTTTCTTCCAACTTTCGAATGGTAGGAGAAGATTGTTTTTATTATAAAATCAGGATTTACTCCCTCTGAAGTAAATAATTAGTCTGTCCTCAATGTAAATATCGTACATCATCCTCATATGTAATGGAATGACTTTAGTTCCACTTATTTAAGGAACGAATCGTTCTCTGCAAATTTTTAAAGTGAATGAAATCATTTCAAATAACTTGAAAAGAATACAAGAATACCTGTTGCAAGAGTACCTATTACTAGAATATCTGTTTAGAAGAAGTTATAAGATTGCACTTTGTATCTTCTGATAACCAGTTTTTTACTTTCTCTTAAACATAGTATACAGAAAGTATAGTAATTGTCAAGAAATTCGAACTCGAGATTTCGACGAATCTCTCCATTTTAGCCCTTCCTGAGATCTAAAAACATATTTTTGGAAAAGGTCTCTCTGTCTGTAACAAAGATAACTCAAAATAGATTTGAGCTAGATGCTTGAAATTTGGTATTCGGTCTTTACATCAAATTTGCAGGTTTCTATCAAATTTTGAGTAAAATGCGCTCAGAGAAAATCCGTCTGTCCGAATATAAGTTAACACGATAATTACAAAACGAAGAAAGCTAGATAGATAAGATTCGGTATACAGATTTAACATCTTTAGTACAGACGCCTGTCAAATTGTATGCCAAATGCAACTACGGGTTGACTGTCAGTCAGTCTGTGCTTTGAAAAACAAGTAAACGCGATAATTCAGAAATGTAATGATAAATATATCAAATTTGGTATGGGATTTTGTGACTGCACGTGCAATTTAGTGTCACTTTGTTTCAATCGTTTGAGCAAAACTTATCCAAAACATAAATTCGGTTTTGGATATTATTAACAGGGGTTAGTTGCCAAATAACACGCTAAAGATGACACAATAGATTCAGTAAAAATGCATGACAAGTTTATTAGAAAATATGCCAGAAAGTTTTGGGGAACCGATCCCGCTGACAAATTTGATGTAATATTTTTAGTCATAGTTATGGCTAAAACATTATTATAAAGCCCTTATTCGTTTTATTTCTAATAGATCAAGTGAAACAAACTAATTAAATTAATATTTCTTATCATTTTTTTGTAAAGCATTTAAAAATAAATTTTTGAAAACTTTCGATTCTCTTTCATTTTTAGGGGGAAAAAATAAAAAGAAAGGAAACTTTTGAGGAAACAGGCATTATTCAAATGAAATAATTTCAATTAAAAAAATTCACTGTGATTTCTTTTAAAGAAGAAAATTCACTTTATTAATTTTTACTAAAATCCTATTTAAAATATTAATATTTCATAAACATTGTAGTTGTGACGCCACATTCCTTTTTCCTCGAATGAAAAATTCACTATTAAATTGATTTCTTAGATTTTCTACTTGTCTAAATTGAATATAAAATTATTATAATGAATCACATATTTTCCACTTTAATTAGGTAACTAAGACATCCCAAATAGTTTCCTATCATTTAAAATCTAAATTCTGTCCTAAACTCTCAAAGTTTAAGGCCGCGATAGCCTAGTGGTAAGGTCTCGGTTACGAAACCGGAGGGTTTCAGGTTCGAAATCCGATTTCACCGAAAAACCGTCGTGTAAAGGAGTCTGTTGCACGTTAAATTCGTCAGGGCCAAACGTCCTTCCGCTGGTAAGGTGTGGTGTGGAGAAGGGGGTGCCAGCTCAGGTTTCGTCCTCGTAATATGACTGCGGTTCAGAATTATGAGGTCCGTCCCAAAATAGCACTAGTGTTGTTTTACAACGGGACGTTAATATAACTAAGCTAAACTAAACTCAAAGTTTAATTTACTTTACAATAAAAATTTATGTAGAAATTATAATTGTGGTTCTAATTTCTTTTAGTTTAAATTTTGCTGTAAGACACTATCTTGGAAAAGATTTGGATACATGTTAAATTCTTTTAATCTTAGGCAGTTTTAAAAGCTCCAAGTAACGGCATGTAAACTGTATAGGATGTTTGAAATTTTCTCTTTTTATAGTTATTATATTTAACAGGTATATGTATTTCACAAGGCTTTCTTTTCTACTAGACAGTTGTTACAGTTGTACCCATAGAATTTTACCTTTGAATACAGACTGGTAGAAGTTTTGTATCATAGATGGAACTCAGTAGATCGTTTTACTCCCCAATTCTATAACACCACCTTTTGTACGATGCCTATATATCCCATGGAAGATCAAAATGTCCATCCAAATGCATCCTGTACAAATGATTTGAGAGAGAACTTTCTCTTTACTTTCTTTCAAAATTGCCATTTTAAAAAAATGTGTGTTCAAATTCTTGCATCTTTAATCGAAAGCTTAAATGTCATGTAAAATATAATTTGTGTTAGTAAATAGCTGGTGTAGTCTACCCAAAACTTTATAGTATATTCTTTAATAAAGTTGTTATTCCAGAGAAGGCCTTCACTGGCATTGGCATACATAATTACTAAATATTAACCTTTGACATGAATTTAGTCATGTTACTGAATCTATCGTGTTACTCTTGGCGAGTTTTTCTTTGTTTAAACCTTTGCATGCAGGTATTAGCATCCAAAAATCGAATTTTCGTTTTAGACATGTGTTTCTTGACTGTTTGAAACAAAAATATGATAGAACAAACAAAATTGCATTTATAGTCATAAAATCCCATACCAAATTTGATATATTTAAGTCATTGTGTTTTTGAATTCTCGAATTTTCATATTTCTTAAAATACAGATTGACAGATGGTCAATCCTTTGTTGGATTTGGCTCAAAATTCAACAAGTGTGTATAGTATAGGCTTTAAATTTATGCACCGAATTTTTATCTTTTTAGCTCTTTCCGTTTTGTAGTTATTGTATTAAATTATATTTAAATTGCCGGTCTTCTTCTAAACAGATTTTGCTCAGAATTAGATAGAAATCTACAAATTTCGTATAAAGAATATATACTAATATCATCAGTATAGCTCAAAGCGTTTTTTATTTATCTTTATCACAGACAAACAGACTGACGGACTTTTCTAAAATCATGTTTTTCAAACTCGGGAAAGTCTAAAACTTTCTTGATTTCTAAAATCAAAATCTTGAGTTCGAATTTATTGAGGATTACAATAATTTCTGTATGCTTCGTATACGACAGAGCACAAAAGCAAACGTTTAAAAAGATTGCTTTAAAAGGCAGGAATAATTATATTATAAAATATAAAATAAAAATCAAAATTCTGTTAAAATCTTGGTTAGATTAAATTTTTTTAATTTTCATATCTATCATTTTTAATCATTTTTTTTAAATTAACTACATTAAACTTCAGTTTTGCATCCTTGGCAAAATATCCCTTAAATCATTTCTAACATCCTTCAAGAGCAAGCAACAGCTCATTAAATAGTAGATATTATGTCAATTTGTATAAGAGTCTCGTCAAGTTGATCGTTGCAACCACTTCGCTTTAAATTATGCATTTAATGAACAGCTCTAATGGAAACGTAAATGTTGACCCTAAGAGGTACTCGTATTTATCTCTATTTGGCTCGAGAAGTGAGAGGTCATTCCATCGTTGCGAAGAATTCGTCTAATTAAGTCTCTGATTAAACTTTTAGACTCATTTCCTTCTGAGTACAGAACGCTCCTGTACAAACACTCGCGATTTGTGAGCCCGAATTTTAAATATTTGCCGTCACTGAATGACTTTTACGAAAGAGCAGCATGATGTATTGGATGGAAATTGGCGAGTAAACAAAACGTGCCCTGCCAAACTTGGAAGTTAAATTAGACATAATAATCGGATTGGAATAAATGCAAATTAGTTAAAATGCTATTCTATCACTGATACGTGTTCATATAATTGAAATATTTGACTTTATTGACTATAATTGATAACAACATAATAGTACTGCTCATCTGGTCCAAGAAAATTACAGTTTCTAAAAGTGAAGTAGTATGCAAACGATGCCTCATACTTAAATCAATCTTATTGTAGATTAAAAAGTGAGATCAGTAATTTGTGTTGGTAATTTTACTTGTGTTATTATAAAACACAACTTATACAAAACGTAGTATTAATGAGTGGTCAGTAATTGTATTGGTAATATTACTTTCGATGTATATTCCACTCATTTGGTAATTTTACTTGTCTTGTTATAAAATACCACTGATACTAAACATAGTATTAATGAGTAATCAATAATTTATATCTGTAATTTTACTTGCTCTATAAATGTCAGTAATCTGTGTCGGTAATTTTACTTGTGTTATTATAAAATATCACTGACACTAAACATAGTATTAAAGAGTGTTCAGTAATCTGTGTCATTAATTTCATTTGCTCCATAATTGTCAGTAATTTGTGTCGATAATTTTATTTGTGTTATTATAAATATCGCTAACACTAAACATAATAATAATGAGTGGCCAGTAACTTGTATCGGTAAGGTTACTTGAACTATAAATGTCAGTATTTCACTTGTGTTATTATAAAATACCCCTGACAGTAAACATAGTGTGAATAAATGATCAGTAATTAGTATCGCTAATGTCACTTGAGCTATAAATGTCAGTAATCTGAGTCGGTAATTTCGTGTTATAAAATACCACTGACACTAAACATACTATTAAGGAGTGGTCATGAATTTGTATCGGTAATGTTACTTGCATTATAAATATCAGAAATTTATGTAGATAATTTTACTTGTGCTATTAAAAAATAGCATTGACACACAACATAGTATTAATGAGTAATCGGTAATTTGCATCGGTAATATCACTTGCTTTATAAATGTCTGTAATTTGTGACGGTAATTTTACTTGCTTTATTTTGAAATATAACTCACTATAAATAGATTAATGAGTGATCAGTAATGTGTATGGGTAATGTCACTTATGCTATAAATGTCAGTAATTTGTGTTGGTAATTTTATTTGTCTAATTATAAAATACTACTGATACTAAACATAGTATTAATGAGTGGTCAGTAATTGTATTGGTAATGTAACTTTCGCTATATATTCCACTTATTTGTATCGGTAATTTTTCTTGTCTTGTTATAAAATACCACTCATATTAAACAGTATTAATGAGTGGTCAATAATTTATATCTGTAATTTTACTATAAATGTCAGTTATCCGGATCTGTAATTTTTCTCTTGTTATTATAAAATATCACTAATACTTAACATAGTATTAATGAGTGGCCAGTAATTTGTATCGGTAACGTCACTTGCTCTATAAATGTCAGTAATTTGTGTCATTATTTTACTTGTGTTATTATAAAATACTACTGACACTAAATAAAGTATAATGAGGGGTCAGTAATTGCATCGGTAATGTTACTAGCTCTATAAATAGCAGTAATTTATGTTGATAATTTTACTCGTGTTATAAATAACCACTGACACTAAACATGGTATTGTGGTCAGTAATTTGTATCAATAATGTTACTTGCGCTATAAATGTCAGTAATTTGTATCGGTAATACTATTGATACTAAACATGAAATTAATGAGTGGTCACTAATTTGTGTCGGTGATGTTAATTGCAGTATAAATGCTGGTGATGTTCGAACTTTAAAAGCTATGAATCATTGGAAGACTATAGAAAATCTTAAGATAGTGTTCTTGAAATGTCTATTATTTTTAGAAATTGCATACTTTAAACGAAGCCGCTAAATTAGCCGCTAAATTTCCTGCAATTTTGCTAGCGTGAGCTCTATTCGTTTTGATGACAGAGAATATGTTACTTTTTAAACAGTATCTTGTTTTTTTTTATTGATAAACCCATCCGTCATTTGGCTCTATAAAAAATCATTTATAATAAAATCTAGTGGATATGATGGCCCATCCCTTTTCTCGGATATTAAAGCACAATGAAGCAAAAAATGAGATATTTATATAGGAAAGTTAAAATTTGCTCAAACTAATAAGACTTCGCATTGCCTTGCATAATCGAGCATTGTTTTGGATACAATGTTGAAAGCATAATGGAAAGACTTATTCCAGCGTCACTTAAAATTATGTAAAAATGCCTTATGATGACTGCATCTGTCCTTTCATGAACTTTTTACATAGAGGCATTGTTGTCATTCGTATATTTCCAGTGATATGAATTAGTTTTGAATGAATTGGGGTTTTAAGATTGCCGCGACATCTATCGGTGAGTTTTGGTTCTATAATAAAGAAGCAAATGCTAAATAAAACTCTTTAAAACGTAAGTTATTCTTAAAGCAGATTAAAGTAACAAACAATATTTTGTTGATGCATCTTAAAAACATCAATTCAGCATCCTGTTGATCAATAATGTACGGCAACATTACCTGACATTATCTGCCACATTCTATATTAATAAAATAGTTGTTTCTTTTTTGGGATACAAAGCATTGGAAAAGACATTCTCTGTTTCTTAAAATAAGAACACTGATTTTTTTAGGATGATATAAAGACATACAGATATATAAGATAAATAATTAGAGGAGCCAAAACGATGAATAGAGTTTGCGGGCTGGAATCAAATGTCTATTCGTTATAATTCTTCTTAAATTTTGTGACTTTTTTGAGAATTTTGTGTTCTGAAACGAATACTGCCAAGATTGAACGTTCTTATTACTCTTTTCTTTATACATTTCATTGAATTTGTTTCATGTTTCTATTGATGAAAATTTCTCATCCTTTTGCTCTCGTGCGTTAGGGTTAGAAATTTAAATTCTAGCATATCACATGTATTTGTTTTTACTATTTTTTACTATTCAAAATTTGACAGATGTCTACACTATAGATATTAAAACTGCATAATGAATTTTATCTATCCACCTCCCTTTGTTTTGGTTGTTTATATTCGTACAGCCGGACAGACGGAGTTCCTCAGAATAGATTTTACCCAAAATTTGATAGAAATGTGCAAATGTGGTGTAAAGGCTGTATACAAAAATTATAACCATCTAGCTCAAAGCGTTTGGGAGTTAACTTTGTCACAGAAGAGCGACATTTTCCAAAAATATGTTTTTCGAACTCAAGCAAGATTAAAATGTGAAAATCTATAAAAATGTTAAATTCTAATTTTTTGATGATTACAATGCTTTCTCTATACTTCGTATACGGGAAAATAAAAAGGATCCTCTAAATAAAATTATATAAAATTATTTCATACAAAAAGAAAATGGTGCAATTTCCAAAAATTTCCTAGAGACAATCGTATATTTTATCTGTTTTCTCGTATGTTTCATATTTTTCTCTTCCGTCAGGAGGAGAAGGTAATATAAACGGTGAAGAGATTTTATCTGGAAAGTGCCATGAAACAGGAAATATTTCGAATTTAGACAGAATGAAATTTGAATGTTCTCGCTTAGTCGAATAGGCTTCGAAAGGTCGAAGCCTATTCGCCTAGTCGAATAGGCCACGTAGAAACTAGTGACCAGTCGATGGGAAGTAACACATTCGTGGCAATGCTTTTTTTTTTTTCCCCTCTGATTTGGCTGACCCATTCTGAAATTTTCATCACATTCGTATTTTTTTTTTTCAAACTTCTTGTGACTTTTTAAGAATTTAAGTTGAAGAATATGTGAACCTATATAAAACTGGCTACTGAAGCTATATTAATTTATTTCTGACGATTTTTCTTAGCGATTTCTTTCTAGTTTATTATAGAATAATGGTTGCTGTCTATGGACTACTTGAACACTTTCTTTGTAACATTTTCTTTGTTAATGTACAGTGTTTGAAAAGCCACGTTAATACAAAAACCTAAGAATATTAAAATAATATATTATGGTATTTAACGCACATGTACAAATGTTAAAACTCAGGACTTGCAGAAAGAAAGAAAAAAGGCGTTTGCAAAATTCCATCGTTTCAAACATCATAATATTGATTTCCACAAATGTCTGTTGTTTATATGAGATTGGTACCCGATATATATGCCATTAAGAGCCTAATGATTCCATATTAGAACGGAAGACAGGATTCTCAACTCATATTTCAGCACCACTCTCTGATCATATTTGTGTTGCAGAATCGCTTCAAAATAGCTGTTTTATCGTTTTAAAACTGGTCTTGAATAATAATTAAAAAGATTATTATCAATATCTGAAAACTATAAAGTAGCATGATCTGGTGACGACATGCCTTCACGAAGTTGATTTTATTCCATTCATTGGAACTTTTTAAAAGTCTCAATGAATATCAATAAAACATCGTTTAATACTTATCAAAAGTTTGAAATTATTATATATAATTGAAGATATTCAACAAAATCAAGTCTGATCATGATGATGTAGATAAAATTTGGTTGTTTAGAAAACAACAGGACAAGCTATATAGAACGATATCCTTGTTTCCGTTGTATGAAAGTTGCTTAAATAGTTATATCTATACAACACAAAACTATTGTCAAATATATTGCAAAAAACAAGCCTTTATGAAAGCAAAAAGAATAATATTTACATATGACATAGTATTAATATAAGTATTTGCTCAAAATAGCGGTGCGTTAGACTTGCAATGAAAATCAATATTGTACACAACTTAACAGGTACACAATTAAACACTGTACTATCGATGAAAGTGAATGTTGCTAATAAAAACCACTCATTTTCTGAAACAACTGAAATTCTATCCACCCGAGATACATATTCTTGTTCTCACAAGAAATAATCCAAAAGAATCGAATCTGATGATCATGCCTACCACACAACTAAACTCCCATGTCCAATGTAATGATTAGTTTATTCCCAAATTTTAAAGTTGATCGAACGACAGGTTCTTTTGTTTAACATGTACGAGCCTACCAACCATCTCTTTTTAATTGTCCATCATTCACAAGTCTATCGGTTCCAAATTTTGCATTTTAAATCTTCTGTTCTCTCTTTATTTCTCATATAGTTTGTGACTTTGTGAAATATTTTTCTGGAACTACATCTAACATCACACTTTTTTTCTTAGATTTTTTCTCAAAATCTAAGTGTTTCCGTGGTATGATTAGCTGGTCAAATTTAATGTATTCAGAGCGAGAATTTTTGTTCTCTGACCAAACTGTTTTATAGTATCTGAATATTTTGAATATCTCATAATCTAGAACAGGAATCCTAACCGTTTTACTATAATGCGGTAATTTTGTTAACCGCTTTTATTTACTCATTTATTTTCCCTTTCCATAGATTTTTATCAGGATATCAGCCAGTTATATCAGGATAGCAGTCAGTCAGGAGTTTTCCACAAAAGTTGGTAAAACAACAACAATAATAATAAATTTATGTATTTAATTAGTTCAAATATTGAAAAAAGTATTTACTATCCGCAAAAATGCATCTACACCAAAAACTTTACACCGTTTCAAGGTAAAAGTTTCACAAATGTGCAATAATGCATAATGAATGAGTGCTTTGTTTTAATTCCTCTCAGTCGTATGGGCAGTCGCATAAAAGACAGGAAATATTTTCAACGAATGTAAAAGAATGAAGCTGAAAGAGCAGGTGAGCAGTTTCTTTTTTACGACGCCACTTAGAGCTTTTATTGTGATTACCTTCAAGGAGTGGCACGCCACTTAAGAACCTCAGCAAAATCATATCAATGTTTACTACTGTCTGCAACTGGCTTTCGGAAGACACGAAATTCACTTTGTTCTCTCTCAAGCGTAAGGTGTTAAACAAATTTATGGTCTATTCTCTCTTTTGTTGGCTTTTATACACGATACAAAGTACTACCTTCAAATATAAATACATTGATTGTTGCCAAAGTTACTCTTGAAGTATATTTGGATTCTGCTTTGTTTCTCACGTATTCTTCAACCACTTCCAGGAGATTTTTAGACAACAGCCGGTCTGCTCTATTCCATTTTAAAAACAGATAACAAGAAATGCAAGGATTCCTTGATTTTATCATTAAATCTTTAATGAAAGACGATAGCAATTTTTGACATTGTAACCCTTAAATGCATGAATATTACTTTTTAATTTTAAAAAAAATTGAAATCAACCTAAAAATGTGTGTAGTTAAGAGGAAAAATACACAAAAAAAACCTACATAAGATTTTTTTTTAATTTTCAAAAAAACATATTGATGTATTTCTATATCATCATACCCTGCGTTCGACAAATCTAATGCGCAAAATACTATTATTTAAAACATAACTAATACCTCTCATTACATTAGAAAACATGAACGTTCACGAAACCATTATTTTTAAACATTAAGGAACATTACATTTGCTACAGGACCAGTGTGTGGTACCTTTACATAGGGAAATTTTACATCTCAATCTGTTTGAAAATATAAGCTAGTGACCAACTAAATCTTTCTATACATCCATAGACTGCAAAAGAAGAGATAACCTTCTAGTTTAGAGAATTTATGTAGAAACGATTTTGCATGCTGATGTATTTTTACATTTAAAAAAAACTATATTTTTCTTGCGTAAATTTATCAGTATATATGAAAATATAAATATTATTTGTTACTCTTATCTTGTTTCTATCCGAAAACAATTTTTATTGTATGTTTTTATAGTTTTTTATATAAATAATCGAAATTTATAACAACCACAGAAATGTTATTGTACTCAGATAGCTCACCAACAAAGAAAATAGTCACAGATAAAGAAATAAACTGTCAAAGATTCTAGTTGCATTCGGAAACGATAAAGTAACTTTGGAAAATTTTTAAAAAAAACACTATGGAAAGGTTGCTATATAAAGAGATATGAGGTTTTATACATTCGATGCAGATGTCCATAGCTTTGCGTTTAAAGGTTAAATCCATAATGAACTTGAACTAGTCAGTATTGGTTAGCTAATGTTCTGTACCGAAATCATGATAAAACTGCACCAGTCCATGAAATGATTACATTTCGAATCCAAATATCGGTCGCACTAACCATAAATCAAATTCGGAATGCGACAAGAATAATGCTAAAAATGAATATGTTAAGAATGTGATTTAGTTAGATTGCAACTACTAATTTCACGATCATAATAGGTGCAAGAAACATCGTTGAAAAGTGGAAATTAAAAAAAAAGTTTATTAAGTGGATGATGGTATTTTCGTTTGTTTACTCTTTTATGAATTAAGATCATTATATAATTATTATAAAGGATTTCAAACACTATACCGCAAAAGATACATACAGGCTAAAAGTTAATGCTCCTTTATTAGGACGATAAAGATATAGTTCTAAATCGTAGATAACTGAACAAAATCGAATAGCAAAAATAATAATATAATTGAACAATGAATATATATAATTCCAATATTTTTTTAAAGATTTATACATTATTTCCACACACACATGAATTTATTGAAACTTTTTTGTTAGATTTTTTTATGTACTTTATTTCTGTAGTCAATGCATTTTCTACATCTATTATTTTAGTAAAAATTAAATTATTTTCCATTTTTTCTTTGTTTGGCTATTTTGGATTATCAAATAAAAAGAATAGAATATAAATATTTAAGAATATATATAAGATACAATATCCCAACTTATAGTGATTAATCTTATCACTAAAGTCTAATACTTTATTTTAGTTTCTTTTTAGTGTATTAGATTTAGCTTAATGACAATGATGAACAATGAATACATCTTGCCAGTCAGACAACGAATACAAAAATGACTTAAAACTTAGAAATAGAAAATAGAAAATCCCTAGTGATACATAAGATTAATAATGAAGATGAAAGATGTAAAGATTCATAAAATGTTATGTTAATTTTGTGCGAATGTAAATTTCATATTAAGTAAATTATCAATCATTTTAATGAGCAGATATTCCGCAAAGAATAATCTATTACATAAAATGTCAGGACTAGTAATATGCTTAAAATATTAGAAGCCTCATTTATCATTTACAATTGTTATTTAACCATACCTAATGTATCCATAAAATCATTTTAATAGATTCTGCGAATATAAATGTAATATCTATCAACCTGTTTTTCATAATGGTAGCATATGCATTACTTTTCCTAAACGAAGTGGAAAATATTGATTTTTCCAAAAATAAATATATGCGTCTTTTTTTTTAAATTGTTTACTCTTCGAATGTGTTTCTATCGTTCAATTCATGTTTAACCTTTCAATAATCTGTTGATTTATATTTTTTTATCAAAAAAATCAAATAAAATGCATTGTTGGAAGTGACATAATTATACCTTAAAGCACTTAATATATGTCTGCGTATTATTAAGAACATTTTTGAAAGAAAAATCAAATGAAGTACAGTGAAATGACAAAATAAAAACGCGAAATTCCAATAGCGTAAAGTATAAATAGTTTTTTCTTAGAAATAAGAAATATATTTGGTCGAGGAGGAGTGGGGATAGGGAGAGCACAAGATGTGAACGAGAGAGTCAAGTTTTTTACCACCCCCCCCTATCTTGTATATCTTCAGGTGCATCCGTTCTATCGTTAGATCAGACTCTAGTCTCACCGACTCTACCCCCCACCGCAAGCCACCATCACAATCTTCAACTCATTCCATATCGTGGTCTCGTTTTAAATTGCAAATTTGTGTTTCTGGAGGGGTTGAATTCGATTAGCAGAGCGCGGCAGAATCGCAAAACATTTCTAATTGGGAATCAAAGAGGCGAAAAAGCAGGTAAGGAAAGATCGGGAGGTGGGGGTGGGGATATAAAGTGAAAAGGATGAAAAAAAATGAAAAAAATAAATAGCTGAGATATTCAATTATCTGCTCGAGGGTGCCTCCCGAGTTGATAATTGAATGATTCGAAATCGCGATGCCTAATGAGATGGAAATGAAGTTCGCAAAAAGCCCTCTCTCGTTAGCAGGGGCGCTTTTCGATACACGCGCCCCGGTAACCGAGTTACGGGGGCGAACGGTTAAGATGCCTCGTTAGCCGGGCCGATTATGCAAATTGCAGCGGGCGATTGAGCGCCATTTATCGCCAGTGACAAAAGCCTTCGACACCCGAGGATTCCTCGTCCCATAACTCATTACGGGACAATCCGGCGCGACTCGGAGATTGGGCATTATCTCATTATTTCATTTGTTTGCAGAGTCTGATAAGATGCGTAGCGGAGATGGGAAAATGCGGGCTTATCGGCAAATGCTTTGTTGATTGGTGTACAGCGGTTGCTGTCTTCATTTGCTGGGGGTAGTGCGTATTTTCGGATCTAAAAATGCGTCACGCTTAATGTAATTGAAAACTTCAAAGAGACTTTCATTACATTTCCGTGAATGCTTGTACCATAACCAAGAATTGTAAGCGTTCCTATTTCGAGTAGACGCGGAATAGCTTCGTATCGGATCTTGATGTACGTTGCGTTTAATGTACCATTAGTAACAAATAAATTGCTCGAGTATTGTCGCTAAGATATTTAGTTCGCATATTCTTCATTGCCCAGTATGTTAGTGGATTGTAAATTCCAATATTATTGCAATTAAATTAATCTGTACGCATAAAAGGAAGCATTTGTATGTGCGTGCATATGTCGGGTCTCTATAAGACAGACCAATATGTCCAAGAGCAACAAAATTCGGTCTGGAAGTACTTTATAAATGAGAAATGTCCGATATGTTAGTGGATTTGTAAATTTCAATATTATTGCTGTTAAATTAAACTTTATTCATAAAAATAAGTATTTGTGTATGCATGCGTGTGTTGGCACTCTACAGGACAGACCAATATGCCCTAGAGAAATAAAATTCAGTCCAGACATACTTTAGAAAAGAGAAATGTCCGGTATATTAGTGGATTTGTAAATTTCAATATTATTGCAGTTAAATTAATGTGATTTGTAAATTTCAATATTATTACAATTAAATTAATCTGTACTCATAAAAGGAAGCATTTGTGTGCGCGTGCGTGTGTTGGTATTCTACAGGAAAGACCAATATACCCTGGAGCAACAAAAATCAGCCTAAGCCTTCTTTAGAGAAGAGAAATGTGCCTTTCAAAGAGATTATTTTAAATTTTTATTGGAATTTAAATTAGAAATTTTCTGGTATTTTGAAATTTTGAAAGCATTGACTTCTGAACATATTATTACTCATAAATTATTTTTGCATTCTTTTAAAATTGAACTGTCCAATTAATGACTAGAGTTTATATGCAGGACTATTTTTCCCAGCAATTTTCTTTCTGACAATATTTAAAAACGTGTTTTTTGCATAATTTTCAACAATAATTTTTCTGCGATGAATTTCAAACCCTTTTCATTGTTTCATCAAATATTTAGTAGTATGATTTATTACAAGTAAGGAGAGATTCTGCTTATTGTTTGCGCAATTTGCATGAGTAATAATAAAGCGGTGGTTTGAATTGAATGAAAGACCGCCATGCAATTTGAAAATAGATTACATGTAAATTATACTTTCAATGGAGCTGAACTGTCGAGGAATTTAATTTCATCAGGAGGGTTAATATGTACCAAAAACAGAAGAAATAAGGCAATTAAAATAACACTATCTTATGTTTGTCATTTTTTGATGATTAAATATTATTTGCTGAAGGAATCATGAACAAGTTATGATTAAGAGATTTAAACGAAATTGAGTATATACCTGTCAATCTCCAAAGAGGGCTAGTGTTAAATAATTAAATAATTAGATTTCCAAAACTTTCATTTTGTCCCCAAATTCATCACTAATGTCGCGAGTCATTGTATAGGGGCCTATTTAGCATCCATTAAAAAACTCTGTAAATCTCTCTTTTTATCTTTGATATTAGCATTGTAGAGATCAGTAACAGATTTGAAACAAGATTAATATACAAATAATCAATAATGATCAAATGATATTGAGGCTTCCCATATCTACGTAAAGTCATATATTTATATCTCCTAATTAAACAATTTTGGAGTTAAAATTTTTGGTCTTCATTTTCATTTTCCAGGTGTTCTGTGCTTACGTTTAGTGTCTCTCCATGTTCCCTCTAAAGTGATCGTTGGTGACGTAATAAAGTTAACGTGTCGCTACGACCTCGAAGGGGACACCCTATATTCCATCAAATGGTACAGAGATGACGTTGAATTCTTCAGGTTTGTTCCCAGGGACAAACCACCTGGGCAATTCTTCCCACTCCAGGGAGTCACCGTAGATGTAAGTAATTTTATTTCTAGAATTTTAGTATTGTTTTATTTTCTAGCACTCTATAATAAACTATTAGCGTGAGGAATTTTATTTTCCGTAAGTTATTGCTTTCAAAATATCATACTTTGTACTTCGATCATGGGTTTTTATTCAGCATTGGAAATTAGAAGTAGTTAAGAAAACCAACTGAATTAAAGATATATCATTAGAAATAACCAACAGGTTCGACGTACTTCAGACGATTATCAACTAACTAAAATAATTCTAATAGTTAAATAATTCAAATCATATTAATAGTTAAAATAATTCTAATTTATTGATGTACTACAATTCTTGAGTGAATAAAATTATTTCATGTGCCCTATTATTGAACAGTCTTCTTTTGGACAATATTCGCAGATTTAAAATTTATACAACTTAATGAGTGAAATTTTAATAATTGATACTTAAAAGTTGTCTGGAAGTATTGAATATAAATATTGCACGATTATTATTTTTCATTTTAATAAATTGGTATCAAATTATAGTTTATGCAATAAATAATAGCTTGCATTACATATTTTGTAAATGGAAATTTCAGAAGAAAAACTTAAACTAAATTATAAAAATTTTAAGAGATGTCAAATTAAAACTTTTTGATAACATTGAGTCATGGTTAAAAGATTTTTGATTCGCCTTTTCCTGCACTCCTTTCCTCAAAAGACAGATATCGTGGGTTATTAAGTTTCTGAACAGAAATTAATGCTTTTATTAACATTTATTTTACGTTATTTAGCAACAGTTTTCCATCTCAATAATAATAATTCAATTGCAGACGATTTTATTTCCCACTATTATAATTGTTTAAAAATAATAATGCGCTCGTAGATAACTGCCTGTATTTCCAAATGATTAGAATCATTAAGAAATATTGATTTACTAACAAACGATTTTTAAAAAATTATTCTTCTGAAAATGATTTAAAAGGAAGAGTGTTGCATTTCTTCTCATCGACTAGCAATTTTATTAGTAATATTTAGCTAGCAGACGATAAAAAAAATTACATTACAAAAGTTCCATTTTATTTTAAGTGCTCTTGGAAAATAATTTCATTTAGAACTAGATATGAGGTTGAATTAATAGCTACATTGTACAATAAACAACGTATTTTTAAAAATATTTTTTTCTGGATTTTCTTTTTTTTAAAAATTGTTTTAATATTTTTGTTGGCTTAATTGAGAGAGTACTGGTAATTTCACCGTACAAAGTAAAAGAAAAAGGAATATAGAGAACGTTTTCCTTTCAAGGTAGAGGCAATAACGCATGCTTGGTGCTTTCAATGTTTTAACGTCTCTTCAAGATTAATCATGCACTTTCGACGAAGACTTAAAAGCAAAGGATGTCCTGTGTCCAAATTAAAGTAGCAATAGGCGAAGGTTTGGGATAGGTGAGATGATGGATAAGACAGCCACTACTTTAAAAACAAAAAGGCTTTTATTTTATGTCGACATGAGGAAATGAGTACAATAAGTTATTCACAACATTATCTTTTTATATATGCATAGATACATATTACAGATACAGCTAAGATATAAGATTACAGCTAATATATAGGTATGAAAAGGCTAGCTGAAATGCTGGTGGACAATTACTAAGATTTGAATCCGTGGATCCCACAAGTTTTCAATAAGGTGATAAAAATTCTGATAAATAAAATAAGAATAAAAGTTTACTATTTTTTGCACAGACTTCAGGATAAAACCCAATATTATGCTAAAAAATTTGCTGAAGAAAAAATGTTTGAATGTTTATGTACGTATATATCAAATTATTGATGACAATCATCTGAAAAATAAAGGGTATCCCATAGTAAAAGCAAGATTTTAATTTCGTACCATTCGTGCAGTAAAGTCTTGGAAACCCCAATTTAAAAAAAAAACCCATTTGGCAGCTAATAATTTAGGGTTAGTAAAAATTAGCATCACGTAATTACACGATACAACTATGTGTTAACACAAGATTTGAATTAAATATAAAATAGTTTTCTTTGCTTTAAAATTGTTATATTTTTGTTGAATACAGGTTGCCAAATACAGATTGACAGGATTGTACAAATTTTAATACAGGTTGCCAACATTTCTTTGCACGAATGGTGAGAAATTCAAACTTTGTGTTGATTTCGAATACCCTTTACATTTCTTAATTAGAACTACATTTAGAACTTAATTAGAACATTTCTATTAGAACTACAAAAGAATTTTTATGATTTGTCCCCTTTCATTCTTTTATATATTTGTTCTATATTTGATATTACAAGAAATCGGTTGCAATTTTTTCTTTCCATATAATCTCACTTAATGTGTTATTTGTGGATTATCTATACGAAGAAAATCCCCTTTCTTACATTTACAAATACTCACATAAAGTGCATACAAACAGGAACAAAAACACACTGAGCAAGCATCCATGTCCCTATATACAAAAGGGAAGACAATAAAGCCACCTTACTCACCCATCAAAACCTAAAGAGAGAAAAAGTGATAGATAACACCGAATAAATGTTATTGCAGCGAAAGCTTTACATAGCAGATGCATTTATGTGACTCGTAAGCGTTTGTTTTTATTGGCTTTGAGTGAGCGAGAAACTTGAACTGGCCCGGTAAGAGGGGGAAGGAAATACAGTTTGAGTAATGGCTTACTCCATTCATCTCGATTACGTCCCCTCCCGTACCGCTGCCAACCTCCCCTCTAATGGAAATTTATAATCCTCCCTTCTCTTCATTTAGCCATTATACGGGCGCTTTCCGTAAACTACGAGAGGGGGATGACGGTGGAGGAGGGCTTTTTAAATAAAGTGATCTGGAAAAGTGAAAGATCTTCCTCCTATGGTGAAAAAGATCTCTTCAAGCCCAAATCACCGCCTGCTTTAGATCGTTCGAATATTCGCGGGTTCTGAGGCGATGAATAGAATGTCTCGTGCTTTTCGGTGAGGTGCCAGGTATAATGTTGATTAAAGAGCTCAAATCACGCATACGGGAGAGGAGTAAAGTATGCGAGATAAGTAGTATTTTTGAGTTCGTTATGAGATTGTAATAAGTGATATAATCATTTTTTGAAGGTTTTTTCCTTCAAAGTTTTGTAAGCAATGAAAAACTGGGTGGTGCTTTCTCTTTAGTAATAAATATAAATGATGACGGAATGCTTAGTTGAACAAATGTGTTATTTTATTTAAAACACATTTTTGGATTTTTTAAAAAAATGAAGTGAAATTCCTTCCGATGTAGATATAAAACATGGGATAAATACTCTCTGTAAATTAAGAACGCAATTTTTCATGGATTTTCTTTTTCTTATGAAGACGGGGAGAAAAAAGAGAGGGTAACAGCTTTCTTGATTTTATTAGATTTCAGTTTCAATTTAGAAAATATATTTTCGCTTTTAAACTAAATAAATTAGTATTAATTAAATTAATAATTTATATGCGCCAAATTCAATACAAATTGCATTTTCAACATTTTCAAAAATTCTTTGGTTTAAATCCCTCACAGAAGGTAGCCCTTGATAAAGTCTTCAGACAGGATTATATAACTTTTTTTATTTATTTATTTATCTTTGTAAATTAAGCTTACTATTTAATTCTACTTTGGTTTAACAATTTCTAATTCTTCATGAAAGAGTCTTACACATTTATTAGAAGACGCTTTCATTTTTATTTAACTTACTAATAATAATTCCTAACCATTGCTTTCAAAAGTATTGTATCATAAAACTCCGAAAATACATTATTATTTCAAAAACATCAAACTATATTTATTCAAAATTAAGTTCGTTCATTTCACTGTTGTGTTTATTTTAAATCTCGAACACTGCGTATGTATATGAAAATATATTTAGCAGTTGTGTGGCCGAATAGAAGAAACTTTTGAAATTTTTAAACCTCTAGTTATTTTATTCTGGAGGCATAATTTATACAGACAAAAAGTGGTAAGAGATACATCAGTCTGTATCGCGATACAAGAGAGGAAGAGAGAAAAAGAGACCGAAATTTTTCCCTTCGGTGGTTTTACTGTAAGATGTTGACAGCGATTTCTTTACCACGTGTCAATGTACGCAAGGGAATTTCAGGTATCTTTATAAGAATGTTGCAAGCATTAAGAATTTTTATCCTTTCATTTAGAGTGTGGGAAAATGATGAAATGAGAGCGTTTAATTAATTAAATAAAAAAAGTAGGAATTGGAGCAATAAAGAAATAAGAAAACATTTTAGAATGAAGTTAATATGAGTTAAATTAAGAAATTAATTAGAATTTAAATTATATTAAAAGATATCATTACATATATACATAATTTTGCTGGTGCGTAGGCTAAAAGAAGAAATTTTTGGAATTAAATTCAACTTGTTTCACACAGGAGACATATTATGTACAGTTAAAAAGAGAAAAGAACATACGTCAGTCTGCATCATGATTCAAGCGCAAAAGGAAGAAGTTTGTCCCTTCAGTGATTTTACAAAGATTTTTTTTTTTGTCATGTGACTATTTTGAGTCAAATTTTTGCGCAGTAACTTCTGAGGGTAAAGACCCCTGAGCATCCGAGGGCAGAAGTCTGACTTCTAGCTCAAATGAAGATAGCACACATACACTCGCTTGCACAACCCCTTTTTAAAGGGGTGGGGGCTCATTCACGCACCTCACTGAGAGAACACAAGGAAGAGAACAACCATGCCCGAACCAGAACTCAAACCCGGAACGCCTAGATCACGTGGAAGTCGCGTTACCCCTAGCCAGGACGCCTGCGAGATCTTTATTAAAAGGGTTTTTAAAAAAAATACGAAGGTATTAAAAATTTTTATCCTTTTGTTCCTGTCATGGGATTCACGGTGTCGGCAATTTTATTAAGTGTTTGTTAGAAATAACTAAATAAAAAAAGTGGGAATTGAATCAAGAAATTAGAAAACATTTTAAACTGAAGTTAACATGGGCTAATTTAACATAAAAATGGGGAGATTAATTAAAATTTAAATTAAATTAAGAGGTATCCTTTATATATATATATATATATATAACGTTATTTTAACCTTTTCTAGGGCCGTGGGAAGTATGCTTCTCACCAAATTTATCAATCTATGAATTTATGTAGGTTGGCCTAAGTTCTGACAAATTTTTTTAGAAAGACAGAAACTTAGATGCGTTTGTTCTTTATTTTACACAAAATGATGTGTCTTGATTTGATACTTAATTATTAATTAACCAAATTAATTAATTTATCAAATTAAATTTATCTAATAAGCTAAATGAATCCGTTTTTCTTATTCTAATTTCAAGCCTAAAAATATTTTAACATAATATGACTGGAAAAAAATAGCCCTTTAAAGGGTTAAATAATGAAGAAAAAGTTTCCTTGAAATTTTCAATATAAGTTATATTTTTTTCATCAAAATTTATTTTATTAAATAAATTTTTCTAACTTCGCTTCTTGACTTTTACCTTTCTTGTACGATTTAAGATAAACTTTTTCGGTTGCGTCCGAAAGCAAAATAACAATAACATTGCTTCACAAGTAAAAAAAAAAAAATCTCAATTATCTTCATATCGGTAAAATTTTTATTTGAACCCTCTGCACTCGGATGGCGCCTCTCACTCTCCATTCAAGACGGTGCATCATTTTGAAGCTTAATTTATTTATTTTTCAATTTTGATTGTTGAAAACGCGTACAGAATAGTAAAAAGATTCAAATTTTTCAATTTTTCAAAGAAATTCGACAAAACAATTAGGTATAGTTATTTTTCAGAGCAATAAACAAATCTTTGTATTAAGTGCATAAGTATACATCGAATTACTTTTCTGAGGCAAAGGGTTAATAATGATTATTATTATCAAATTTTAAAATTTTAAATGGAGAAGAAAAAGATCTAAGTGAAATGAAAGAATATGTTGAAATTCTCTCTTCTTTATTACCCTAAGCAGTTCTATAGACTTCTCCAAATCGTGATTTCCTTTTCTTAAATTCGTCATCTTTTTTTGACAGCGGATTCATTACGAAAGAAAATCCATTTATCATCTTTCAAAAATGTTATTAGTATGAAGAAGTTCAAAACTATTACTTTTATGAAGTCAATTTTTAATGACAATTGATGCTGATGAAAGTTAACATTAACTATCACCGATTTCTTTTAGTTATATACCAACCAGTTCTTTCAAGAGGAACGGTGTGTTGCATAAAACTGTTAGAAGGTAAAATAATAATAATAATAATAATCGTCAAGCTATGGCAAAATATTAGCTTAGCGAATTAATGTTGTAGAAAAAATATATACCTGCTAATATTTCTAACAGATTAATAGATTAATTAATTAATAATTTAATATTTAAAATATAATTTCAAACTATATAGAACTTCCATTTAATTATTTTCAAAAAATTTTCACATAATTTATTTTCCACCATTTTTTCTGATTGATTTAATTGAATTTACATTCCATAGAAATAAAATAGTAAGAAATGACTCGTGAGTTTATTTATTTATTTTGCAGAAACCTAGTGTGCATAATTATCACCAAGTTAAGCAAGCATATTTACCTTTTGCCCATCATAGTTAACCAAGCATAGTTATCTTTTGCATATTTACCTTTTACCCATCATAGTTAACCAAGCATAGTTATCTTTTGCATATTTACCTTGGTAGCATTTAATGATGAAACCAAGCACTATGCTTGGTTCACCATTAGATGACTCAAGGCAATAGTTAAGGCCACTAAATTTATTTGGGGGGGGGCTCTCTGGTTGTGATCATCTTAGGTAGGGACTATAATAAAGGAGCGTTTATCACTGCAACGAAACTGTTACTTGTTTGTCAGACAAATAACATACATTTATTGGTAGTTAATGAGCTCTTCTTAGCTTTTCGCTTTCTCGTGTACGAAGTATGCACAGAGACAGTATTGTAATCATCAACAGATTCGAACTCGAGATTCCGAAGTTCCGAACCTCCCTGTGTCCGAAAATCACGCTTTTATAATTATGTCTGTTTGCTAACACGGTAACTCAAAAGTACTTTGAGAAGACGGATGAAATTTGGTTTACAGGTTTTGCATCATATCTGTCGATTTTAATCAACTTTTGAAGAAATTGTATTGAAAAACAGTCTGTTTGTTCGGCTGTCCTTGTCCAAGTGAACGCAATAGCTACAAAATATAAAGAGTTAGATAAATAAAAATTGGGACACAGGTTTAACAGTCAAATCGTCAATGCTAATCAAACTTTAACTATGTCCTTCAACAGACTGACTATCTGTCAGTGGATACCTTTGCATATTTGCAAACTCAATAAATTCCCATTTAGAATATCATCTTTAATTCATAAATGTTTCTGGATATGCTAAACCATGCAGGTATAAATCCATAGCAATTATTCTTATAATATAGCTCAAATTTAAGTAGTTATCAATTATCATTAAACATATTTCGTTTTAAAATTCAAAACTCCATGTCGGTTTTAATTCTATGTTTTCAGTGCTAGAGTACAAATAATATTTTAGTTACTTCTACAGAGATTATTAAGCCAAAATCTACTTATTCCAACAAGAATTACGTCTTTTAAATAATCTTGTTCTCGTGAACATTAAAATGCATTTTTTTCTAATATTATTTCGAAATAATAGACATATGCAAGAATAAATTTCAAAACATTTACCTCTTACTCTATTCTTTTTATCATTTTTCCGATTCTACGGATTAACTTATAAAAGCCATGACGTTGTTAGTCAGTCAGTAAGTATAATCAATAACAACGAGAGAAATATATTTTATATCATTTTTGAACAATTCCTGTTTGAGGAAATAAGAATATTTCGATGCTCAAATTCAGCCTAATAGTAATTTTATCTAGTTTAACTTTATTTTAGAGAAAAGGGAATATATTCCTATAATCTGAAGGTACTAATGGATGCGAAAAGTGAATTTTTTTTATCATATGCAAATTAGATTGCGTCTTGAAAACTCTCTTGAGCTTTAAGATGTAATAATGGCTATAAACTACTTGGATCTTTATCTGTTCTTGCTGTTACGCATAAATTTTTAGCAAAGAATTGAATATTTTTACATTATTTGTAGTTTTGATGTCTGAAAATCTCCGTATAAAAATCAAAAAACTCAAAGTAAGTAAGAATGTATCAGTTATTTGAACGCGAAAAACATTCTTACACTGTATATTACTTAAAGAAAATATATTGAATAAATATAAGGAATGAAATTATTTCCTTGCGGATATATTCCAAAGGGTATAATAAACGCTTTAAAATACTATGGAGAAAAATATAGCAAATTGAGATTAAATACTTAAGATATACTTTTCATATATTTTGCATCGTACTTTTTAAGTTGTTACGAAATTCACCAAAATAACATCACTTTAAGATGTGAACAAGCAAGAATTGATTAATGGTTTATTAAACAGTTAAATTACACACGTATTTTCATTCAATTATATTATTTATTCTGTTAGCATTTGTAGTAATCAGTTTTTTTCCAGCAACAAATAAGTTATGCTTTAAAGAAAAGTATAAATATATTTATAAATTTAGTTATTTTATTTAATTCTTAACATTTAATAGAGGAAGCTTTCAGAAAACATTTATATAAATATTCTACGGTATATTATTTCAACTCTCTTTGTTTCTCTATGTAATCTTTAAATTATAATTCATTATCTATATAATTATTAAAAGTTAAATATTTCTTGCCTCTTATGTGTGTGTCTGATGTGAAACGGATGACGTTATATAGGGGAGATATTTGAACCTAGAGTCTTTTGAAAACATAGATATACTTTGGATTGTGGGAAAATGTATCTCAAAATTAAAATCTCTTTCTAAAATTTTGGCATTGTTCGTTGGCAGTTTCAGGAAATATTATCATGTTGCAATTATTTATATACCAACTAAAAAAATATTTTTTATGGCAACAATTCATTTACTTTGAAAGAAATTAGACTATTAAAAAAAAACTTTTTATGCAATCCTGCCAAAAGAACAAATCGTTTGAATTTTATTATTAGGCCAAAATTCAAATCTTTTCAATTTTTTTTTTATCAAGTTAAAGTTTAAATCGTTTGCATTTTATTATCAAATATTTTTAATAGCTTTGTTTTCATAGATAAAAACTAAAAGATGATAGGTACTCTTGATATTTTTTTGGTTTATTTGGTAATACCATTTAATGGTCATCATATTAATTTTTTTATTTTCTTTCTTACTTTTTCACTGGAGATAATACATGTTGTTTGCTACGACAGAATATGTTCGTTTAAATATCAGTTTACTAGCATTTAATATTGAAGCTAAAACACACTATAAAAATATATTAATCTCATCAATCATCCGCAAGTTCCGTACCAACTGGGGCTTGCAAATATAGTGGAGCGAAGAGTCTTCTTTTGTACTAACAATGGCTACCTTATCTATTTTCTTCCTAAGCACGTTTTTAGGAAGATAAACAGTAAAAGTGGGAAACGAGTGAAGAAAAACTTCCCGAAGGGGTGGAAGTTTAAATTTTTACATTTAAAAAGTGTCATTTCAGTACATTTCCTCTCAACGACATTTTATGTGTAATTTTTTAAGATATAGTAAAGTTAAAAGAATTCTTTTATGCAAACAAGTAATTTGGAATTTTAGTTTATATAAATAAACACTTTTTTTTAAAAACTAAAGGATTATTTTTTATCATGAGTTTCGTTAGTTTAAACCAAGACAGCAAATTACTATCAGTAAACAGATCTGGTAATATCATTCCTATTACAAAAAAATGATTGTTTTAAATAAATGTACCTATATTGAAAATTCCATATCTTCTCTTTGTGAAGAAGTTAGAAACTAAACATCTTATTTTAGTTAAATTAACCCTATATTGCGTCCCCCAGGAGGCACCTCGAAATGAGGATGAGATGCTTCTGGCATGGTGGTTGGATCTCGCCACCCTAGAGGGTATACAAATAGGTGGGGGATCTGACTCCTTCCATCGAGACGGGACGTACTTCCTTCGGGGAAGGTTGTACTGTGACCGGTGATGGCCCTTAAGATTCAACCACAATTCCCGCCAGTGTTGTTGTTGCGGCGGTCAGGTCATTCAGCCTTATGGCTTAAATCCGTGTGCCTTCGTGGCCGGTAGGAATGTCAGTTGGTTGACTAATCCTATATTGCATCAATAGCTACACGCTTTTATTTCCATTTATAAGATTCACGTGACTGTCTCAAAAGGCAACAATGAGTGTACAGAAATCCTTTTTTAAAAGCTTTTTGATAAATATTTGTAAAAAAGATTGATATATTTCATTAGCGGTATTAAGATTAGATTTAAACTGGAGACTTGAGAAAATGTCAAAATTTATGAATAATTCTACCATTAAAAATACTATCAAAAATATTGTTTGCACAGAAAAAATATATTAATAAAAGGGGAATTCTATTTTTATGTTAGAATAGTTACAATGTGATTTCTCTCAGTGAAATAATGTTTAATTCATAATATAGACAGTTGGCACATTTTAATTTTTTTAATTTCACGGAAGAAATTTTTTTTTTTTTTAAATCTAAAATAATTTTTCTAAATTATATAGAACTATTCAAAATGCATATTTTTTTTTCTTCTAAAAAATAAAGAGCCACGCATTTTGGGATTAGGATTACGTTTTCTTTATTTTCTTAAGATTACGTTTTCTTGTTCACTACTTGCCCTCCATTCTGTATAAAAAAAAATTTCAGTGCAACCGTATTTTGAGCTTGTGACTCGCTAACCTCACAGCCGAAACTTCTCATTCAAGTTATTCTGGCACGGCAACAGTTTGGAAGTATATAAAAATTCTTTATAAATGGAAAAAGGTTTTTCCAAAAGTAAATAAATAAAAATTCTGAAATGAGTGATGCTTCCTTAAATATGAAAAATCAAAATTAAATATTAAAAATTCTCCTTTGACCTTTAAGATTTTTTTTGTTTATCACTTCCAATTCAGAAACAATTAAGGGACAATTCTAAATAAATAAAATGTGTTTACGTAAATAAATTGGAAAAATCTGGAATCAGTGATATTTATTAAATCTTAAGCAATAAAAATGTGTCCATAACATTATGTTACCTTTAAAAATAAGATGGTTTTGGGTTGTTCCTCCCTACTCCGAAATGATGATAATTTTACAAAAAAACGACAGACTTTGTAGACCCTTGATTTTTAAAAATTTTTTTTAGAATTTCTGCCGTATACACTAAATTTATGCAATAAAAATGTTTACTATTCCGTAAAGAACTAATGTGTCAATACTATTGAACATTCTCTGAACGTTTTTTTTAATTTCTCATATACATAGTATAGAGAAAATATAGTGATAGTAAAAAAATTCAAACTCGAAAGTTTGACGAATTTCCATGTTTTAGAACTTTCTAAGTTCGAAAAATACATTTTTGGAAAATGTTTATTTGTCTATATGTGACAAAGATTACTCAAAAACGCTTTGATTTGGACAGTTAAAATTTGGTATATGGTGTTTACACCAAATTTGCAGATTTCTGTAAAATTTTGAATAAAACCGGTTCAGAGGAAGTCCAGCTGTTCGAAGATAAGTTAATATGATAGCTACGGAACAAAGAGAGCTAATGGATAAAATTCAACATGCATTTTTAACACCTTTAGTGAAAAGACACCTGTCAAATTTTGAGTCAAATATAACGAGGGTTTTATTGTCTGTAGGTATGTACTTTCAGGCAAGTATAAACGATATAACTCAAAAATGCAATGAGTGAAACAGATTAAATTTGGTATGGGATTTTGTGACTACAAATGTAGCTTTTTAACATTTTTGTTGTTGTTGTTGTTTAAATCGATTGGAAAACACGCATCTAAAATACAGATTAATCGCCAAAACACTCGCCAAAGATAACACGATCGATTTAATAAAAATGCTAAATTCACACCAAAATTTAATATTTCATAACTATTATACGTCAATGCCATGAAAAGGGTGCTCTGAGATAGTAGCTTTAGTAGAATATGCGAGAAAGTTTTGGAGAGACCACTCCTGCTGGTTTCAATGCATTTTCGTACCAATACGCAAAAGAAAGTTATACCATGAATGAAATCCGTACCACCCTAATTTCTCAGCAATATCATGTACCAACGAGTAAGTAATTTGCATTGGAAAACCGAAATTATCATATTAATAGCTGTTGGTTTTGTAGTGATCGTAGCGCCATCTTGCATTCATGTTATTCTAAAGCGCTACCTATCTACTTTCCCTAATACAATCTATGTTAATACTTCGCCCGGGGAATCCTCGTTCTATGTATACGTGCGCTAAGCGGTGATGTTACGATAGTTGTTAGTGAAATAAAGAGTTTATTTTTCTAATAGCGATGAAGAGCTTTATACAACACTCTACATGAACACCACCACAGTTTCATTGCACTTTCACGCAAAAAATACCCCACAATGAAACATAACGATGCCGTAAATCACATGCAGTTCCACATCAACTGGTGCATGAAAAAGAGAACTCTTAGAAAAACCTTCTTCCTGCAGTATATATCAAATTTATGGAATAACAATGTTTATTAAGTAAATATGGCTACCATTGAACATTTTCTGGTTGTCTTTTTTCGATGCATTTTCGTGCCAATGCACAAAGAAATGTTGTACCATGAATGAAATCTATACTGCCCTTATTTCTCAGCAATATCCATTGCCAACGAGCAACTAATTTGTGTTGAAAAAGCAAAATTATCATTTTTAATACCTGTTGGTTTCATTGCACTTTAGCACAAAAAATACCCCACAACGAAACATAACGATGCCGTAAATCACGTGCAGTTCCAGATCAACTGGTGCATGAAAAAGACAACTCTAAGCAAAACCTTCTTCAGTCAGTGGTCTTCTTTATCCATTTCTATCCTGGGCACGTATGTGAAGCTCAAAGAAGGGGGGGGGGGTGGAGGAGAAAAGAAAAGACAGAAACTTCCCCGAGGTGAAAGTGAGATTGTCCGCCTTTGCAGTAAAATTTTTGCGGAGAGAAGGACTCGAGTTCCAGCCCATTAAATTCGTGAAGCCGGGGCTCTCCTTTTTCGACAGCCAAAGCAAAAATCTCCCCACAATAAGTCGGGGCGGATCTCTGAAAAAGCAAACGAGCCGTTTCCCGACCGCTTTGGACTGGCTGCCTTCTAAATGGCCATCCGAATGAGGCTTCTTCTTTCCTCGCAGGCGGAACGGACCGAAAGGGGGTCTTCTACAGCGATTTTTTCTTTTACTCGCTACCTTTTATGATCTTCGAGATGCTAATAGAACCGCAAGCTGTTTGTACCAGTCCGAGCGTGCATTTCTTATTCATTCGATGTTTGTTATAACGTTGGGGTTATTTCCCGTAAAATAAACTTCCCACTCCTTCTGGATGAGCGGTGTTTCTGGCTTTTTAATGACGGCATCGATTTGGAGAGGATTCTGAATTCTTTCGAGCAACCTGGTGCATTTTTAAGGCTTGTTAAGAGATTTTTGCTTTAAAAGAGAAAAGAAGAAGTAAAATTGGTTGAATGATGCAGAATGACGTTGTAACTTTTGAATCAGTATCATGAGTAGTGCTGGAAAAATATTAAACGGAACCTGATCGAATAATAAAAATCAAAATTCTTCATCTTAAAGGAATCATATGATCATATTCGCCATGATGGCGCAAGTTTAAATTTGTAGTAAAATTTTTATTTTATTTTTTAAATCTATTTTTCTGTAGTAAACATTTCGCCACATTGCTGTGTAGCACAACAAGCAGTAATGTCTATCTAAAGATGTCTATTTTTGACACTTGTCTAAGAAGATTCATCTGACATTCTAGCATAATTTGTTCCTTTTAAGAGGTACTCTCAGATGTAATAACATATAATTCGTATAAAATATAATATACATATAATTTTGTTACTATTGATGCAATTAAATTAGCTGATTATAATAAATAAAGCAATAAAAAATGAGACTTTAAGAACAAAAATAGAACAAGCCATGATTTTTTGCCCAATGGAGACAAATATCATATTTTTTATCTGTTGGAAATGAAATGTTGTTGTCCGATATCAGAAAGTAAAACCTTTTTAATATGCAAAGGGTTTCAAAAAATCTTTTTTCCATTCCACTATTGTGCCTATTTTAGCTTAGCAAAAATTCAGTTGGCAGATCACAAAAGTTCTCAACGTTCTCCCCTATTAATTTGATAATTAATTAAAAAATATAATAATTCCTAACATCCGATTTCATTTATTATGAAATTATTATTGCAATAAATAGAAAGAAGAACATTTATCTGTTCATCATTATTTTACTCCTTTGAACAGAAACACATATGGATTCATTCTGTTCATCCATTACAGTATGCGAGTGTGTGTAATGATATTCTAAAATATAACTTAAATCTTAGTTAATTTCCGAATTTTTATCTTAATGTAGCCCAAATTAACTTCGATCTAACATGTTCTCTTATTTCCTGATCCGATTTCACTTTGTTACTTGATTAATTCTACATGTGCTCTATAAAACTGCTCACTTCAGCATTTTCTCGGGTTCCAATGAAGGGATAAAAGTCCCTAAAATTTACAACAATCTTTTAAGGATACCTAAGATTATCTTCCCTAAGTCGGCACTTGGCAAAGGAATCCTTATCAAAATCTCTTATTAAACTCACTGAAGGGAAATATTTATGCCTTTCTTGCCCTTGTATTGTGATGTAGACTGACGCATTTTTTATGATCGTTTGTTTCTTGTATAAATTATGCCTCCCGAAATGATATAAACTGAAGTTAAAATTCCAAAAGTCTCATCTTATATAATATTGTGATGGATCAAAACAGATGGATGTTTCTTTATATAAATATATAAAAGAAATACTTAAAGTATTCAGCACTTCTTTATTGGTATATCGTCTATGTAGTTAACAAACATATCCTAAAATAAATATCTTTACAAGTTCTTGTAAGAGAGAGCATTTAGTTCTCATAATAAGAGCACGATTTTTTGCAATTTTTAATTTTTTTAATTTTATTAGTTTTGTCCACATTCTACTTGATTAGAAAATGAACAGGTAAGGTTCCCCATCTCCTAGAAATAAGTTAGTATTAAATCGATAAAATCTATAATCTGGGAAGCCAGTACCTCAAAGGATTTCCGAGAGGTATGAATAATCTCTAGTTTTCTCGATTCTTGCATCAGAGAACTTAATTAAATTTTACAAAAATGGCTTGATCGCTAAGTCTTTTTAACATTTTTAGAAGGACAAAATAGTGTCTTCTTTAATTAAATGGAGTTCTTCAGGCGGCACCTCGTAATTAAGGATAAGAAATTTCCGGCATGGTGGTTGGTTCTCGCCGCTGTGGTGGGTACAGAAAAAGGAGGGGGTCTGGCTCTTTCCATCGATGACGGGACGTACTTGCCACGGTAAGGGTTGTACTGTGGCTAGTGACAGCCCTTAGGACTCAACCACAGTTCTCGCCAACGTTACTGTTGCGGTGGTCCGGTGATTCAGATTTTTCCTTGTGCGTTAGGAACGGTCGGAGTAGCCATTTAAGGTTAATTAAACGGATACAATATTCTGCAAAACAAGTTGCATCGCTTCAATATGCAAAATAGCAGTACTTTCATATTTAAGAATGTTTTATTATGTAGTTTCATCCACCCCACATAAGTTGAGGTTGTTTGTGATAGAATTCAGAGGACAGAAAAGGTGTAGTGTTAAGGAAAGGATCCTTTTTAGGTAAAATGCATTCTATCACGTGTTAACAATATTTTATAATATGCACCATTTCTTGATCTAAAGAAAAACTCAAACATAATTCAAAAGCTAATAATTTATACTAATGTTATTAAAAAATAATATGAAATTATAAAAATAGAGTTTTTTTCTTTACTTTTCCATATATGAAATACGCAAAAAGAAAGGGCGCATTCGTCGAAAAATACAAACAGGAAGATTTATTAAAATCTTCCTGCTTCAGACATCCCTAAGTTCGAGAAAGTAATTTTTGGAATTATGTCTGCCTGTATATCCGTCCATCTGTTAACACGATAACTCAAAAACTGAGATAAACGAATGGAATTTGTTATATGAATTTTGCACCAAATATATTGATTTCTATTGACTTTTGAACGAAATTCATGAAAGAAATTCTATCGTTCGGTTGTCCCAATATTAATGAAGAAGATTATTATAAAAAGAAGAGACCTAAATAGATAAAATTCCATACATAGATTTATCAATAATTAATGATTAACTACTTAACATGATTAGCCACTTAAGAATATCGAAATAAGCAAATGAAATGTTTTTCCAAAAACATCAAGCTTAAGATTTCTACATATATGAAAAGATTTTGTATTGATTTTAATTACATATAGTTAGAAAATAATCATTATAATTCATTGACTTCAATCGAATTCTTTAGTTGTTTCAAAAACCAAAGGCAATTTAGAGTTGATCTTGCTGCCATTAAAGTTACTTTATGCGTTCGCTTTCAGCGAAGTTAAAACTTGCGCACTTTTCCTACAGTAAATTTTTCATGCATTCAAAACAGCATTACATTTTAAATCCCAGCAACCCTTTGCCTTAATGATTTGTTGGCCGCCTCAATCACCCGAGCCCACTCATAAAAGTAAATAATAAATAGCCGCCATCTGTTTCGAAGCGATAGTTCCTTATCCGGGGCATTCTCTTAATCTATAAGTTACTTGTATCGGTGAATCCAAAGGTCTCGAAGCGACTCACTCGCGAATACCACCGTGGTGATACCTATTATAGGTGTTCCCTCACAATAGAGGGAGAAGAGATTAAAGTCCGTATCGATTATTTTAATAGAAGAGGTATCGGTTTCCTATAATGGGGAGGCGGGACCCTGGGAAAACAAAAAAGGGGGAAAAAATGAGATCTGACACTTTTCATCAGTCACTTGGCTACGGGAGCAGACTGCTTGAGGTGCACGAAGGAGGGTTACTCAGTAACAATGGGGGAGATGCAATCTTCTGGAGTGCCAGACGGGGGAAATTTCTTGATAATTATTTGTGGTTATTAAGGAAAGTAATGAATGAAGAAATAGTTGTTTATCGGGAGATTGAAGTTAGGATGAAGAAAATAAACCTTCGTCCAATATCTGCTCTGGAAAAAGAAATGCGGTCTATAAATTGATTGGCATCTTTTAACTCAAGAAATCTTATAATATTTCTGGAAAAAATGTTGCAACATCCATTGTGGTTTGCTGACATAACTTGAGTTTGGCTTCTTGTTGATGATATCCATCAGGTGTTACAGATTTGATAGATTTGAATAAATAAATCCTACTAGGATTTGATTATTTGTCTGACATCCTCGGGTAGAAGTAGTGTAAAATTCAAGAAAATGAAAATATCATAGATTTTTACAATCATATTTAGACTAGTACAATTCTTGAATAGTTGTAAGCCATCAAAAAAAAAAAAAGAAAAAGAAAGGTTTACAGCAATCAAAAGATAAAGTTATACAATATCTGTAGGTAATTCAGGTATTATGGCAGAAATCTTACACTTTGTTGTAGAAATTCTCAACTGTAGCTTAAATAGGTGCAGTTTTAAGTTTGAAATTTTGGACTTTGAAAACAGATTATGAATTTGAATATGATTATGGACTGGTTTTGGCTTTGGAATAATTGATGCTGATGATAAATGGAACGGAAATGGAAATGAATATGATTACGGAATGAGTTGTGGCAGTGGAGTGATGCCTGGAGACGATTGGATTGAATTAAGTTATGACTAAGAACTGGAATTAGTTTGTGGTAGAGGATTGATGCCTGGATAAATGATTGATTAAGAAAATGGACTATTGGACTCTAAAGGAATTGGTCTTCGTTCGAAGGCAGCGAACTTACCCGCTCTCTTCACAGGGCTTCACAGGGTTTCCGAGTGTTTCGACATAACTTTCCTCAGGGGTCTTGAGATTCGGGACTCACTGTCCTCCTGGTCTTGTCGGACACCCTGGCTGTGTCTCATGATGGGGATTTCACTGTAGACCTCACCCAAGTGCTGTGTAAGACTCCATAGTTGAACGACCCTGGGGAGTGTCCCTACTATATTTGTAGCTTACACAATCATGTGTTTATAAATCCGATCAAAATGTAATGAGATTTCTGAACAATATTGATGATAATTTTATTAATTAGAGTTTATAAAGACATTCAGAATGTGGAACCTTATTTAGGAATAAATTTACTTACACTGAAATTTAACGATGTTTTTTTTACATTTCAGTAAGAGAAGGACTGTCGTATTTTAACTAACAGAATAACAGTATAAGATGCTTATCAATCGAGATTTTTTCATTGAACTAAGATGTAACTTTATTCCAAAAAATATATGCAATATGGAAGTTTACAAGTTCGAATTCAACACACAAAATAATATTTAAAAAAATGTTTGAAAATTTCTGATATTACTCAATTTATTATGTCTCCGAAATTTTGTATTCGAAATAACCTCTCAAATAACTTTCAGATTTAGGGAGTCAAATAACTTCACTACGCTCTAATTTTTTTTTTATTAGTTCAAACAAAGACATGGACTTCGGCCTTTCTGAAAGAATGATTAGCTACATTTTATAATAAGAAATACGATAATTAACCCAGGATAAAAAATTAATTACAATTTTCATGATTATTAAACTTTTTTTTAATTTAGTATGTTCGTTCGGTTTATTTCACAGAAATGATTAGTTTAAAAAATGTTCTTCTTCTCTAATTTGTTTTTTGGTTCCTTAATGAAGAAATGCCTTTCAAACTAAAGAAGGTCTTTGGTAAAAGTCCAACAGATAACGAAAAAATTACTGTAGCTTATTAGTTATTTTTTAAAGTCATTGAATGAAATTTAATTCGATGCCACAAATTTATGAAGGATTTTTTTTTTGCATAAAATAATCAAATTTGTTAATCAGTAATAAATCGTTGGGCCTGTTGTCGGTAGGTGGCAGTCTATTATACATGGTTGTGATAAGGTCATTCTTTAATTATAAAAGAAAAGAAAGAAAGAACCATTGAATAGAATACTGTAAAGGCCCTTTGATTTCCCCCACAGTTACAGCGCAATCATTTAGCCTGGAAGGGCTTGTTTTTGGAACGGAAGGAAAGGGATAGATCACTCTTAAGCTCCTCCTCGGAAGGCCTAGTATATCAGCCGAATAAAAACATTTTAAAAAATCGTTCAAAGGTGCACATGCCGATTTTTCAAAATTTACTTCAGTCAAATCAATGGCTAGGTGAAGTAATTTGATTTGTAGAATATCGAAATACACACATAATTTTCTTTAGAGATGATATAATTCATTATACTATAATTATCTGTGTATTTTCTGTAGGCGGTTCAAGGTCACATTTTCTACCTCGTTATTGGTTGTCTGGTAGCAGTAACGCGGTAGACCGCCTTGAACATTGAACCGCCTACAGAAAATATACAGACTATACAATTGTACAATAAATTGATGTTAAGATGTACCTTGGGGACCTGCAATAACTCGACATTCATACGATTTAACACTTGCACGATTAATGTGATATTATAACACTTATAATTTTTACAAATTTTATAACCCGAAGTTTCCATCCCTAAACTTCAGTCTGATTGGACAATTTTCTTCTTCTCTTTTAACAAAGGCAAAGTCCCGATGTCTATTTCACTAGATTCACACTTCAATATCTGGATCATTTAACTTCCGATTTATGTTTCTTCTTTATATATATATATCGCCAAACTTCACCGGTATATTCACCGCTAACAAATCAACTATCATTTTTAGTAATCCACACATTCCTTAAATGAGAGGACCATTGTCTCTTTTATCAGTTAATGGTTCGATCCGGGATGACCAGCTATCGATGAAGATCGCAATCCAAAATTTATATTGAGCAGTACTTATAAAAATCAACACTTTCTCAAGTCGAGTCCATGCATTCTTAATTAAAATGATTTTTTAAAATAATTAATGATAATTTATAGGAACTAGATCTGAGCATGCTGTTTTAAGTATTAAATGTATAATCCCTGTAGGAATTGTGATAACATTTCATGATGGGAATCATGATTTTAGAAATTATTAATGACCTAGATTTATTTTTATTTTTTATATATAAGGCTCAATTGTATAAGTTTTTACGAGAGCATTTCTTTTTTTTTCACTTCTACATGAGTTTAAAAATCTGTTTATTACAAAACGCGTCATCTATTATATTTTGTACCTATGATTTTATCTGACTTATTTTATTTTACAGTATTTCATTTGAAAAGTTTATCAAGTGCAATATAAACTCCATTATCCCTATGATCTGTCAAATGAAAAATCTTTGAAATATTTTTTCCCGGAAATTAAAAAAGTTTAATTTATTTCATCTTTTAATTTCGAAAATTCCATTTTATAATACTTTCGTGTGCATACAAATACAATTGTATGGTGAATGGAGGTAATTGGAATCCAATCCATCATTGATAAGAACAGCTGAAAACAAATAATGTCGCGTTTCATTAATTTTTAAAAGTCAGATGTTATGCCGTGATCGAAACAAAAAGCTACATTTTGTTTAACAGTTACCCTTAACAAGACAATAAATGTTTCTACTTATGGTGAATGTGAACTATTTTTTTTATCCAGATAAGATACAAGTTTTCACCATCATATCTCTTGTTCGCGGAGGTGTTGATGAACAAGCCATTACCGGACAAACATTTATAAACTGATCGACGAACCACAGCGCGAAACAGGCGACCGCACCAAGCGTGACCGGCGGTCACCGATCAATGGCCGGCTTTCCCGTCCACGAAGTCTTAATTATTTCGTTTCCTGTCCCAACATTCTACGCGAAACCGACATGTACACGGTGTCCAGCGACACGCACGTGGTCTCTGCCTTTCGCCCTCCCTCCCTCTTCTGAAACCGATAATGTGGAGCTTGCGTGATGTCACGTTCGAATGTTCGAAAAGTCCCGTTACAGCTCGATCCTCCCCTCTCCCCTTCTCCCTTCTTCTCGGCGAATTCGCCGCCTATTCCGAGTAGGGTTGGGAAGTTTTCGGGGAATGACCAAACGGTTTTCTCTCTTGACCGGAAGTGGGTTCCAGAGGGAAAGCTAGGTTTCTGTCAGAAAGAAGTGAGCATTATGGGGTGATTAGGTTTTTGTTTATAAGAAATCGTAATGTCGTTTGAGAAGATAAGGTCATTCATCCATCTATGTAATGTGCTTTGAAGTATGAATAGCTGTCCATTTGTGGTCAAAGTAACATAACGGCACCTCCTTCTGTCCAATTCTGGTTGGCAGTAACAAACAGTGGTGTCGCGGCTAGAAGAAAAGAATATCTATACGGGTAAAGAGTCTTGGGGACTGGATAAATAATGTAAAGATAAAATACATCATTCATTCTACTTTTGAAAGTGAAATATGATGACAGGTACAAAACTATTTATATGTCACTGACATCATTTTTCTGAGCCACACCATTTGTAAAATTCAATACTGTCAATGATAGTTCAAGCTGACTACTTTGTGAAATAAATAAAATTTGAAAATATGAAATACTTTGGGTCGTAATGCTGTCTTCTCCTTCCCTTTTCCATTGACGGAAGTGATATGTTAATTTATTCTTAAAAGCAATTTCCTATGAAATTCGACTTTGATGGACCAATAATCAGGAAAGACTGACGATGCTCACTGAATGTATAGATCTAGGATTTTTATAGACTATGTTTAAATTCCAACTGGTTGTTAAGCAGGTGATTCTTTTTTCTGGGCTAGAAGCTGGAGAATTTAATGATTGTTCTGATAGACACTGCTTTAATCTACTATCTAAGCTGTATTTGTCATGTGAAATTGGCCTACATTCCATAATGCATTACGCTTTGAAGACCAATCTGGAATTCTTTTTGTAATAATTATTTCAATATTATATTATAGGTCAGAAATAGTTTATTTAAAACAAAAATTTGGGTTTTCAGTATTTGTCTATGAATAGTTGTTTAAATTTAACATGACTTCAGTACACTAAAACTTCAATTTAAAAATATTTGATGTATTTAAACAGAACTATGTAACTCTATGTAATAATTGATAATATTCTGTGTAGAATTTTAATTTTGATTTCATCACTCGTTCAAATTGGGATTTGGATCATAATACGATAACTTGGTTCCCGCCCCTCCCCCCTCTTCTTTTTATGTACAGCCGACCACCTCACCACCATTGAACGAAGCAATATGAGACGGACGCCCCCTCCTCTGTCTAAATATCAAGAATGAGTTGGGTTTGTGTTCAATTCATTCATACGGTGTTGGCATACATTTTAAATTTGAACCCTATGATTACGTAAGCTCTTTACAAAACCATTAAAAATGTTTAAATTTCGAGTATTCAAAATTCTTGATTCCAAATGAAATAACCACATTCTAGAGGTATCAAAATTTCATTGTTTCATTTGATGGAAAATCAAGAGCAAGAAACAGCATTGCATATTTAATACTCCCCGAATACAATTTATTCAATTTTGAAACATTATAGCGAAAAGACTGAAACAGGAAGTGGAGGACTAACTTAATTTATGCGTCAAAATATGCCTATTTTCTACGCCTTTCTTTCTTTCTCTGGCTTTATGCATATAAATGATAGTGAACGAAAGAACTCTATTTGTTTGAATTCTAAGTAATAATGGTAATGTTTCAATGCTAAGATTTTCGTAAATCATCATTACTTTTTCTACCGCTCAACTTTGACTTTGACTGGTGAGCCTGTCAAAAAGAAGCTTGTTTCTTGAAAAATGTTCCGCTGCGAGGGTTTCCATTCTTTTTATACCTTTGGATTTTTGTTATTCGATTACTAAATATGCTTTTACTGTTTAAAGACAATTCGTTGTTCCAAAGTAATTAAGAAATATTACCTACTAATAATAAAGATGAATGTGTGTGTTGTAAACTTATTAAAACCACTGAAAACTAGACAGTGGAAATATTACTATGTGCTATGTTAAATAGTTCAATGTAAATTGTAGATTTTCTTGAAAAATATCTCCTTTAATTATGAACTTCTAGTTTGAAATATTTTGATATAATAATGTTTTAAGGTTGAATTATTAAAGTTTGATCGCATCAACCATTGACAATCAAACAATTGATGATCAAGCAATTTGCCGACAGAATGTCAAACACAAAAAAAAATTTTATTGATAAAAGGTGAAGATCTATTTTGAACTTAATATGAAATATTACAGTGTGACATTAAAACATATGGCTAATAAAATAATATTGATTTGAATTTCATTAAAATATATGAACAAAGTTACAAATTTTGTTTAAATTTGGGAAACGTAATTGGCTATTCTAGGCTAATGTTCACTAAAATTTCTTATTAAATATTTAATATAACTTGATCTTAATAGTTTCCTTCGCAAAATATTTTAATATAAAATTTTGGAAATTTTATAATATAGTATAGTTATACAATATATATTATTTTAGAAGATTTATAGTGTTCTATCCATTGCATCACCCTAATATTTTGCCAGCTCCCTTAAAATTTTAACATTAATGTGCAACAGAAGCGATTAATTTCAGCTGATAATAATAATGATAAACCCTTTTTCAGTGAAAACCGGCATTTAAAAAAAAAATACGACTACAGCAGATAGAATTGTTTAATACCGAAATGTTTACTACAGAATATCTTTTTATCATTTACACAATATATCAGGAAATTATTCAATAAAAATTTCTATGATTTTATATAAAACACGGTTACATTAAAGAATTTATTAAATATAGCTCATAGTACCGAGGGTCTGTATATAAATTTAAAATTCATAATTCATCAAAACATATATTGACTGAAACTGCATAAAACATCATGAGATACTAGAGAGACAGAGAAAGTTTTTTCCAGTGTGGATAAAAGCTAAAAAATGCTGATAAAAGCTAAAAAAATGCTGATAAAAGCTAAATTTTTTTGCAGGCACGCGTTACGCACTCGTAGAAGTTATTTTTTTATTTTTATTTTATGTGAAATATATTGCTGGAGAATAAGCTTGAAATGTTTTTCAAAAATTGATTAAAAATAGCAAAATAAATAAATAATAATAAATTATACGGTACAAAAATTGGTATTACTGAGCATAAAATATTTTGAATTTTTTAGATGATATAAATATCATTTTTGTGCTACAATATTTTTGGAAGGTATCAAGGAAAAATACCAAAATTTTGCTTAACTTTCAATAAATTTGAATTATAATTAAATTTTCATTAAAAATTCACTTGCAAAAATATAAATGGGCCAAGTTTGATATCTCTAGGTCAAATATTCTAGCTTGCAATGTGCCAACACACTGTCACATTCTTCTTTATTATAGGCAGGGCTATAGAGATTGCTTTCTATACGTAACGCGTATGATTACATCTCGCAGTTGCTGAAAGGATGCCAGTCTAAAAACATTATCGTACTAAATTACTTAATAAGGTTTTTAGTGCCTGGAGAAAGGGAAACGCATTAGGGAAATCGAAATTAATGGTTTAAAATTATACTAGTTAAGAATTTATTTTTATCGCATAACTATTTCTGGCCAAAATAAGTTAAACTCGTTCTTTTCATATATTTTACTCAGATTATTTAATTCTGGCTAATATTTAAAATTTTAATGAAGAATGCCAAAGAGTTAAAGTATACCATTTTATGTAAAAAGAAACATAGCATTTCCTTCCAATAATTAGTTTTCATACAATATGTTTTATAGAAATGATTTTTCCCTTTAAAGAACTCGTTTTAAATTTTTACAGCACCAGAATAAAAATTCTTTTTCATTAAAATCATTTACATCTTCTTAAGCCTAAAGATTAGTTATCAAATGATTTATTTAAAAAAAATTTGATGTTTTCCTTCAACTTTTAGGAAAAAATTCGTATAATTCGGAGACTAATAATTGTGGACAGTACTTTTTCGAACAAATAAAGCTTTTTCTCGTATAAAAATAAAATTTATATATAAAAGAGTACTTTAATATCATTTTAAATCAAAGAGTTGTAAAATTATTATAATAAAAATCCCCATTACTACTCTGAGAAAAATAATAGAAAAAATATCGAATTTCTGCACCATATGAAGACCATGAATATGTCTTCCATAAGGACAAATTCTGAATTTTATAACAAATTTACTTTATTATAAAAATGGTATTCTGGGCATGTTTCAGAAGTTAAATCATCTATATAAATTCCGTATTATTAGTTTTGTCTTTTCTAAGACATAAAGAACCGGAAATTATGTTCTTTTAATTGAACTTGCAGACAAAAGTACTTTAACACACTCTTTCTTATCTCACTTAGGTACAACAAGAAACTAGAAGCAAAATCACACTTTTTTCCCCATTCCATTTCTTCTTATTTTATTTCTTAAGAATGGAATGAAAAGTTGGGGGTTGAGAAAGGCATGATTTTTTAAAAACTTAAACAGACTTAAATCGTTTTAAAACATGCAAAATGTTAACAGTATAGAGTGAACTAACTTCTAAAACGTGAGATACTTAATGAAACAGAATTAAAAATTTCATTTTACTGTAGATGCATACTTCGTTGGTGAATCAATCTCCATGATACATGAATATTGCGCTATAATATTATTTATCCCGGTAAAAACCGTATCTCCTATCTGAAAACCAAAGCGAGTGCAGTTATTCAATATATCAAAAAATTGAGCTACTATGATTGGAACCAATCTAACAGAACCAATGCCAGCAATATTCTCTATCACCCCACTACAACGCCACTACAATCACTTTCAGTCGGGATAACGATCAATATTTAAGAGTATTATTTGTAAAACAGCTGGACGGGTATGTACCTCTTGATTGGCCCAGACAGTTCTTTTTCTGTATCCCTCTTCTAATTGGTTCATTTGGTTAATGTCAAATTGACTTGTTTCTGTATAGGTCAAACTCGTTTCACTCCACACCATCTACTTTTTGGTGAATGAGCTCTAGTTCGAAATGTCATATGAATCTTTATGTGAATCATGTTTTTATTGAATGACCTTATTTTTTAAATTGTCATCGTGATTACCGTTTTAATTCAACGTCTCTTAACTTGAAAGACTTGATTGATGAGAAATACCACCCAAAGGTTTTCAACTTTTCAAACTCAAATGTTTTTTTTATCAGCATTTAACACCTTTTATCATTTTTTTTTTCTTGATCCACATTTGTTTCTTATTAAAAACATCAGTTCCAAGTGTATTCTTTGTTTTTAAAATATGTTAGTCATTTTATTTTAATTTTTAAAGCTATATTATTTGAATTCAACGAAAGTTTAGACAATAATGGCTATTGAGCCAGTAAAGTTAAAAAATCAAATCTGATTGATTCTCAGTAGCTTGTCTGACGCTGAAACTTTCTCTCCACGGCCTCTATATTGTATTGCTCCTCTTCCTTTTCAGTCATTTTTCAATTTTTTTTCATGTAATGTCTCAAATTTTCATTTTATTCACCACGTTTTCTTCGTAGCAACCATAAGCCTTAACTCCTTTATGTACGGTTGAAGGCCCCGGCCAGCGACCAATGTATCGTATTTTGCTCTGAAACGGACCTATGATTTCATCAAATCTCTCTAGTTCTGCTTTTTTTCTACGGTTTTTTGATATGTTTGATTTCATAATCTTTTTATAGACAATGTTGAATGTACTGTCTCACAATTCTGCATACCTCCATTGCTGCCCTAATCATCCAAAAGAGTTTAGAGAAAGTTCTTTATTCCATGATATGTCACAATTCCTGAACACAATTTCGATCCCTCAAGTATAAATAAAATTAGAACAAATGTTATCCCCTTTTTCTGACTTTATTCACAAAATGCCTCCTTTATGGCTTCAAATTGAGAAGTTTGTAGCATCATCGCCAAGTGTGCTTGATTAAATGTATTTCCATGTATCAATATCCCATTCTTTTGCTGATATCATCTGTTGGACATTGGCAAAGAAACACCATAATATTCTAAGGCGATGTTTCACCTGTACGCAATATTCCTGTGCGTTGTTTATATATTGTGCTTAGTATAATTTGTATTTTTAACTTAATTTTTTCTCTATTAAATGTTAATGTTTTAAATCTGTATTTTTATTCTTGTGTTGTCAGCATCTCGCTACAATATGAATAGCCTTTTGATTAAAATATCTAGTGATCGAGGTGTCTATTTGTAAAATCATGATGTAAAACCTTCATTGATGGGTCTGTTAGTCAGTTAGTTAGTTAATTAATTCATCAGTCAGTAAATCAATTAGTCAGTCAGTCAATGATATATAATGCTATTTGAGAGGCATGTTTGTTAGTTCATAACGTATATCCTTCAAGTTAGTTTGTTTGTTAACTATTTAGTCAGTTAGTACCATATTAGTACCATAGTTTTGATCTACCATCTTTTTTACACGCATCACCTTCATAAGTTAATGCAACTAAAATAAACTCAATGACTTCATTATGAAATGTTCACTGATATTTTTAGATTAAATTCATCCCCAATAATTGATGCTATGCTCCTAGACATAGCGACAGATAATTACAGAATGTGGTATTCATGGAAGGCGCTATCATGCCTCGCTCTTTTTAATTTTTTAAAGAAATTAAAAAATTTTACAGATTATTTGAATATTATAAAATGAATTTCAGTATTATTACTGCATAAAACAGGTATCTACACTAAGGTAAAACAGGTATCTACACAAAAAACACTAAGTTTGTATTTTTTTATCAGGTATTGAACATGCCATTAATCTGATAAAATGCAATATATTAAGCATATTTATTTTTTCTTATTGTCCTTTAGAGGATTGCCCATTCACAAACCATATATAAACTTTTTTGTTGACCTATGAATTCCTTTTTACTTATTTGCAGACGGGCCCCGAAAGAATCCCTTTTGTTTTGAGAGGAAAGACAAATATGTCTTCACCTTCTCTCCTGCGATCTCATCCGATTCTTAATCCCCCCACGTGTGGTCGGGGAATCCACTTCCCCTTTCCACTCTCCGCCTGATGAAGAGGGGGGAAGGGAGGACCATAATAATAATAAAAAAAGGGAAAATACACCACCTCACGATAGAAGAAGTAGGAGGGATGAGCCAACGTTAGGCAAGAAGAAAACAACGGGTGTAAAAATGAAATCGTCGCTGGGGATGGCAGAGAGGGTGGACGAAGAATTCCCCGTGTGCTCTTACGAGATGCTGAGGGAGAATCTTCGTTGGATTCCCGGTGTCTTTTGTCTCTCTGGAAGGAATTTTTGACTCTCTCAGTCTCGATTTCCTAGTAAAGCCAATTTCCTCCAGTGTACGGATTTTTTGCCCCCCCCCCCTTTTCTCTTACTGTGCGGGGATTGCGAACGCTGGAAGTGAGTGTTGCATGTGTTTCTTGCGTAACACGCTTAGGGGTGTTCATATTTTATAGATTCTCGACGCTTTAAAAGCCCCCAATATTGGTTTCGGTGAGAAAAAGATGCATCCCATAAGAAGTGTTACCGTGCAAAGTAATGCATCTTCTTTCTGGAGACTATATTTGCAAGAAATTTGTCTCTGTGGATGTTTTTTGGTTTCTTGATGCCAAATGTATTTGGGAAAATGTCAAAGAAAAGCGAAAATATTCAAAATTTGGTTGAGTATGCTGAGAAATCTTTTGGTAAATTGAATTTGTTTATGATTGTATAATTATTAATTCGCTCAATAAAAAAATATTTTAGGATGAATTTAATTTTGAAAGCAACCAGAATAGGAGATTTGTATTGAAAAATTATTTAAATTTTATTTAACTAAATACTCAGCTTTTGGAGGTCTCCCCTGAGTATGCGGTTTAAATATCTGAATAAAAAAAATGGTAGTTCGTAATTTGATCGTTGGTGAGGATGATGCTGTCATGTATATAAGGTGTTTATTTTTGAAAAAAAAAATTACTTGAAGTTAATACATTTTTCTCCAGTGAATTTATTATCGTTTACTGGGTAGTATTGACAGCTTCGCAGACAGATTTTCTTTGAATGGATTTCGTGCTCAAAATTTAATAGAAATCTACAAATTTTGTGTAAAGACAATATACGAAAATTCATCCATCCGTCTCAAATCGGTTTTGAGTTATTGGATTCATATACCGACTGATATATTTCTAAAAACATGTTTTTCAAATACAAAGGGGTCTTAAACGTGGAGACTCGTCTCGAATTCAAATTTTTTGGCAATTATAATCTGTAATTCATACATAAGAATGTAAAAAAATGAAATTATTAAAATTTTAATTATTTTGAAATAATTTCATTATAGACTCTTTTAAAGATTAAAAGTACAAAAACGAATGCAACACATAGATTAAACATAAACCGTTTTTATTACTTTCATATTTATTTTCCAAACACAGTTATTTAATATGATTTTTTTAGCAAATAGACAAATTTAATTTTTAATCCATGGATATTCTTTTTTATGTTTCCGAATTTATTGTAGAAATAATTGTAATTCTATATAATAAAAATGTTATGATATGGAGATTTTTTTTTAAGATGTATGCATTGAAATACAAGATTTTTTTTTTAACATGGCAGAGATTTAATTCAAAATCTTAATATTTTCCAGTAAAGGATCTTCTTATCATCCCTTGAAGCTTCTGCGTAACTTAAAATGTCTCTGTAATATCTTCAATAGTATTGCAATATTATGAATATATTATTTGCAGTTCAATATATCGCAATATCTTCATTATAATTTACAGAACATGGTACATCCATTCAAAAGATTACAAAACCTATTTAATGTATCTCTTTATGCTTTACAGCATAATTCATTTGACGGAAAAATTATGTGAATTTGACTTTCATTTTTTCAAAAGTCAAATTTCGTAAAGTGCTTCCTCGCAACTTTCCGAGCACTATCAACTTCAATATCTACTAATAATAAAAACGAATACGTGTGTGTTGGTCTTCTACAGGGCAGTCCGTTTGAACAACAGCTACCAAATATGACACATACTTTAGAGGATGTAAACATGTATCTAAGGGTGTTTTTGTGACTTGTGGCACTTTACAAGCCCCCTGACAGTTATCTGTCAGCGATTTAAGCCGAGTCAGCGTCTCTTGTTTTTTCAGTAGCGCCAAATAGAGCCAATAATACGACTTAGCTGCTTCATGTGTCACATTCGCTTGCACAATCCCTTTTAACAGGGAGGCACATTCACACACCTAACAGATAGAACATAAAAGAAAAATCTTGCCCGAACCGGGACTCGAACCCATGATGCCCAAATCACGGGGAAGACGCACTACCCCTATGCCAGGATGTCGGCAAGGGTGTTTTTTTTAATAAATTTTAATTAGATTTTTAGTTAATTAATAATTAAGCAAATTTTTCGCGTATCCCCGCTGAAACCGAATATATTACTGCACAAAAATGAATTTCACATCGTGTCTAAATTTAAAATATTATCCTCTTAAGGATACCAATTTAAAAGTAATACAATATTTTCTTGTATTTGACTAATTTTTTAAAATATTTTTTTTAATCTAATTTTTAAGAATATATTATATTGTCACCCTGAACTTCAAATATTTAATGACAAGAATTTTTTTTCATTGTTAAAAACTAAAGAAGGATTCAGTTTAAATCTGTGGTGTCTACAAAAAAAAAATGAAGTTATAATAACGTAGAATTTAGAATATTGCTGAATCCCATATTTACGCTTTTAACAGCCCTATGATGTCTTAGTACTGGTCTCCATTAGAAAATTTCATATACTCAGTGATCAGAGAATATGCAAGACAATTAAAATAACACTGGTTTAATATATTACAATTTGATGGTGTTATTAAGGAATTGAGGGTATTATTAAGAGGGAATTATAATTACATAATTCCACTGATTTTAAATATAGTCTCTAAAAGTGATTAGTTATCACTAAAGCTGTGTTGACTTGATAACGCAGCAAACTTATTGCGATTAGATTTCTCTGGAAAAAAAAAGTTTAAAGTAAATCAAAATATAAAAATTGAATAATCCATGCATTGTTACGTCGCAAAAAATATTAATTTTAAAGTATTAAATGAGACAAAGAAATTAGAAATCCGATCAATAATAGAATACCTTTACAGTTTCTAAAATTAATAAATGTTCGAAAGAACGAAAAAAAAAACAATAATTTAAAAGTATAATAATAATTTTTTTTTCATCCAGAAAGAAATTAGTATCTCAGAAAATTAAATACCTGTTTTTAATTTTATTCCTTGTTGTGTTCATCAGAGTTTAGAAGAAAAAAAAAATGTGCTTAATTTTCGTCCAGAACGTGTCATGCAAAAGTTCCATCCTTGCCAAGATTAAAACCGCATCTGCGAATGCTATTCAGAAAAGAAGACCCAAAGGTGCAATTAATTTTCTCTCTTCCCTCGCTGTTCCGTAACGTCATAATGAAATGATTTTCATTAAAATTAGAAATCAACTCTTAGGCTTAATGAAATCGCCAGACTAATCTTAAACCGAGAAGAGGAAAGCCTTAATTAATGCACTCTTCCTATTTGGATATTTAAATCGTGCGTCTGAAGAGAATGTAGAGTTGTACAATCCAGGTTTAACAAAAAGTGAAAGAGGGAGATTTATTTTGCATGAAGAGCTTTAAATGTCTGAAGTGCATTGCTGCTGAAATTTGGAAATATTTACAATGGGTAAATAGAATTAAAAAAAAAAAGGATTTTGTTGTACTTCTGTGATAAAAATTGTTTTTTTAATGAAAATTACTACTAATATATATTTTGATGGCTAAAATTTCTTTTGAAAATATGATTTATTAAATATGCCAAAGAAATGAGAAAGTAGGTATTGCAATTTCAAAGTGATTATTAAAGATTCATAAACATTTTTAATAAAAATATTATGCTGACAATTATCAAGAGTGATTTTTAAAGATTAGTGAACAATTTTAATAAAGAAATTATTATGACAATAATTAAGAGAGGAGTTTATAGTAAAAAAGAGAATGTATTTAATCGGATAATATAAAAACTACTGTAACCGAATAAATTCAAGTTTGGATTTGTCTTTCAGACCCATAAATTTTCATTTTAATAAAAACAACACAAACATTACTTTTAAAATATGCTTAGATTTATATGCAAAAAATATTTTTAAACAAAATGTAATACTATAATGAATCGAAATTTTAATAATATTATTATGAATTTGTAATATTGACTTCTATCGCAATAAGTCTCCTAGTGAGAAAGACAGTTTATTGAAATAGTAATGACTGGTGAATGAATTTTATGTCTTTCATGACCATCTTTGTAGGCCTTGGTGATAATAAGGCGAATTCAGAGACAAAATGAAAGATTCCAGAATCTGCAAGAATCTTGGAGATCTGAAGGTCTGAAACATTCAGATTCGTCAAAATTTCGAGTTCGAATTAAAAAAAAATTTCAATGCTTTCTTTCTGCATACTTCCTATATTTGAAAGTAAAAATCAAAGAACACGAGATCCAGGGAATGTATTGACCATCTTTAAGGAAATACACTGTAAAGGATCTACTATTCTGCAAAATGCTCCAGTGAAATTTTCCGGACACATATTCCAACATGAAAAGAAGATACCACATCTTGAGTACAGCAAACTGCAATTCATTATGCTGTTGCAATACAGAAATAAGGAAATTTAGATGTATTGTTCGATATTTCCATGTAATAAAGGAACAAGGGATTAGATCATAATAATCGCAGTTTCGATTGCTTCATATTCTAATTATATGAAGAATAAACTTGTTGAACCATTGGTGGGATGACGGTAAAATAAATTATATATTTGAATTAATGATTGCTATAATTCTTTCAGTTGACTACGTCAAATTGGTGTATGGCGCCATATTGCAATTATTGGCGCAAATTGGAATCATAATCAAACCCATAAATCAAAACTCATGTGCGGAGAGCTATGTAAACAAAATTTTACTGCTTAATAAATATTTTTTTCTTATTTCTTTGAAGTCGAAATATCTCATGCTATTGCATGACTGCTCGGTATTTTAAGCAATGGCTTAAAAAATGTGCTTTTTCCGAATATTCCTGCGAATTTAATTTCATTATTATTCTTATTTCATCATCTTAGTATTTTACGATTTTTGTTAAAAAGTTAAGTACATTAATGAATTTGTTTTTTTTATTCAATTTTAATTTTTCTGCTTTTTAGATTTTATTATTGCAATATTCATTATTAGCTACCTTAGGTAATCAGCTGGTTAGAGAGTATGGACTATATTTGATTTCATATAAATCGTACCATGTCTATGATATTTCGAAATTGTTTGATATTAAATTCATCTTATTTTATTATCTTACTTGAAAACTTCAATATCTGGTTCATCTATCTTCAAAATTTTGCGATATTGTTACTTATCTTTTTAATGTGTATTGTAAACTACATAGATATTAAACAGAACCCTTCTTCTTCAGCTTTCAAAAATGGAAGTAAAATCACAGGAATATTAATTTCATGAAGCGACGAAAATGGTTTGAATTTTAGGGTAACAATGAAATCTATTTTTCAAAATCATACAAAAAATTATTTTTAAAATATTTTCAACATTTAGAAAAAAATATGCAAGACTGCTAAATTAGTATCGTTTTAATTATAACCAATATGATTTTTGCACAAAGCAAATAAATTCCCGGCTTTTGTTGAGAAAAATCGTAAATGCACGCATATAAATGTTATAACTAATAGTATGTATGGAATTTATATTCCGCATTAGACGCCTTCAGGCACTAGTTACTGCACTTATCGTAATTAAGATATTAATTTAGCTCCATTTTAATCAACCTTGATGAACTGTGTTTTAATACTTCAAAAGGAAGTTCAATTAGGTAGATTCCTAAAGGAAGACTACCTATTGGAATGACTCTCATAGCAAAACTTCAGGAACTTTCTTCAGTCCTTCATCGATCATGGTCTCTAGAACCCAACACCAACCTTTGTTCTAAAGTTGATAGATATATATATGCGTATAACGCTTTGTCCATGCTATCTTTTGAACAGAATAACTGAACTTTGTGAACAGGAGTAATTTTGTTTGGATTTTAACTGGCTTGGAATATGTTGTTAGAAATATAAAAATTTCGGACGAGTTCATAAACGGCACACTTTGCTCAAAGAGGGTGCAAGTGGTGGTGGGAGTGATGGAAATTTTTATTTCGTTATAACTTTCTTAACATTGAAGATAGAGAAATTAATTCAAGTTGCCAGATTAGCGTCTTATTAAGATGAACAACTTTTGTGTTATTATAATTATTATTTTTCGATAATTGCAATATCTTAGAAATTAGGGACTGAAAAGTGATTTTCAAACCCAAATTTTGAATTCTATCTAACAGCAACAATTTATGTTGCCAGATAGTAACTTAGTTGTAAAGGAATCTGCCTTTGTCTTCCAGCTTGCCGCGAGGAATTTTTTTTAAAAAATTATACTTGCAAAATAAAAATGGATCATTCTAATTTATGTGATATGTTTGAAAAGTAGCGAAATTAATGGGTGAATAAAATTGGCGAAGTCGCTTCAGTTGTTGAGGTTGGAGATTTTGCCAAAGCTTCATTTTCCGATAAAACTTTGAACTTAAGAGAAAAGAAGTTATGATATATTATTTTATTGCATTTAATACTCCTTTTTTGCTTATGAAATAATTACTAATTATGTTTCATTCACACACACAACTGCGGAAAACAATCACGATTCTTTTCCTAAGCGATTTCATATGTGTGTGACACCTAAGACTCTAAAAATAAATATATTTTACAATTTCTAAGGGGTGATAAATTATTGCCCATGAAAAATAACTCCTATTTCCAAGAAAAACTTTACGAATGCTTGGAACCATTCCTTTGTACCTTTTCCATCCTCGTATGTGAAGCGGCATTCGAAATATTTTTTGGGTGTTGCCTCTAATGTGTAAGCTCACGCAACAAAAATGACCTCGGAAGGGAAGTAAGATAAATATAAGGTTTGATGTTAGCGGGCAGCGAACACACGTTCACAGTAGCTCTACCATTAATCGTGCCTGGCCGCAGAAAGAATAGCACCCGGGTAATCTAATTAACGACCATGCAACTAAAAGAAATGTAACATTAGTATTTACCAAGTACCGCGTCCATTAAATGAGTTGTGTCCCCCAACGTGGCCCACCTTAAAACTTTTTACATTATTGTCTTCTGTCATCTGGTAATGTTGCATTAGCACAGAAGCGCTTTGGAATGTATGTAGTAGCATTCGTTTCAAAGCCATTTCATTTTTTGTAGTTTACCGTTCATAAGAGAATGTGTAAATAAATAATTTAAAATTAAAAATGAATATTTCTTTAGTCAGAATGCATATAGTTCTGTACCTTTTCCACTAATTTAATTTAAATGGATTTTTTTAAAAAACTTTATCACAAAAGATGGGTAGGATGAGGCGACTGCAATAGATAAAAATATCGTTAGCTTTCATAAGAAATAAAAATTGACAAAATCGGTGTTGAAAGAGGTGTGGAGAAATGTGTCATTTATATACAAAAACATATATTATGGATATATTTTATATACGGGTAATATATCATGGATACATTTTTATATTATATATATAGATATTATATGGATATAGTTTATATATGGATACTTATATTATTGATGTAGCTAAAAATTAATGTTAAAGAAATTGAGGAACTCTAAAAAACGAATGGAAATCAAACTAATAACAATGAACAAAAGATTTTCAAGATTTTTAAATACCATGCGTGCGTTTGCACCTGAATATTGGCAACCTTCAGAATAAACCATTTGTTTTGAAGAGCGCCAATTTGAGCCGCCAGATTTGACATGGACATATTTTGGGAAGTTGGGATACTCACCTAAGAACAGTTATTTAAATATTAATTTAATTAGAAATTCAGCGAGATTTTCATATTACATGAGGGTAATTCCAGAAAATATTACTCACGATTCTGGTCTTTACACCATTTTAAATTTTTAAAATATTGTTTTCATTAATGATAACTATTTAAAAGCCTTAGAGTTACTTCTAAATCATGATTATTTTTAAAATTACGTTTTTGCATAATTTGAAACAATAGATTTCATGGTTTCATCAAATATTAAATGGCGGGATTTCCTTCCATTTTTGAAAACTAAGGTAAAAGTTATCTGCTAATTTTCTACGCAGTTTCAGAGTTTAAATGCAGTATAAAAGTGCAAAAGGCAACGTATAGTCTGAAACAGATGGGCCAGTTTTTAATTGCAGTATGATGTCATGAGATTTGACTCCACTAGAAAGATTTATGCTCAGAAATATTTATATATATAAATAATTCGAATTTAATATCTATCATAATTGACTCTTAAACTATGTTGCCGAAGCAATCGTGAATTTTAAAATAACACACCAAAGATTGGATTAAAATTAAACTCGATCAATACTTCACCAACGGACCAGCGGGTTGCCAAAGGCAGCAGAATTGCATTGTACTGCTAAAGTCAACGCAGAAAAAAATCTAGAAAAAGATATAACCATCCTCAGCTCAACAGTTGTCTTGCAGGTTAAGACATAGCCTGGCAGAGAAACAAAAATGGAACGAAAATTATGAGCTCAATCCATTGTCTATGCCCTTAACTACCATTGCTCGAAAGCTAGTAAACGCATAGAATGTTCTTCAAACATATGTAGGTGATAATGTCAGTCTTTTACATTCTGTACTCTGAGGTCGCCTTCATCAACAGAAGACGCCGCTCATCAAGAGTTCTTCATTTGTAAATTCAGGTAGATATCCCAGTCCAAGTAGATGCCAGCTATAAATCGAAGCATAAATGGTAACAGTTTTCCCTGTGAATATTCTAAAATTTAATCTACACACATATGTAGGCAATAAAGTCATTCTTGTGCATAAGTACTCCAAAGTCACTTTCGTCACATATTCCATTATTATGAAATCCTCATTTGTAAATCGAGCAGATTTCCAGGACCAATTGGGATAAACACCAACAAGCCATTATCATAAATTGAATATACAGTGTATCCAAAGATTTTATAAACAGGAAATTTATCGATTTTCAGTAACACAAATTTGGAACAACAGGAATTGTGTGAAATTTAAATAAATCATCCATTCATATAAAATATATCTCTATTTGGTTGCATGTTTGGCAATATTTGTTACATAATTATTTAATAATGTTACAAAATGCGAAACATTTTCTTTAATCTTCTCATGCATAAAGTGAAGATTTTAAAGCTTGATAATAAATACATTTAAAAAAAAGAAAAAAAGATTTCCCCCGATTTCCTATTTGTAAAAATATGTTTCAAATAGTATACCTCGCCTTCCTTATTTATAAACAACAACGCTGGCGTTTATCCGTACCGAACTGATATAGCAACTCACAAGTTTGTTCAGAAAGAAGAATCTTTTAATAGTCTGCTTAAACAAGCTATTTAAAACACTAAGTACATCAACAGACTTGAGCCCCGCGTCTTCGCTCGTTCTTCCTAACAAAGAAAGCAAGAAAGCAAGAAAAGCGAACTTCTATGAGTGTGTTTTTGAGAAAAGAATTTCCTATTTATTCTTCCAAAAGGTGAATAGAGTGGAACCTAGATTCACGAAATAAAGTCGTAACAGAAGACAAAGCTGCGAGAGTGGGGGGATGGGGAGGGGGTGGATTCAGCAGACAAAAGGGGAGGCAAATCGCGAAAGCGGTCCTCTTTAAGCGAGTATCGCCTTTATTGGGCTTTATTTAATTTGGCAATAGCATTTTTCTTCTGTATTAAATTCAAGAGCTTTCTGGAATACTACTGTGAAATAAGGGAAGGGGGAGGGGGGAGGGTAAAATGTCGCGAAAAGGCAGGTTCTTCCATTATTAATTCGATTTACTCCAAAAGGAAGGAATTTTCGATAAATCTTGTCTGCACCCCTCCCTCCTTACCTACATGTTCGACATGGAGCTGAGATGTTAGGATAACAAACACAATACAATTTTTTACTGTTGCCCCCCCCCCCCCGACTAGAATTCGAACCGAAAATGTCCAAGACGCTTTAAAAGAAATGGAAAATCTTTCATTTCATCGCCTACTCTATTAAAGTACACAACACGAGGTGGGACGGTTGGAGGGGGGAGGGGGGAGATGTGAAGTGAAGTCAATGCACCGCGCGAGTGGATCCACTTCTTTACTTCTTTTTCCGAAGTTTTTTTTTAATACCACATATGATTTCAGGTTTTTATGCCTGTATTCTCTTTATGCATTTTTCATTCCTGTAATAAAATGAAAGCAAATAAAATTTCGGAGTGTGAGAAATTTTATGCCAAAATATTTGAAGCTTATTTAAATATTTTTCCAGATATTTCTTTTTTTGTTGAAAATGAGTTTTGTAAAATTATTTGATCAAGTGAAACTTGTTTATTTTTTTAATTTTATGTGTTATCCGACAATGAAAGACTACTACAGAAAGGGAAATATTTGACTATTTGATTTTAAATAACATTTTAGAAGACAGATGAAAAACAATAATGAGACGAATGATTTGAAGATATCTTATTTTAAATTTATTATGCTTTATAGAATCATACGAGAAAGAAATCATACGAGATTTTCTAACGAAAGAAGTAAGAAGTACTGAAATACTGAAAGAAGTAAATTTAATATACCAGCACTGCGATGGGCCTTAAACAATTAAGATATATTCATACAAATTGAAATCCAGATATTATTTGGTGTGTTGTCAAACACCTTTTGTAGACAATAGCAGAATTATTTTATAATCTCACAGAATATTATGCAAGACTTCACATTGTTTTACAATCCAAAATTCCAATGTGAAGTCTTACAAATAGCTCTATTTATTATAATTTCAATTTTAAAAGCATTTTGAAGTATACTTTCTTGCGTACTTTTAAATAAAAATGCTATCTTGGTGAATGCCTTCCATGGCATTGGCGTACAATAGTTACGAAATATTAATCTTTGGCTTGAATTCAGCAATTTTAATGAATCTATGACGTGATTCTTGGCTAGGGTTTTGGCGATTAATCCCTGGCATGCGGTTAATAAGATAAGAAAATCTAATCCGTATTTTATATGAATTTTTCCCGATTGATTGAAACAAAAATTTGTTACAAAGATGCTCTTGTAGTTACAAAATCCCGTACCAAATTTAATATATGAGCATTTTGATACTAACATGAGGTCAAAAGTATCCAAAAATCAAATTTGGGCATCAAACGCGTCTTTCTATACCGATTGAAGTAAAATTTTGACATAAAACTACACTTAAAGTAGCAAATGCACGTACCGAATGATATATTTTTAGTCAATGCGTTTTTGAGTTATTGCATGTGCAAGTTTCTCTAAGTACAGGTCATCAACCCCCCGTTAGATTTCTCTCAAAATTTGGTGATTATCTATACTAAAGATGTTATATCTGTGAACCGAATTTTTTCAATGTAGTTATTTTTATTTTGTAGTTATTGTATTGACTTATATTCGAATAGTCGGTCAAACAGATTTCCTCTCAACGTAATTTGCTCGAAATTTGATAAAAATCTACAAATTTAGTGTAAATACTGTATATAAAATTTCATCGGTCTAGCTCAAAACGTTTTTGAGTTATCTTTCTTACTGACAGACGGATATTTTCTAAAAATACGTTTTTCGAACTCAGAAAAGGTCTGAAACGTAGAGATTCGCCAAAACCTCGGGTTCGAATTCTTTGGAGATTACTATACGTTTCCTAAACTTCGTATACGAAAAAGTCAAAATGGTATTGTTTATGAAAAATAAGTCATGCCTTCATTACCATCGTAAAATTCAAGCTTAAAAATTGAACTTCTTTCAAATCTTACGGTGAAACAAAAGTGCTTGCTTGTAGAATATCAAACCTATTAACTTCTTAGGAAATCTCAGGAATAGGCATGTTATCCAAGTGCTTCAATGTTATAGTTTGCAATAAACATGAAACAACATTCGAGCCATAAAAAATTATTTCACCACTTCTCTTAACATTTGTTGACTTAAAAGCCAAAAACTTCATTCCTAAGAGTTATGCAATTGAGACATTGTGCCAACTTGCATTGAGGCAGGTGGCAATTACGCCGAAAAGAATAAATTGGCAATACTTTCATTTTCGTTTCTATTGTCACGTAGAACTATAGTATAGAACTCAATGACACACACAAGAGGTAGAGCTAAACCAATTTATTAACTGAACTCAGAACTGAGAATACAGTAACTGACAAATCTTCTGCTTTTATACAAGCAGAGAAAGTTCCAGAATACTCTTCTGGAGACAGTAAGAAAAGTCCAGAACACTTGTCTGGTAAACTAAAGAAATGTCCAGTATCTTCGGGAACATGAAATAAAGGAATTATGTATTTACATATACTATTAATCGCATTGTCTCTAGAGGGATTCAAACCCAAGTCTCTTGATCATGAGACCAGTGCCATGATCATTCGGCCATGGAGTTTCGACTGTCTTTCTTCAATGCGGCAATATATTGTCTTTCATTCCATTTTACATTATTGCAAAAAGTTATGTATTTTGTTACTGATACTTCATCGTGTGGATATTAAAAAGCACGTTATCAGTGATATAGATAGTGATATAGATAGTGTATTTCTATAAAGTTTTTCTACAAATAAACATGAAAGTCTCAGCCGCTGCGTCTGTCTGCATTTAGTCTGCTGATATGTGATTTAATTAAAGAAAAGGAAGACAGAAAAAAATGTACCACGGGAATTTTTAAATATGATTAATAGCATAAGTTATGAACAAATTTATTTACAATTTTTGTAAAACGCTAACATTTTTTTTAACATTCACCAAATCTATTGATGGCAGACTTTCAAAAAATAATTCACACTTGCTGTAACAATGCGAAATTAAATATATACAATCCAAACAATTTTCTATTTCTCTTTTGAATGGATAGTAAATTTGAAAATATGTCTATTTCACTAATTACTCATGTAATGGTAACGCATGTTTTTGTCAAAATAATTTCTTATCTTTTCGTGGCCCAAATAATTTTTTAAAAATTTTGCCATAATTAAAAAAAATAACTAAATAAATGTTTATTAAATGAAACCCACACGAATTTATTGTATAAATTAAATAATGTAATAAAATGGGTTTTTTGAAATATCATAAAAAAGTACTTAAAAAATTGTGTCGTTATAATTTAGTAGTTTTTTTTCCCTTTGTTTTATGTTTATTGCTTTCTGAAATGAGAAACATTTGAATTTCTTTCATAAAATAAAAGTTTAGTTATTTCACTTTTATTTGTGGTAGCAAACGTTTTTCTAAAACTGCAATAAATAATGTGTATGGGAAATGTACCATTTGATTTTAGTAAGAGAGAAATTATTACATGGACTATTTTAAATACTTTATTACACATCACAATAATAAGTTAAATCAAGCTTGATTTTAAACCGTATCAAAATTTTTAATAACAACAAAAAGGTAATTAATTGCTTTGCAAAAATAGGTGATTAAAAAAATCTTGACTGTGCATTCTTTTCTCGTTATTTTAAATTATTTTTTGCTTATGATAATTTTTTGGTGCATATAAGTATTAGTGATTTTACAGATGAAAATATAACATAAATTCGCAATTTCTATTGAAGAATTTATGTTAAATTTTATTCATGCAACATATGATATTTTTGAGTTACGTCTTTGCCTGGACGCAGAGACAAGAATTACACTTAAAACAGTTTTTTTTTCGTTCTTTAAGTGTTCTAAAATTTCGATAATCACCAAAATCATGAGATCAAATTTCTAGGATACAAAAATACACTTCGTATATGTTTTGTATACGAAAAATGAAATTCTAAATATTTTTAAATATCATCGGAAACTCATAAAGCACTTGATGACAAAAGACAGATGACAAAATATAACCCCATTTTTGAAAATTCATCTATTTAATTATTGAACCGCTGACACTATAATGAGCAGGCCTGTATAATTTTGACTGCGATACATTCCTAGAAAAAATATCAAATATCCAAACCATCGTGAAGCTTAACATCTCCCTACAACATTATTCTTCAAACGATTTTATTCTTTAAGTGGCATATTTATTATTTCAGATGTCTCAGAAAATTACATCATTTTTTTCCCAATGAAATACTGTTCATAAAGGACGAAGTGTTCTATTCTACCCTTTATTTCTCCAAACCGTGAATGCTGCTCATTTCTTTAATGAAGCGAAGAATTCGCATTCTTTGAGAATGAAAAATATCTTCTAACATCTTTTAGCTGCCGATAACATACAATAATTTCGCTGAAAATTTTCTTTTAGATTCCTAGATATTGTTTCTTTGACAATTTCGAAAGGCTTTTTTTTTTTATTCAGCGAGTACCATATTTTATTGTACATCCTTATATTGCTAGAAAGCAAAATAAAGGAAAAATACGAAATGTTTTTACCGAAATAATAATATACTGCAGTTAATTGTAAAAGAATTCGGGAGATAAATTTCATTAGGTTATCATTTATTTGTCTAATACGTGTTTAGCTTCTTTTAAGCCAATCAAATAATTTTGCAAAAACAAAAAGCTTAGATATCTAATAAGACAACAGACTGTGTGATGAAAAATATGTTTTCTGTTTATAGTAATTGAATTATGTACTTAACGGCTCATTTCTACAAGTATATAAAAATTGATTAATTGTCCTTGTTGCTTTTTATATATATACAAATTCTTCCTCTTGTGAACACTAATGGTCAAAAGGCCCTGTACTTTTTTTATTCTCTTCTTACTGAAAATCAGATTAAGTCAACTTTGTTCAGAGTTGTTTTAGCTGATTTGATTTCGCAATTTTTTTTTTCAGATCAAAGACTTTTCTATGACCATTATTTGCACATCTTCTGTAGAATTTTTCAAATATATGTTAAGGGATTATAGGACCTTTACATTTTTAATTTTCGAATTCTTTTATGATTTTATTTAATAGCCAAACCCGAACATCATAAGGTATTCCACATGTGTGTGTGTGTTAATTAGTTTCAAATATATAGTAAAAAATGTGAAGGTCACTGTTGGCTTTTCACTCAGAAATGTGAAGGTCAGTGGTACTTGATTGTGACATTCACGAATAGAGAAGTTTAATAAAGGATTTTTTTTACTTTAAAATCATTTTTCTCAAAACTACATTTTGCAGAGCTTGCGCGAAAGATAAACATAAATGGTCCGTCGCGTCAATATTAAATTTCCCAGGTATACTTATACACATATAAAAAAGAAAATCATGCATAATCAAACATTGTTATGCATACTTTTTTTCTGTACTTATTAATATGCTAAAAATGTATTTTAAAAAACGCCATCCTGCTATAACAACATAAAAAGTAAAATTTCTCCAGTAAATCTGTTAAGATATTTATCATTTTGCATGGTTATCAAGTTATATTCTTTGGGAGAAAATTAGTGCAACATTTGTTGATATAAGTTGCTTATTTTCCGAAAAACTTTGCGCGCAAGCAAGGTTTGTCTTCCACATATAATATGAAGCATTTTTTCTTCTCATATATTTCAATTAATTAATTATAACGAATTTTCCCCGATTTGAAAAACTCATCATTATAAGATTAAACGTCTTATAAAACTGTTGTAAAAAAAACTATTAAGTTTCACGTTATGGAGAGTCACATTTGACCAACTTTCGAGATCCGTTTTAGCTGTTAAAACTACTCTAGCCCCTTAATTATTTTATTTGATTCCTTTTAATGGCCACATTCACTGTATTTTAACTATTAATAAACTTAATTGTATTTTCATTATTAGTAAATGAATCAATATTATTCGATTTGTCAATAAACTTTTAGTATTGACGTTTGCCTATCACACATATCTCTATTAAATGACATGCATAAGTTATCTCTTATTTCACACATATCTCTAATATTCAAGTGCCATTTCACGTTATCGTGTGAAACGTGTTAATCATGGTCTTCCAGTTTTAAAATAGATTACTCTTAATACAGAAGGAGGAGGACTCAATTCAAGAAAATGAGTATTAAGATATCTCACGTATAGATATTTATCAAGTGATAATCACATGACGTGAACTAAATTAGACTTAAGATGAATGTAGTGTCGCCAAATTATTTCGAGGCGATTGTTCGACAACTGTAATCTTGACAGTTTTTCTTTATTTTTTTTATTGCAACAACTGCGCTTTCTGGTAATAATACAAAATGGCGGACTTTTGGAGAGTTTTTAGACGATTAGCACGATTTCGACATGCTTTGCGAGAAACATTAACCATGATGAAAGTGCGAAGGAATTTTCGACATGCTTTGGATTATTTTTAAGCCTTACAAGGAATTACACTTATTGAAATTAGAATTTGTTTATATATGCATAATAATCAGTTCAAAAACTTCAAAATGCATTCTGTTTTGTTAAAAAAAATTCATAAGAAAATTCATTGAGAAATTTTTAATTGATTAGTTATATCAATCAGCAGTTTTCCAAAAAGATGAAAATTGATGATGCTCAAGCATTAGCATAACTTTAGCTCAAGCTCAAGCATAACTTTATACTACTCTTTGAAAGCTCTGTTTGGAAAGACTCTATGTGGAACTTCATTAAAAGAAACACGTATTTGCAATAAATTCTATAATAATATACATAAATAATTGCTATCAATTAAACAAACAAATTTTATTTATTTACTTAATTAGTACTCTATTGAATATATATATTTTTTTAATGATGCATAACTATTTGAAGTATGCAATCAATGGTTATGTATCGGGTAACACTACACATTTTGCGCCATTAGCTACAATAAACCTTTTTTTTTAAATTATGGTATGCCTTATTCTTCAAATTGAAATGAATCAATTTCTAGCATTTTAAGGAGGACTATCTACCTATTGAGACAGCAACGAATCAAACATTTGGTTTATACAGCCTTATAATTCCAGCTGATAAAACTATTTGCTGAACTTAAAACATCTAATTTGTTGCATTTTTTCCGCCATTGATTCGTATGCGCATGTTTGGCGTCAACCTTTTTACCGACATTACAATATTTTTAAATTCATGTAAAAACTTATGGCGTTTAGATATGTCATTTATGTTTGTCTAACCTCAACCATCTTCATTTTATAGAATAATAGGACTTTAACAGAGCTTCCAGAACCACTAACTGGACCAATTTCATTGGGTTTATTCACCAATGTATTTAAAATAAATAAGAAAACCAAAAAAAGTTTCTTTATTCCATCCACTAGTCCAATTTTGTGATTTTTTATTTTTTATACGAAAGCTAAAATAAAGCTTTACTTTATCAAACGTTGCCTGCCGACCTACCATCCACTAGTCAGCAGATTACACAAATAAAAGTTTGACAGAATCTCCAATGTCACCAATGGAATCGATTTCTCTACTTAATAAAACAGCTTTGCAAGTCTTACTAACCAATCAGAATGCTCACTGTTTATTGTGAAGATAAAGTTTAAAATACTTTTTTTACTGTAATAAATTGTCACTAATCAAAATTGGTAAATATGACTAACTTAATGTTATTAATGAGGTGGCCGAACAGCTGGTTATCGAAGGTGGCTCTTCAACCATGACTGCTTGAACTTATAAAAAAAACATCCATTGCTTCGCTATCTTTTCTAGTTCTTATTCGGAAAAAAAATGTATTTGCTAATTTTTATTTGTTTCTTTGAAATTATCAGGATAAATGGTGTTTGGATAATTGATCTTCCATGGTGCCTAAAAAAATAAAAATCAAATTCTAAAGGGGTAAGCAACAGGTACAAATTTTCAACAAAAGTACAGCAACTCTTTGGTAATGAATAAAGCCGTATATTTTTGTTAAAGCCAATTCGATTCCCTGACTCACACAATAGACAGAAATCAACGCATTCTTTCGAAGACATCCAACCGTAACTTATCGAATTTTTTGACAAAAGTCTCAAAAATCAACAGAGTGAAAGCAGATTGCGATGAAAAATGGCGCAAACGCCAGCGATTTCCGTCTAGCGGTCTGTTTCAGCAACTCGGGGTAGAAGGGCGTTTCTGCGAAACCCTATACATCCGATATTTGTCGGCACCCTATAAAGGGGAGGTTCCGCCGAAAAGAAACAAGGAAAAGAAAAAAAATTTCTCTATTCCCTGTTTTCCATCCTATTAGACGTCGCTATCGATCTAACTAGAGAAACGAACGTTAGAATTAAACAAAAAGAACCGATGTGATAATAAAAAACGCGGGAAAGGAAGAAAAAAATAAAGAAAGAACGTTCGAACGAAGTGTGGAGGAAATTGAAAAAGGTGAGATTGAAAAAGGGACTCGGGCTTAATTAGAGCAGGGTCTTTCGAATGCAAGAGCACACATTGATTAATAAGGTCGCCCCTTTTTACAAAAACATCGCCCATCGAGATTCCCATTCATTGACTCTCGATACTAATAACAAAGGGAGGGTGAAAATGGCGGCGAGCTGAGAGGCCGCGGTTGGTTATTATTTTTTCATTGTTGTTTCGCTCTCTCGGTTCCCAATCACCTGGGGTAAAGAGGAATCGGTAAATTGCATCAAAGACCCAAACTATTGTCAAGCAAGTTAATAAATTTATGGTTGCGTTACACGTCGCTTTTTGCGGTTCCGTCTTGGAATACTTTCTCTTTATTCTCATATACAGACGGTTATGAGATTAGGTTTATGAAAAGGCGGATTCAGATTTCACTTTGGAATCAGTATTTTGCATTATTATTATCATTCGATATTTTGTTTTTAGTTTCTTTGTAGCTAATAATAAATTGTTTTTAACTTCGCCGCACATGGATTTAAATTCTTATTTACAGAGCTGTAGTCATTATGTTTCACTTACTTTTTCAGCAATATAAAAATAACATCTATCATCTACTCATAATTATCGTTTTGACAGGAGAGTATTTCTCATCCATTCAAGTCACCCATTTCAATCACAAAATGAAGTGAAAAATGCGTCTTGAGTATCGGGCTTTTTATTTTTTCGTATACGTAGTACAATGAAAGTAGCAGTCAAAAAATTCGAACTCGTGTTTTTGTCGAAATCTCCTTGTTCTAGACATCCTTGAGATCAAAAACACAATTTTGGAAAATCTCTATCTGTCTGTCTGTGAAAAAGATAACTGAAAAAGTGATTTGGACAAGATGAATGAAATTTGGTGCACGGTATTTTCACCAAATATGCAGATTTCTATCAAATTTTTAACAAAATTCATTCAGAGGAAGTCCGTCTGTACGGTTGTTCGAATATAAATTAGCACCATACCTACGAAAAGAAGAAAGCTAGATATATAAAATTCGGTAACATTTAACATCTATAGTCTAGACACCTATCAAATTTTGAATCAAATCCTACATGGGTTTGATAGTCTGTTGGTCTGTGTATTTTTAGAAACATACACAGACCAACTCAAAAACGCAATGGCTTAAATATATCAAATTCTGTTATAAGACTTTGTGAAAGCAAGTGTAATTGGAGTCAAATTTTCGTTTCAATCGGTTAGGAAAAACGCATCTAAAGCATAAATTCAATTCTTCGGTCCTATTAATCACATGCCAGGGATTAATCGCTAAGCACTCACCAAGGATGACACAACAGATGCAGTAAAAATGATAAATTCCTAACTACTGTACGCGAGTGCCATGCAATGCATTCTCTGGGATACTTTATACAGAGAATACGAGTTCATAGGATACTTTACAGAGAGAACACCTTTATTTTGGGAGACTACTCCTGGCTGAGGTCGTGCTCTTACTTCTCAGAAATATTGGAGCAACGCAGCTGTGGGGCATATTTTAGTAGATATTAAATTGAAGTTATTAATGATGACAGATTGATTCATTAATTTGTCAGACTCGCGTTTCATTTTGAAGCAGAAAAGTGGAGATATTGATAAAGATCACATAATTCTGAACAATCGTTATTTAACTTGAACAATACTTGACCTAAATAGTGGAATGGTTTCGATTTATAGTTCGAACGTGGATACTAAAATCCTTCCAATCATCATTAATACTATTTTTTATTCAGATGCTATCGAGCTCAAAGGTAATTATTTCTACTCTGTAAGGCGACACTAGAAGAGCTACTGTCTGACCGCTGTCTGATCAGGAAGGCAAAACTTAATAATCAATATACTAGTATTAATCACTTCCATTATTAATACATGTACCGATAATTTCAGTTTTATTGTTTGTTTTGTCTCTCCTAAACTGTCTAGACTAAAAAAAATTACAATTCTGTATGATCACTAATTGAAAAGTACTTGTCTGAAAATCATAGAAACGAGAGAATTTTTTTAGATGACTCGTGTTCTCTCTGATTTTAGTACAAATGTAACTGGTTTGTTTAATGTTTTTTGTCTACAGTTATAGTTGATACATATTTATCTCCATAGCTAATCAAAAGTTTTTGAATAGTTTTTTTTCTTGCAATTATTTAAGAATCACATTATCTTTGAATTTTTGTTTTAATTGAGGGTGATGGTTTTAAAAAAATTGAAAAATACTGAAACTGGGCCATAGATCGAAACATCAATGTCATTTATTGATTTCTTTTAAGCATGACCAAAAGCAGCTTCGAAATATCAAATAAAATTTCTACAATAAGTTAAAATAATCGTTTCAAAAATAAAAAAGAATAATAATTAAGTTGAACGCTATATCTATAAATTTTATCAGACGTCTTTTGCTTATATATATATTTTTTTGTATATGGAATACAGAGAAAATATTATAATCGTTAAAAATTTGGAAAAATCTCCAAGCTTTGAGTTTCTCCTAGAATCTGAAAATTATATTTCTGTCTGTTTTTCAACACGATAACTCAAAAGAGCTTTGGGCTTTATGTGGAATTGCAATCAAATTTGTAGATTTCTATCCAATTTTGAGCGAAATACATTCATTGGAAGTCTGTCTGTCTGACTCTCCGAATTCTAGTATTTTGTCGATCAATTTCATCTGGCTATTTTGCTTATATATTACATATATAACTATTTTGATGAGAAAAATTAACTTTTCCTTTATCAAAGCATTCTTTATATAGTTTAATTAAAAACGCACATAAAAATATAACAATAAAAATGTTTCTATGAGCATTTCATGCAGTATTAATTTATTAAATTTAGGTGTTCGGCATAAAATTTAACATTAATTTATAATACCAAATCAGTGTTGTTTTCTGTTTTATTGGGTTGTTCGGAAAGTAATTTCGTTGTGTGTGTGTGTGTGTGTGTGTGTGTGTGTGTGTGGAAATGAAAGACAGTTTTCGTATAATAAACAAATACTTTATTAAATTATATATTGGCCGTTCTTCACTTTTTGCCATCTTTCTAGTAGTAGCATAATTCCACGCTCATAAAATTTTTGGTCTTTACTGCTAAAAAACTGATCGAGGTGGTTTTTGACCTCCTCATTTGAGGTGAAGGTTTTACCATCTAAAAAATTTAGCGAACCAGTTCTGGCACTGGCGTACTGTCAACACACCTTCTCCATACACATCGGTCAATTTCTTTCTGGCTTGAACAGCACTTTTACCCTCTCTGTAGTAAAACAGTAAGATATGTCGAAAATGCTGCTTATCGCTCTCCATATTTAAAAGGGCACCAACCAAAAACTACTGCGTAGAATTAATTGGAATTTTTCGCACACAAGCCTTGCTATATGAGCTCTTAAAGCATATAAAAATTATATGGCTGAAATGTGAAGTTGGGTGCAAAAAAAATACAATTAAATCCTCTGTCGGGAAAAAACGAAATTACTTTCCGAACAACCCAATAATTTGTTGTTGTCTGATTTATTGTTGTTTCTGCTTTAAATTCTATTGTTGTTGTTATTCATTTATTGATGTGCGAATTTTTCAATAACCGCGAATTTTTTAAAACGAAAATATAAGGAATGTCGTTTTTCTCCTCTTTAAATAAAAATTTTCTTTTTTGAAACGATATATGCTAATGTAATTTTAGTCACACGCACTTATAGATTGATAATTTTGAGATTTAATAATAATTCTGAATCATAGTAAAATGAGAAGCTTAGAGCTTGCGCGGGCAACATGCTCTCCAAATTTCCTCTCTATCATTGATATAATGTTTGACCCGTGTATACAAAACTAGTGCAATATTACTAGTATCATTGATATCTCCAACTTGTCATTCTCCGATAACTAATATAAGATTTTCCCTTCAGATCAACACAGTCATATTACTAAATTAGACGATAAATAATTATTTTGGCATATCTTACCGACAATTCAAGAACAAAGTATTTTTTATAGAGATTAAGACGCATAAGGTATGAATTTCATTTACAAAAGGTTTCTATATGAAAGGCAATATTTATCGGCAATCATTTCATTTTTGGAGAATATATTTGAAGCAATAAAAGCAAAATTGTATCATAATTAATCAATAGCGTCTGAAATCTCAATCTTTCTTATTTTATGAACTTCACATTGAATAATGCATCACTTTGCAATACACAGAATATCTTTAAAGCTTAAGTGCCAAAAGTAGGAAGTATAAGCCTAACGAGGTAGCAGATTCCCTTTTCTGGTTTATGCTTTCAAACATCGATCACACGTATCAATAGCTCATAATATCCCATTTCAGACAGAAAGGCTAGAGTTTTTTTTTCTAAGATTTGGGGGACGATGGAAAATTTTCGACAAGTAACTTGTTGAGTTCGCTGTAAAGACCATTATCCATAATATAGCGAGCGTCCTTTGCTTTATACATATTTAACGAGCGATAGGCCAAACTCGCTTCTTCAGCCAACGGAGGTTTTTTTTTTTTTTTTTGAGTGAACTGACAGAAAAGAGCTTTTCGTCAGTGTAGGATTTCATGTCCCCCCGGGACATGTGAAATCCTTCTTTATTTATGTATACCTGCGTTCGGGTATTAGCGGAATACTTGACATTCTTCTATCCTTTGTGAACTTAAGAAGCAAGAGAAGAAAGGATGTCATACGTATTTATTTTCTTTCTCTTTCTAGTCCCTTTGCAAAAGTGTTTATTTTCAGGGTTAATACTTGACAATATACTGGGGAGTAAAATTTTAATTTGAAGCGTTGTTAAAGTAGTAAATGATTGTAGTATTGAGCCATTTATTTTCTTACGCATGAGGTATACGAAGAGAAATCATTGTAAAAGTAAAAAAAAAGATAAGAATTTGATGAATATTCCTGATTTAGACGTTCAAGAGTGCAAACAAATCATTTTTGAAGCAATCTATACCTTTTAATTTGTCCGTGGATAATGGAATTCGAAAGCAAAAGGAGCAAAATTTCATTTGTATTCTTAACTCTATCAATACTGAACGGCCCCGACCTTTTTTTTTCTACGATAAACGCCCAAGATCCTTGAAGGTGACAGTGAATCCCCCTCCCTCGTTAAGTTTGATTGATTGAATAGCCAAGGTGTGTGCTTTGTCCGTTAGAGACGCTTTCCCAGAAAAGTTAACGAGACAGGGAGGTTTTCTTAGAACTCCCCATAAATGTGCGAGCATACATTTGGTAGATAGTCTTCAGCTGGGTGGGGGTCCTCTTTTGTACATTAATATATTTCCGAACATCGTCCTCCACCGGTGCTCTGGCCTAGAGGTAGCGCGTCTTCCCCGTGATCTAGGCGTCTTGGGTTCGAGTGCTGGTTCGGGCATAGTTATTATTTACCCTGAGTTCTATCTGTGAGGTGTGTGAAAGAACCTCCCTGTAAAAAGGGGTTTTGCAAGCGATTGTGCGAGTGCATTTTCATTTGAGCTAAGTTAGACTTCTGCCCTCGGGTACTCAGGGGTCCTTATCCTCAGAAGCTACTGCACCCCTCTTTCCCCGAGTTCTTGGACTTGCTTTGAATTGGAGTTCAATCCAAGGGGGATAAGCAACAACAACAACATAATTCTCCAGATTTTTTTAATATTTCAAATTCGCCTTCAGATCACAGCAGTCTGATCTTTTTCGCAATTAAATGACTGATGCACTTAACAGTAAGTCTAACAATTTTTTTATATAATATATTTATACAATTTTTATTTTATTTATTCATTTTTTTAAAACCATTTTGTATAAAATATGTTTTGGAACTTATTTTGCTTCTATGGTTTTCATTTTTAGGTATTCGCTACTATAAACCCGCAAGTTCCAATAATATTAAACACATTTTTTATATAAAAATAATAATTGAAGTGCAAAAAAAAATCAAAGCTAAATTATTATTATATTGCGATATTTGTTACAGAAGTTTCGAAAAATATTTTTTTCCTATTCTCAAATAACTTTTGTATGGGGATGGCATGACAATAATATGAAAGTTATTTCGTTGAATCTTAAGAAAACAGATTTAATCGTATGATCTGAAGTATCTTCCTTAAAATCATTTGTCACACTAAATTATTAAAGGATTATTTACTGTTTTAAATCTGTATTTGCAAGATGTAATAATTATTAATTCAAATTATTATATTCCTAAAATAGACCGTATGCTTTTCAAGTCCTTTTTAATTCCTAAGACTTCAGATTTAATACATCGCACAATAATTTGCACTTGTATTGCATTAAGCTTTTTGTAAAGTAATCAAAAGCTGATTAGCATTATTTTAAACAGCAAGGATATATAAGTACAATAAATTATTAAGACAGGTTAAAATAAAGCAATTTATTTAAGATTTATTTGTATATATATTAATATTTATATCAGAAATTTTGCCTTTATTGCGAGAAATGCATTTCATTGCGTATATTATCAGAACTTTTCATTCCTTCGAATGTTTTTCGTCTTTTTTGATTATTTTGCTGTAATCAAACTAACTGTAAACAACTCTAAATCAATAGCAAATAAGCTTCTCGCATTCATATAGAATATTTGAAATACATCACTGAGTACGATTAAGATTCGTGGACTAAAAGACAGATTTAAAACAAAGCATCATGATATTGTTGAACATTTACTTTGTCTATCATTGTTTTTTTATAAACTTTATTCTCAATTCTATCGAAAAGAAAATAACGCAAAGAGAATTATTAAATTATTATAATTAAAAATTATTGAAAAAATTATATTGTTACGAATCCGTAATGCTGCTTCCCAGTATAGTTGGTTCCATCATTGGAAAGAATGTTTTACAGTCATCTGCATGGGACAGAGTCTGGGCGTCGTGTCGGGGGTACCAGAGCTTGGCGACAAACTTGGCGACCATTTGGCGACTTGGTGACGAATTTGGCGACTTTGGCGCCAAAATAGATTATACCCGAAACATCGAGAATTTTCCCGATCCGTCCAGTAGGAACCGAGATACGCCTCGAACGTTCCTGATTAGTTGAGAGGCTTCTAGCCCCGCCTCCTGAGACCTATAAAAGGGGCTGCAGCTGCCAGACAGGAGGGTCACAATTATTGATTCTGTTACTCCAAGTGAATGGACGCCGGAACTGCTCTAGCAAAGACCCTGTTTCATAGTGTAACTTGTTCCGCTTGCGGAAAATCTACACTTACATTTGCCGGAACATGACTCGTTTGCAAAGCCCCGGTTTACCAGTGTCCTATCGAACCCATGACAGCCGAGGACGGCTCTGCTGTTTATGTTGAAATAACTCCCCCCGAAAACATGGAAACTCAAGCCAGCTCAGAAAACTGGGCAGACAGACCAGCAACTCCAACCAGTATCCCATCTACCCCTACAACTACTAGCATACCACAGACTGAAAAACCAAATTCTCTCCGAATCAAAGACACAGATGCCATAATGATCTCTCCAACAACACCTAAACAGAAGAAATCATCTAATGAATTCCAACCAGTACCACCTAAGAAAGCAGCCAAAAAGCCCCGTACGGAAGAGAAATTTCAATTAACACAGATAACGCATACTCCCAACTACAAGAAGAAACAGTAAAACCAACCCAATCCATAGCATCTATTAGCCTGGTCCTCAAAGACAATCACAACTTGATCCTTCAAGAGATTAAAAGAATTCACCCTGATACCGAGAACCATTACCAAAGAGGATACATACAAATTCAACCCCGAACAGAAGAAGCCAGAAAAGACATCATCAAACTCCTCATGACCAAAAACCAAGACTTCATCAATAACGAAGCACCCGAGGAAAGGCATATAAAAATTGTCATCAGAGGTCTCCCAGTAAATTCCAATATCAACGAAATAAACACCGAGCTAGAAAACAACAATTACAACATCAATACAGAGAGTAAGTAACTAAAAAACTTCCGATCAAGAACCCTCCTCCCCCTATTCCTAGTAGAAGTCAGAAAATATGGTAACTACAAGAACATCTACAACTTAAAAAATCTATGCTTCCTATCTATCAAAGTCGAACCTTACAGAAACAAACCTACAGCTACCATCTGCTTTAACTGCTCTGGCTTTCATCACTCGGCGAGAAATTGTAACATCAAACCAAGATGCATCAAATGCAATGGAGAGCACCCCACCCGAGACTGCAATATAAAAGAGAAAATAGAAAACCCAGTATGTATCAACTGCAAAATGACAGGACATCTCACAGCCTGGAAGGGATGCCCTGCAATTCCAAGAACCCAGACCACAATAATAAACCACCCCAGAAGATCATACGCTGACGTAACGACCAGAAGAATCCCCAAAAGAAGCGAAGATAACCCCCAAAGAACCCAAGAAACCATCAACCCAAGCCCAAAACCCAGACGCCCACAGCCTCCACAGGCCAATTCAACACAGGAAATGGAAGATATAATAGAGATGAAAAACCACTTAAGTGATATCCAAGAAATTAAAGAACTGCTGACCGAATTCCCCAATATCCTTCAAGCCATTAGGTTAAGCAAGAAAGCAAAAAACAAGCGCGAAAAACTCCTCATAATCCTAGATGCTCTCCTTGCCGAAGACCCCACTACAAAATAGCCACGCCCACCGCCGAGATCCAGCCTCCTGATTCGTCAACCCCTAATAGTACTTATAGCGATGCCTCTTTCTCCCAACGCATTCAAGATCCTACTCCACTTTGATCCAGACTTCTACCCACTCATGAACAAACTATGTAGTCATGTTTACAAGTTTTAGCCGTACGGGGATGGCGCCCTACGGGCGCCAGCGCTCCTAACGATTTTCCTTGTGTTCTTGTGAGACAGGAGGGTCGAAGTCGACGAAGTCAGTCAGAGTGGACAGAGCGGAGTAGTCGGAAGCGACGGAGTCAAGCTAGTGCTGAACTGAGCTGTGCGCTACTGTCTGCAGTAGATTCTGGTTGTATGCTGCTGTGTGTGCTGTTGTATGCTACACGTCTCGGGTGAAGATAATCGTCTTCTGTGCTGTATATAGTTGTCGCTTTTGTGCTCTACTGTGTATCTTTGTGTAAATAAACGTCGTTGTTTTATTTTCTACTGCCGTCTGCTGATTGAGCGTTCCACACACCATATCACTCCCACTATCCAAACGAACCCCGGTGAAAATTTCGTAACAATATGGAAAAATATTATAATTGAAAAGTACATTTTTTATATAAATTTAAATTGATATAAGAATGTGTTTTGTGCTACAATAGTTCTCGAAATTATTGAATAAAAGCGTTGAAATTCCAATGAATTTTTAATTAAGAATCTGACTAAAATTTTGAAAACTCCTTTCTTAGGAAACTCCTATTATCAGGAAGTAGAAATGTACCAAATTTGGTAGCTTCAGATCCAAAGATCTATATCCTAGTTAACATTTGAACAGTATTTTCATCTTGCATGTCATATGATATAATTCGTCGATAATATGTCAACATTTAAATATTTTTATGCCCAAAAAATTGGTTCGAAAATTGATACTGATTTCGAAGCTTCTTGGGTACCTTTGCAAAGAATTTTCCTCAACTATTTTGCAAATTATTAAAGATAAGATTTTATTTTAACTATCTAGAAAAAATAAAGAAATTAGAACTAGAGTAATAAAGTATTTATTGTTGGTAATGTACTGAACTGAATTATATGACTATATTTATCAGTTATTACATTAAAAATCATCAGTAATTGAGAATTTTAGTCACTTAATACAATGTAGCAATTTAGGTATGGCGTCATATCTTTCTCTTCATGTTGAATAATCAAGATAACAGAAATTTTTTTTAATCAATCGTTTGTAAAAATTAGTAAGAATAGTTTTTCCAAAATTTTCTCACATATTCTCTAATAAAGTTGCTACACCAGAGAATGCCTCATACGGCATTGGCGCACAATAGTAACAAAATATTTACTTTTGGCGTTAATTCAACATTTTTACTGAATCTATCATGTGATCCTTGACGAGTTATTTGGCGATCAACCCTGGCATGTGGTTAATAACATTCGAATATCAAAATTGCATTTTAAATGCGTTTTTCCCAATCGGTTGGAACAAACATGACCGGATATCTTGGCCGGGTGATAGCCTGGTTGGTAGAGCATTGGATTCGCGTCCCTTAGTTTGCGAGTTCGAACTCCGCCGGCCGAAAATTTCCCGCGTGCTTGGTGGCTGACGCGCATATAAATCTGTCGTGGTCACAAAGTCCTCCATGTCGAGAGTAATACGACTAGGGGCACTGGATCAGGGCTTGTCACATGGCAAGTGCCATAATAAACAACAATAACAGTTATCGATTTTATATACAAAAGCACAGACAGATAGATGGTCAACTCCTCATTGAATCCGGCTCATAATTTGACAGGTGTCTACACTATACACGATAAATGTGTTTGCCGAATTTTATCCGTAAAACTCTCTTCGTTTTGTAGTTATCATGTTTACTTATATGCGAACAACCTGACAGACAGATTTCCTCTGAAAGGATTTGACTCAGAATTTGACAGGAATCTACAAATTTGATATAAATACCGTATAACAAATTTAATCTGTCTAGTTGATAGCGTTTTTGAGTTATCTTTGTCACAGACAGACAGACGTGTTCCAAAAATATGTTTTTTTAACTCAGGGAGGTCTAAACGTGGAAATCTCGAATTCGAATTTTTTGACGATTACAATACTTTCTTCGTAATACGTATACAAAAATGTAAAAGGGATGGAAGCACAGCGGGTAATTTATATTAAGTATATAGACGAATTAGATGCCAAGTCATGAATAGAGTTATGGTCAGACTTTAATATTATAATCATAAATTTTGGACTCACCTCATTTAAATCTCGATATTCATTTATGACTGGGATTCAATGGCTTGGATGTGCGTTGTATTAATTGCTTAAAGATTTAAAATACTTATAATGGTTTTTGGGCCTATGGCCCTGATATCACACATTATCAAGCGCGTATATGGAATGCCACGGCTACCATCAAAATACCCAAGAATGGTAATGTCTCGGATTGGATTTCAGTCTTTTTCATGCGCCATCTGTTGGCGTTCAAGTGAATCACCATATTTACAATGGTATTCAGTTGCAAACAAACTTTGAAAAGGAAGTACAAAAAAATGTGTTTGTTATAAGTCATAGAATTTTCCCCACATACCTTCATCGCTTTACCCTACCGCGATATTCAGCATCCAGGCAGAGTGTTATTCTGATTATTGCTTGTTATAAACGGCAACATTCCAGAAGTATTGTTTGTCATCTGACCTCGGTACAAAATTACAAAATCCGTCCCAACATAGCCTTATTGTTTCTTTAAAACACGGGACATTAATATAACTAAACGAAACCAGAATTATTTCAGGATTACGTTGCTCAAAATCAAATCTTGATAATAGACAGGCTAAATGATAACATACATCTTTGATATGAGCTCTAATTCTTTGGGAGCGTTTTGGAAAAGGAAACATTCGATATGAAACAGTGAATCACCAAAAACTTGTTAACAAATCTTGCAAAATTTAATTCAAATAAATGTCCTCTAAATTAACTGCTAATGATTACCTGGAATTATATAAATTTAAAATGTTTCTGTTAGCAAGTCGGAAAATAAATTCTTTTTTATTTAAGTTAAGTGAGTGTATATTACTCATATATATTTCTTAAAATTGAGTTTTCTAACCGGAACCTACGAAGAGATCACCTTTCCTTCAGCATACAAGGCTTGTGTAATGATGATTTTACTTACACTTAGAATCTTCCACTTTTTACCTTTTATTAGATGAAAAATATAAAAATCACCCTTTAATATGCAAAAATCATTCATTTTAATAATGAAATTTTATTGCATTGTTGAAATGTTTGTATTATTTGACTAACTGCTCTTCAATAGTTGAAGAGTAATAGTAAACTGTAATTTCAGCCACCCAGAGATTTCTTTTGATTTGGATGGCCCATCTATAAATCGAGATTTTTAATCTCTCTATAGCATATCCTTCCATTCCAATTTTATAAGTACATGTATTTTTGTGGTAATTTTAAATTCAAATGATCATGAAAGAAATGTATAAAGTTTCCGGAAGGGATGTAATGAAATCCATAGTAATGAGAACAGGACTTCCTAAAAGAATATGTGTAATAAATTATAGTTGCTGAAAATATTCTTGGTGTGGTGGAACGAAGATCATAACAATCCATGCAGTGAAAGAAAGAGGACGTATGTTTTCTGTAACATTTTTTTAATGATCACATTTCACACAAAACAAACACAAAATCGAAAGACAAGACAAGACATTAACACTCGCACACCAAACAGAACAGCATCTCATCTCATTATGATAACAATCACAATGCACTATAGGATGCGTACCTAATCAGGCATCGTCATATGTTAACCAAAAGAGAAGATAGAGTAATGCAACTACTTCATTGATAGAAATTAGGAGACAGCTTGGGATGGAAGGTATGAAAAGAAATTTCGAGATTGATGAGACTATTTCCTTGTAAAGCAATATGAACTCTCTTGTATTAACTGAACGAATATATAAGTTTGGCAATTCATACATACGGATTTATTTAAATTATTTTAATCATTTTAAGTTCGTTTTTCATACTATTTTTTCTATATTCTAAAAGCAGAAAAAGATAATGGAACCTATTAGTTTTTCTCTCTGATAAATGGCATCTTACATCTGGACATAGTAGACCACATGCGCGCAAACATTTTATATAACCAGAAATAATCGTTGAAAAGTTTGATATCTTTTTCTGATAATTCTAAAACATAAAGGAAATTTAAATCCAAGTTACAAAAGAAATTTCAAATGATAATATTTATCTTCGTCATAAAACAGTTATTACCTTTCTTATTTCATGAATAAAGACAATATCATCAGATATTGTGTACCTTTGAAGAATATCAGTACATAAAATTTCCAATTCAGTTCCAATTTTAAAACTAGAAATAAAAGATAAAGAATGGAACAGAAGTGCGAAACACACATTTGATGTCTGTTTTTCCTCACCGTTCTGTTAAGCGTCAATTGCTCCAGAGGAAAAAATTTGTTCTGAAACGGAATCATCACTCAAAAGGGAGTTCAAAATCTGACAGGTATAATCTACCAACCTGTTTGGCCAATATCAATAGATGTATTCGCCCATCGAAAAGAAAGAAATGAAGAAATATAAAAAAAAAATGTTATCGTTTTTAGTAAGCTATATTTAGTGATTTGACAGCAAACAAACCCTTAGGAAATAAATGGGAAAATGTTGAATGAATTTCGGATTTGTTTAAATATAAAATTCTTTAACTTCAATAGTAATGGGAATATTTTATTTGAAAAATGTTATTTGTATAGCAAGATACTGTGATATAATTTTTCATTGCATTTTTTTTTTGTTTTATTTTGTTTGCTATAATAACTTTTTCTTTTTAAATTGCGCAAGACATTTAGTGATTGATTTTATATAAACTTTCTGGTATGCAAAAAGAAATGATTCAAAAATTCGATTTCAAGATTTTGAAGTATTTCTATGTTTTTCTCGCCATTTCAATCAGTGTGAAAAAACTGTTGGTGACATTACGTCTATCTGAACAGAATTATTTATCTGTATGAGAATATTATAATTCAAAAACTGAGAATTCATGTAAAATAAAAGTTATATTATACCTAAATCATATATATATATATTTCATATTTTGGATGATATCTGTCAACAAGAGCTCTGGATGTCTGTCTAACCGTTCACCTGCATGAAAACCTAATAATTAGAAACATTATAATCAAATTGGAATTAATTTTGATAATAATATCGCCATTAAAATTGTTGATATATAGGCTATAACGCTTAGATGGTTGATAAATAACTAATTAAAGCCTGGACTATTTGCTTGTCCTTTTATTTCTGAACGTGATGTCTCAAAACAGCAACAACAACAAAAACAAGACGGATGAAATTTGAAGAGATTTTATGACACTAAATCTTAGTCCAAATCTATCAATTGAGGGTGAATCAGATACATGATTCTCGCCTCTATACGACGAAGCTCAACTCAGAACTCGCTGTATTATGTAAATATACAAGAAAGTTGAGAAAAAAAATGCTTCTACTGGTATATGTGCCTTTTTCTTTATCATTTCTGTACTAGAACACAACTTCAATGGGAAGGCGGATTTTAGGATTACTGAAGTTAAGTGCTTGGAGACTACAGTTTGAATAGCTATAATTTGAATAGTTATAACACTGGGACTCTACTATTAGACCTCAAGGGTATCTTATTGGGTATATTATTTCAGAATTTTGGCGTTATTAATAGAGGGAGCGTTTCAGTTCTGAAACTTTAAAATGAGTCTAAAAACACTTTACCAATAACAAAGATGTGTGTGTGTGCATGAATGCATGTGTATTGGCATTTTACAGGACAGATTATTTGACCTAGAATGCCAAGTTTCGCACAAATATACTTCTGGAGATAAAAAAGTGTGCTTCTTAAGATTTTTAAATTTTAATTAATTGAAAATAAAGTGAATGATTATTCTATAAAGTGATTGTTTCTACAAATATAATTACACGAAAAAAATTGTTACTATATTTTTTAATTTGAAAAATTGTATTTTTAATGATATTAATTTAATTACCGTATTCATTACTCTTGAATTTTAGACCATTTTTATAAACATTTTTGTGTAGTTTTCAAAAATAGCTTTCATTCATGAAATGAAATTCAAACTACCAATTTAATCTAATATTCTATCTAATGAACTAATATTTAATTCGTGGCTTTTTCTCATTGTCGAAAAATAAATAAAAAATATTTTTATAATTATCTGTTTATTACCTGGTCAAATTATATGAGGAATAAGAAAGCAAAGTCGCTGCGCCACGATCGACAGTCCTTTATCCATACAGTTACGTTTTTAATCCTTTTGATACTAAAAATTATCCCAAAATTAACGCAAGATTTGAATTTACCGCCATTTGCGTAGTAAAATGTTGACATCCTTATTAAAAAATCTTTTAACAGCTGATAGTTTAGGTTGAGTAAAAATAAATCGTTACACAATAAAACAACGTGTTTTCATTGTTGAACAATATTTCAATAATAACAAAAATCTGGCGGCCACAGTTAAAAAATTTGAAAATTGGTCCCCTAGATCGTGTGATTTAACACCATTGGATTTCTTTTCATGGTGTTATTTGAAGTCAAAGGTCTATGCTAACAAACGCATGTATTGAAGGAGGAAATTCAATAATGCATCAACAAAATTCAGTCACGTTTATGCGAAATGGTCATGGAAAATTTCGACAAAAGAGGGCGTATGAACCAGCAAAGTTCATTGCCCTATGTTTTATTTCATATATAACCCTATCTGCGTACTTTATGATTCAATAAAAATACAACAATGTAAACAAAAAATGTTTTTATTTTATTCAAATTTTGCGTTAACACATTGTTCTATCTTGTAACGCTCCATTTTTACTAACTCTAAATTATCAGCTATCAAACGGCTTTTTAATAGGATTGCCAACACTTTACTGCACAAATATTGGCAAATTCAAAACGTGCGTTAATTTTGGGACACCCTTTATTATCGATAGAATTAAAAACGTAACTGTATGGATAAAGGACTGTTTTTTTACTTCGTTCAGTGGTAGCGGGAGGGCGGCTGTAATAAGAAGTTATATCTTTAATGGCTTGCGTCATGATTTTGATGGCTTTTACGTCCTCATGGTTATAAAGATTCACGTACAAAATAAATAGAATAATTGTAAGACAATTAAAATAGCACGGCTTTAATATTTATCATAATTCAATGCTAAATAATTTGTCGAGAAAAAACATCAAGTTATGCATGAGAGATTTAATTGCAATTAAACATTAAATGAATTAACTGATTACCAAAATAGCCTATAATAGTATAAGGTAGATCTCTTCAAATATTTCTCCTGTGCTACTTACTCCATTTTTCAGTGGTGAAAATTTCTTCACTATTTCATTATTAATTAAAAAGTTGATGTTGTTTTGTGGGGGTCTGAAAACATTTATATAAGAATATGAAATAAACAACTTTTAATTATGAGTTAATGAACAATTAATTAATATAATTATTCATAAAATATCTGTAAGTTAACTGAAATTGTAGCGGTTACATTACTCTGCTACATCCTCTTTTGATACAACAGATGGCGTTGCCTTATTAACATCAAGGTATATTTCCCATGATTCTACTTGGGGGTCATTATTAGATTGTATTCTGGATAGTATCGTGTATTTTGCTTATGAAATGTGGAACTTAAATAATTAAACAATTGTTCCTGAAACTCATCTATTATTTGGTCCAAAGTAAAATATTTTTCAAATTGTAAATAATTTAATAGATTCAAGATAAACTTATAGGCTGGCATTATTTCTTTAGTTTGAGTATTATAAAATCTACTATTCGCAGAATGCTATAACTGAAACAATTAAGCTATTTATAGATAAAACGTGTGAATGAAATCTAAATTCTCATCATGTTTCGATATTTCGTATAAGATGTTAGAATTTCATTTTATTTATTTGTTGAATTTTTATTTATTTAAATTATTTTGTTGAAATATTGTTTGAGGAATTCTTTTTAGTATTTTAATAAATAAAAAAAAACTTTTAAAAAGTTTTTCTTTATAAATTATACCAATGCTTTCCAACTGAGCTTAGAACAGAAATAATCTAATTTCCATTTTTTTCAAAAGTCACAGTAGTGGCGTTTACTTTTCAAGGCTAAGTTAATTGGTCTTCCGCTTGAAAAAACACAGTTGCCTTATAATACATTCTGTGATATATAAACGGTTTCGTCTGTGTTAAGCAAAATAAATTGATCTTCCATGACAAAAAAATAACAGAGGGAAAAGATCGCTGAAAGAGAAATTAAACTTCAAAGCAATTCGATCGACGATTAGGTCAGAGAGATAAATGGATACACTGCCAAACTTTCTCTGTGGCTTGTTAAAGAAGTTATTTAACAAGTTTCGGATACCATTGCCATTCTGGAGTTCAAAACTTTGAAAAAGTTTAATTCAAACCTGGCTCCATCTTGTTACAAACAAGTTAACTTCGCTGGCATTCCAAAAAGAACTCGAACTTAATTTTTATGTCTTTTGTATAGAATATTTTCTTATTATACGTATAAGTTTTGTAAAGAAAAAGAAATTTTGCTTTGCGTGTTTTAATTCATAATATATTCATTAAAATATTGTTTTTTAGAAGTGATTATTCATTTAAAAAAATCTTGTGTTCAGTTAGCTATTTTTAAATTATCAACATCTATGGTTTCGTCTGGAGCTTTGCTTAACTCACCTAGATTTTTAATTAAAGTCTAATAATAAAATATTTCTGAAAAGTAATTTTTTTCAAATTTTTTCCTTGGATTACCGTATGGTTTAATTACTACGAAAAATGTCAATTTTCTTAATACTTTTCATTAATGTAAAAGTTATGAATTAATATCAATATCTATACTGCAAAAGATTTTTACAAGTGAAAATAATACATTAAAAATATCGACTAACTTGCTAATTAAAAATCTTTTTCTACCAATAAAAAAAATTCTTTAAACTGATAGAGTAGGTTTTAATTACATATTTTCACTTCTAATTAGTCTCGGATTTTTTTTTCTCTCTCTCTCTCTTTCTGTATTGGAAATACCTCTTGCATTTCAAATTTTTAAGTTTCTTTCGTGTTTGCTTTTGTTTCTTGTTATTGCTTTCATAAAAATATCTCAAGAATTTTGATTTGACAATGAACATATTGCGCCAATATGTTAAAATGAACAATTATGCCAGTAATTAAAATAATTTAAAAAATTCTCGCAAGCAATTAATGCCTGCGGTAGTTTAAGGGGCTTTAATATTCTACTATAAATAGTTGCTATTCCAAAATATGTTTGATTTTTTATATTTTTTCTGCGTTTTAAGCCATAATTATTGTTAATAATCATAATTTTATTGTGTTATTAAAATAGGAATATCATTTATTTGTTTCTAAATCTTCATTTATCTGTAAATTATTAAATATTAGTTTAATAACAAAACCATAATTTGACCACTCTGACCCGTCACTAAGGCATACAGATTAATCTGACTGACCGGACTGCTACAACATCACTGGCGGGTACTAAGGTTGAGTTCTAAGGGCCATCACCGGCCACGGTACAACCTTTCCAGTGGGAAGTACGTCCCGTCATTGTAGGAGGTGGACGAACCTCACCATTTTTTACCCAACCGGGTGATAAGAACCAACCGCCATGCCGAAAACTTCTCATCCTCATATTTGAGATGCCCCCTGGTGGGAGAGTTTAATAACATAAGTAGAACTTTATTTTATCTAATTCTCTTTTAATTGTTGCGATTCATCAACAAAAGCATTAAATCATCTAAACTAATTTGGATTAGATAAGCATCCTGCAAATTTCAAGTATTTTTCTCCCAAATATTTCCAATGAAGGCAATTCTGAAAACCTGAAAAATGATTTACTTTATCCTCATCGAAAGGGGGAGATTTCACAGATAATTTTAAAATATCTTAGTTTGCAGTAAAAAAAAAAGCTGGAAGGTGTTTAGCAAAGGGCTCAGATTATAATTTATTTGAGGGGAAAAATCAAAAGGTCTGAATCTCAGGAACTTGTGCTTTTTTTCACATTCTACTAAACTTCATTTATTCACATTATATTTTATTTATGTAAACCAACTCCATCTGTTTCGACTCCTTTAGACTGTGTCTATTTTAACTCGTAGATGTTGAAGTTGTAAAATGATGAAAAAATACATTGCATTATACAGTTTGTAATATTATTCAAACATGCATACTCTTATAGCTATAAATCTTCATTTAATGAATAATTTAACAAATCTGCTAGTCTCCATTTTCATATGTTTTTTAATTGTTAAATTTTAAAACTTGAACATCATTTTGAAACCTTGATTGATGGTTATGTAGTGGAAAAATTAGGGAGGCATCCTGTTCTCCTTTATGACTAGGCCTGTTAACAAGAGGGAGGAAAGGAGGAATGCAAAACCTACGTAGCCAGAACTCAGGGATGCTATCGCCTGGCTTTGGATAAGGAAGAGCAGGGGAGGGGAAGTGACTAATGAAGTACTGGAAGTTGTCAGGCGTATGTCAATACTTTGGTCCAGTGCCCTGGTTTTAGAAGTCTTGAATTTAGTTGTTGATAAAATAAATATTTGATAACACATCACAAATGGAGTTAATCTGATAGATTTATAAAATTTTCGACCCATGATATTCTAAAACTTGACAAGGCAACTAACTGTGCTTAGTTTATTTCTGAGAGTAGTGATCTATGTAGGTGGGAGAGGGGAAGGGTAGCGTCCAGACTTCCCGGATTTCACCTGCTTTGCCCCAAAATGAGAAATCACCCTATATAATTGAAGACATTTGGTCGCTTTGATTGTTGTTGTTGTTGTTTCTTATGGCACTTGCCATGGACAAGCCCGCTGTTCGAAGACAGTCGATTTTTAAGCCTGAGGGGGAGTGCCTCTTGCTTCTATAGTAGCGCCATCTATGGCCAAGAGAACGACTTAGCTACACACACATCACAACCCTTTTTACGTGGTGGACTTCATTCACGCATTTCATTCATTCAACCGCAGATCGTAATTTAGACCTGAATCAGAGAACGATCACCCCTGATCCAGTACCTCCAGTGGCATTACTCTCGACATGGAGGACTTTGTGACCACGACAGATTTATACGCGCGTCAGTCACCAAGCACGCGGGGAATCTTCGGCTGGCGAGGTTCGAATTCGCAACCAAAGGGACGCGAATCCGACGCTCTACCAACCAGGCTATCCCGGCCTTTGATAATACTTAAAAGCAGGAACTTAATTCTAAAGAGAAATGATTAATCGAATATCACCTTTCCTTACTTAAAATTACCATTATAGGCAAATAGCTCATCATAGTATGGTGAATTCTATTCAGTTCCTTAGCACATGATATATCTAAATTTAATAATAATAAAATGTCACCATACATCTAATTGTCAGTTGTTCTATGTTATATACTCTGACGTCATATGTTTTAGTTCTTGCAAGATGTTTACAACACGACGGATCAGAAACATCAACAATAGTTAATGGATAAAATTTGTGGCTGACAATAAAAATTACACTAATTTTACAAGGACAAATAATTAATCTTTTGTTGATGGAAAATTACAAAAAAGAACTTTATATAAACATCAAAGCATAACTTTATGTAATTTGTTTTACATTCAATCATTCAATACAAATAAGACATTATATTCCAAAACATAAATTGACATGCGTCACATGATATAAATTGCCACCGTAAAATATCCTATTATAATGTTTAATTAAAAAAAAATTTAAAATTACAACAAAAAATTTAAAAATTATCTTCAGATATTTTTTTTCTTACATATGCTATCGTTAATACAATATCTACATTATTCATCCCCTATATAAGTTTCTTATTAACTCTCATACTGTAATTTAGTTGTTTTCGCAGCATTTTCTTCCTTCTTTACTCAAATCAAATCCCCCCTTTTTTTTTCTGCAGCTCAATATATCTCAATCTTTAAGAAATATTAATCTAAATCCGGAGACTAATTTCCCGAAATCTTCCTTCACACTTTAATTATCTTTACCAATTGGTTGAAGGCGGTGGCTTAATATACTCATTTTGGCTGCAGAACGGATGATATTAACTTGCATTATTATTCTTTTTATAACGAAGCTTCAAAAAGAGAAACTGAACTAAAAAAATGACGGAAAATGGCTCGCGTAGTTAATTGCATTAGCTACTGGTGCTCCTGAGTTACATATGATGAAAAGAAATCGATAAAAGCATAGTTTAGAACAAAAAAAAAATCAAATTTGGCAGACGATTTCGTACGCTACTCAGGTTATGGAATTCTTTCGGTCGCGTTTCTCAAAGTAAATATCATAAAGTTGTTTAAAAAAGAATGTCAGCACAGATAAAAGAAAAACAAATCAAGTTATAAACTTGAATACATATTCATGCTAATATGTTTTCTTTTTTTATTGGCTCCGAAAAATAAACAATTTTTAATATATTTATACGAAGCTATTTATACTCATTTTTCAAAAAAATTATTTAAAATTAACTGTTTTAGCAGTATTGTATGTTACTATGCAAATTCATATTAAAGGGTTGAATCATTATTCAGAATATATTTTTTAAATTTGAATTTCATTTTAATAAACTAGTTTTTGAATTCCATGGAAATAAATAACAATATAAAAATATTAAAAACATTCATGAGCTCTTAATTATCTCTTTTCATTAATATTTGTCTTACATATAAAGCAATTTGAATTAAAAGTTTGCTTACATTAAATTGTAATTAGTTTTATATGAAAGCGAGTTCTTTGTATTTCTATTTATTATTTGTTTCTTTTTAGTGCTATTAGCTGCATGATTTAAAATTGTTTAGAAACTTATTTCATTGATTCAATATCAAACATATGTTACTGAGCCATTTTTTGGTGAAATTCAGCAAATTATAATGATAATGTTTATAACAATATTCACACACAATATTTCTTATCCTTATTTCTCTTTATATACTATGTTTATTTTTATTATTTACTACTGAAGGCTACTATCTAATCTATCTACTGCTATCTAATCTTTTAATCAATGCATGTGAGTATGCTTCATTTAAATTATCGGTCATCGTAGATCAGATATACTTATATAGTGCTGATGTTTTAAGAGTATGGTATTGAACCATGGTTACCCATCTGTCCTCAAACAGACCTTTTTTACCTTCAAATTCGAACATTAAGTTAACTAAATTAAGCTAATAAATACGCTCGAGATTCCCACAAGAGTCATTTCGGTCGACATATTTTTTAGAAAGTTTGTCCAAAAGATATATTTGAAATGGAGAAGTATATTAACCTGAATTTATTTTAAAAGATAATATTTATATTCGGAGTAGATCTTTAAATATTTTGCCCTAAAGTGGTCATATTTATTTTAACTTCTTCAACTCGAGACGTTCCACGTACAGTGAGTGAGATGAAGTTGTCTAGTTCAGGATTATCAGAAACCAGACTTGCCTCATTTTAAATCGATGAGCTTATTATTACATCTTACATATAGCAAAAATTGATTATATACCAATAGCGATTTTAAGACATATGGACCAGCTGTTAGCTAAAATAATCTGCATATTTTAAAATGTACGAAAATGAATTAATAAGGATTATTTTTTTAAATTCAATCATGGGGATACATCCAAATTTTTTAATATTAATTGTTTATTAGATAATCATAAGGAAACAATCTTGCTTGATTTTATTTTTCTGTCTAAACTAACCGAAAAATTGAGACGGCTAGTCACTTTATTTCATCGATTTAATTTAAATCGTTTATCCACATATAAATTATAAGGAAATAATTGTATATTCTTTGTTTATCTAAAACATCATTTCACCAAAAGATTTCAGTAAAATTTTCAGTTAAAAAAAAATTAAATTACAATTAATTATTTTTAACCACTAATTTTCATCATTGTAGAATTGTAGCATTTTTAAAGGCTCAATATGTAAAATCGGTAAAAAAAAATATATATAGTAAAATAGTATTTATAGGTATTTGAGGCAGTTATTATATTTTAAAAATGTAATATAAATATTTAAAAAAATAATAGTTTAAAAATAGTGAATTTAAAAATAGAAGTTAAAAATAATAATTTATAATTACAATAAAATAGAATAAAAGTATTTAAAACAGTAATTATGAGTATTCGTAAGAAATACAAAACTACTATAATTATTGTTCTAAATAAAGGTTAATGAATTGTTATAAATTAATTTAATGAATGTTAATGAATTGCTATGAAATAATTTAATGAATGCTAGGGAATTTAATTAATGTTAATGAATTGTTATGAAATATTTTCAGGAATGTTAATTTAATTCATTAACATGATGGATTTTTGGCTAACATGGGTGCTAAAAATCTAAGTTTGGGGTGGAAAAAATAGAACATACTTAAATTTTCAAAAAGCAAAATGTTCTTTATAAATTTAACTTTTTCAAAATAAGAAATCTTCCTTCTTTTAAAGTTCAAACAGGACAAAAAATTTATTTCATCAATCTTCGCATTTCCCACGAGCATTTTGAATACCATGTAATTCTGGAAACTAAATTTCCCAGTGAATATTTCCAAGGAATACACAAATCTTGTCATATCATCTGAAATCAGTATTTACTTTTTCTTCATTCAAGCCAAGTGAAGTTCACAACCTGTCTTCAGTATACTTTGCCATCTTTTTGGCAAGGGTAATCTCACACGTAGCTCGCGTGATTGCCAGCAGTAAATTTAGCTTCTAGAACTCTAAAGAAACTTCATCAATGGTTCTGACAGAATAATAGGTAGCATCAATTTATTCATGTTCAACTATAAATCTTCCCTCCAAAACCTGGTGTATATTAATACCTCTTCATTTTAAGTCAATATTTCAATGAGAGAAAATTTATTCCATAAAATACATACTGGAATCCACGTCATAATATTTAGATGGAAACATTCCAATTAGAAGATAATAATTTCACTTCTTGAAACTTCGGATTTCTGACATTAATAATTCATGCAAGATGTGTTCCATACAAGGGATTTCATCTTTGAGAATAGTTGATTCTATTTGCATTGGTTAAATCTGATCTCATTTATAATATTTTTAAAAGCCGTTTGGAATTTGATGAAATTCTAGTTATTTATGTTTCTCACTCTCAATACTTTAAAATATGCTATGATGACTACAGAAACTGATTAAATCCCAGATTTTTTCAATTTCGTCGATCTTAGTTTCAATACTTTGGAATGGGCTGTAATGTCTATAGAAACTGATGAAATCCCAGATTTTTTCAATTTCATAGATCTTACTTTCAATACATTATAATATGCTACAATGTTCGGTAAGTATGCCAGATTCGGATTTCGGAAACTCAAATACTAAAATTATTGAGTCTTTAGGATCTTAGGATATGGAGTCGTTAGTAGATCTTACTTTCAATACTTTTGAATAGGCTATAATGTCTATAGAATCTGATAAAATCCCAATTTTTTCAATTTCATTAATCTTACTTTCAAAACTTTAAAATAGGCTGTAATATTTATAGAATCTGATGAAATCCCAGTTTTTTCACTTTCGTAGAACTTACTTTCAATACATTATAACATGCTACAATGTTCGGTAAGTATGCCAGATTCGGATTTCGGAAACTGAAATACTAAAATTATTGAGTCGTTAGGATATAAAATTTAAATAAGAATAAAACAAAGAATTACTTTTTGTTTTGAATGAAAAGCAACGTTGCTTTTCGAAAGAATTCATTGCAAGTATTTTAGTAATTTTAAATACATTGTTAAGTGTTAAATATAGTTATAAGTATATGATTATCAATTGTAATTATTCCTTTTAATAGAATTTTAGTGAAAGAATGCTTTCACTTTTTCCTTTATCACAAATCTGGACATATTTTTTTTATCCTTTCATTTTCTCTTCTACTTTTCTCTAATCTTTCTCTTCAGTTTTTTCTCTGGTACAATATATAAACAGAGTATATAAAGTTGAAGTCAAAGAATAATCATGGAATTGTGCCCCAATTTCTTCTTTTATAACAACTACATAGATCTTTACTCCTTTATATTTCTTTCTTCCTTTCTTTGGTGAAATATCAGTTTCTATTTACATTATTATAATTTACAAAATAAAAAAAAAAAAGACAATTTCGCATTTCTAGCCAGTTAACTATTTATATAACTTATGTCGTATATTTGGTGAAAAGAATTAAAAATTTGAATTGCATGTGATATGATAATGGGCGTTTTGTAATATCTCTATCGAGTTTTGAATGGCATATTAATTTTAATACAAGAAAAAAATCTTTTAAATTGTAAATTTAATTCAAATAATAATGATTTAACTAAGCATAAATTTTCATTTAAAGACTAAGCATAAATTTTCATTTTTTTCATTATAATGTGGAAGTTTTATTAAATTAATAACATTAAAGACTTTTTTTTCTTTAAAAATGTTATAATTATTATGTTATATTCAGAAAAATACTGCTATGATTATTGCCATTTGGTCTATAGTCACAAAACAAATAAATATAAAGGACTCATGCTACAGGAGTTTAAGGGGCTAATGATAGATTCTGCTTGTAAAACTGACTGTTAAGTAAGAGGTATAATTTTAATATTAGCTCTTATAAATAAGATGTTACGTTTCAGAACGGGTTGAAGGATGAATTAGCCAGCAGTTCTGGTTAATTGGAGGAAAATTTAAGATCCAGCTTGAGCATTAATTTACCAGTTTTTAAAAAATGTTGGCTAATAAAGAGCAGCAACAGATTTGAATCCATCTCCTTCCGACTGAATTTCTTCCACGATGCGATGATTTAGCCGACTAAAATGCCAGTTAAATATTCATATAAATGCAAGATATTAAAACGTCAATGCAATTTAAATCAAATATATGTCATTAATTGATTCAGAATATTGTAAGATTCAACATATATTTCTACTAAAAATAAATATGGATGCATGTGTGTTGACGATCTATAGTTCTGATTGTTTTACCTACAGCTATTAAACTCGGTACATAAGTATCTTGGAAGATGGGAGGATGCACCTCGGATTCGACATTTTTGAAATTTTATTTAAGATTTTAATTAATGAAAAAACAAGCAAAGTTTTTTCGCAATAATTTCAATAAATATTATTGCACAGAAATCAACTCTACACTACTTCTATATTAACATTAATTTTTTTTATGATAGCAATTTAAAAGTTGTGCAAAATTTTGCTGCATTTTGACAATTTTAAATATTTAAATAATATATTTATATTTTTGCTTAATTGTCAACAATAGATTATATTGTAGCTCTTAAATTTAAACTATTTTTCATTATTTCATGAAATATTTAACCGTGTGATTTTCTGCCATTGTTGAAAGATAAAGAAGAAATATTCTGTTTAATATCTATAGTTTATAAGACAAAAGAAAAAGAAAATTTACAATACAACAAGAATTATAAGATAGTTGAATTGCAAATTTACATTTTTAATAGCGCTATGATATCATGGGATGGTCTCTATTAGAAGGTTCATGTTCGCAATGAAAAAAAACAACAACATGCGTCTTATAGTTAAAATTATAGGGCATTAATGTTTAACAGTTTCACGAAATCATGGACATTTAATAAATAACCTGAAGCAAACCAGTTGATCGCCAAAGGCGACTAGTATCATATTCCTAATAGAAATTTTTATGAAGATACTCTGCTACAGTTCAACATAATATTTTAATCTCTATTTCAATTAGGAATTCAAATTAATCGCATTTCATAGTTCAGATATAAACTGCAAAATAAAAATATTATTTGAATTTTATTTATATTAATAAATTATTTTTTCTAAAAAACAAAAAAGGCTATAAAATTTTTCCGTTGCTTTTAGATAAATAATTGTTTTCATTATTCAGCAAATCAAATTATAAGAACTGTAATTAGTCTGATTTAAGTTTAGCAAATTGAATTCCAAGCCATATGTAAACACTATTATATTTTTTATTCCATTATGTTATTTTAAGGAAATAATTTTCTGCTCATGAAAATTTTTAAAAAGTTTTTCTTGTTTCTAAATAACAAATCGATTTTTTCTGTCAGTTAATAATTTATTTTTCATTAATAATTTAATCTAAACGACTGAATGTATAAATAATTGCAAACTGAATTAAATTTCTCACACATAAATGCTTAATTAATAAGATTTATTTTTGAAAATTTCTACTTTACTTATCTAATAAATTTGCTTAAGTTCGTTTAATTAACAATAAAGCAAAATAAATTTTATTGTAAAAGAAAATGAAGAAATAAAATTAAACAAAGATTACGAATAAGCATTGGTTCTTTGGATATTTATTCAATCTAGTTACTTTTGTAAACGATTTTTCGCTACTTTTTAAAGAAAACTTATTCTTTATTCTTTGTAAAAGTTGAAATATAAAGACTGCGAAGTTTTACGAGGCTTTAAATAATTTGTTTGCTTAAAAACATTGTATGAAAATAATTATCTTACTACTCAAAGACATAATTGTTAGCTTTTTTTCTGGTATTTAAACATGTTTTGTTGTATTTTCAAAGGAATGCTTTTTGTTAAAACATTTATTTGTGATTGCAACGGTCGTTTTTTTAAATCAATTTTTCACTTATTTCTTATATGGAAATACAATATTTTAATAATCAATTTATATATTTAATTAAAAAGAGTGCTATTATTAAAGTCACCAGTAATAAGATATAATGACTATCATTAGAAAGAAATTTTTTGACAGTCAATAAAAGTATTTTTTAAATATAATCAAATTTAATATATATTTAGAATAATCCTAAAATTTTAATATATATTTAAAATTAAACTCTTTGATATTCATAATTTTGTTAAAAAAATTAAGAAAGCAAGAAGCACAAAAATAATTATAAGAAGGCTAGAAGCAAAAATTTATTCTTAAAATAAAAATATTACTAATGCGAATTAGATTATTTGTTATTCTTTTAGAATATTAAATGTAATAGAATTATGTGATTAAAATACTTATCCTTAAAAATAAAAAAAATAATGATAGGAGGTTATTTTTTCCAAGTATAAATTTTATCTAATCATTTAGAATATGGATGTATACTTCTAATTCTGCGGATGTAAAAAAATTTTAAAAAAAAACAAATCTACCTTCTGCCATTAGAAAAATTAAAAAAATCTGCACCACCATTGTAAATATAATAAAAATTAAAATCCGTGAAGTGGTAAATATAAAATTAAAAAAAAATATGTTTTATATCAATATATCAAAATGAATTTTTTTTTTTATCAGAAGACTTAAAGTCAAAACAAAAAATAGTAATAGCATGAGGCATGGAAATACTAGAAAAAGGATATAGAGCTAAAATGCATGCCGTAAAAAATGATTCCTAAACATTTAGTATAAAAATATTAAAATGCCTTATGAACTTTATTTCAACTCATATTTACTTTAAGTAAATTGGAATTACTCTAAGCCTTTCTGTTTCAGTTTGCATTTCTGCGATATTTGTTTTCACCTTCAAGTTTCAGATAAAAAAATTATTTCCATTTTCATTTCATTTTTTAAAGAAGCCTTATCTCCATTCGTTATAAAGGCTATAATAAATTTTAAATATTTTATTTACTTGCATGTAATATGAACTAAAGTTATTTAGACACATATTTATTTTATGTCCAAATGAATATATAATCAACATTAGCTGTATTTAAATGATTATTAATAATTTAAAAGTTATATTATTTTAAAACAGTGCGCTGCGCTTATCAAATAACGTAATTAGGGATTTGATTTTTCAGAATTTATTATAAGGCATCTAACATCTAATTTTTTTTTTTTTTTTTTGTATTTTCAATTTCAAATTGTGATGTATTGAATCTTTGATCGATAATTTTCAGCAATTTAAAATTGTATTTCATTGCGAATCAACTGTCTAAAATGATTTGAAAACATATTTCAATCAGGTATTTCAAATTACATAACATTTTTTGTATTATGTATTATAGAGTTTTAAAGAAGTAAGGGTAGGAAGTTTAATTTTTTGGGGCAATGTGACCAAAAACGTTTCATAAGTGTTCAGAATGAATCGTAATATTCTAACACAAAATGATATAGAATTTTCATTGAGTTGATACCTAATTAGGATTTTATATAATTTTGATTTCAAAAACTTTTCTTTCTGACAAAAATATGTTGATATTTATTGTTTAAGAAGCGATGATTTGAAAAAAATCTTCAACTCTTTATTTAAATTTTCTGTGTGCCAAAAATAATGAATATCTGAAGTACCACTTTTTTTCGATTTTTTAAAAATTATATTCTACTTTTGGTACTTTAATAAAAGCAGGTTGCATCATCCTTTTAAAAGTTGTTTTTTACTTCTTTATTTATTTCATAATTCAGTAATACATTTATGGAACTTAGTAATCAATATTGTTCTCATATTTATAACAAGATGGCGTTTCTTATACATAATTAGTATTTATTCAAAATTTATCGATTAATAGAAATATTAAGCTTTTAAAACATTAAATTATAATATTAAAATCGAGACCACACTAGTGTATAAAATCTCATAGCTCTAGCGCATAAAGAAGGGATTTAAACCTTTATAGTTCTTTGGTATATATTCTTACCACCTACTTAAGATTTTTTATGAGGGCCACAAAAAGTATTTTAAAATGATAAATAGGGTAATCAGATGCTTAAAATTCGATTGATCTCCCTTAATAACTAAAAAGGATTAAGTATATAATTAATTATTTAAATTCAAAAGTGGTAAATATAATTACCATTGCCCGTTCACAATGTAAGGTTTTTCGTAGTGGCATTAAGTTCCAGCGTTTGTCATTAAATTTTAGCTCACGAACAACTTTTCAGACATGAAACACCACTGTTTTGTTCTGTGTAGTATGTGTAGGATAATCTTATAATTAATTATCATTATTTGTTATTTAATTTATATTTAGCATTCCTTTTTAAAAACGAACAAAAACTATTGATGCAGTTGGATTATTGTAGTTTATGAAATTTTAGCTTATTTCTTAAAGCAAAACAGGGCTGAGATGTTATTAATGAAATTGCATCGGATTGCAACAGCTTTATTTTTATGCAATGGAGCAATCCACCCAGCCAGCCTAATAAATGCAAAATGAGCTTCAAACTTTAAAGTTAGATATTACTGAATTTGAAGTCCAAACTTTCTAAATAAAAAAAATGTATGAATTTGTTTTAAATTACATAAAATTGATTATTAAGTGTACTTACTAATGAACATTTGATGATATTTTTTACTCTGAAATCTCAGTTCTAAGTATGCTTGACGCTTTCAGTTTCTCCTGAATGATCTCTGTTAAATATATTTGAAACACCTTATTTTATAAATTAAATGACGAATCAACGAACTTTTGATCTTTTAGTATTTATGTCATCAGTTTATCATGATATAACTCTAAAAAATTTTATTTGTCAGTGTCCCGGAATTGTGTCATATAATGTGTTAAATCGATCATAAAAAAAATTCTTCTTTATGTATAATAAGAAAAAAGAAAGAAAGATAATTAAATAGAAATAAAAATAAGAGATTGTTCCTAAGCAATTAAAAAACAATAGCTGTTTCAATGAGTTTTATCTTTTGTGTAATATGGAAATTTTTCAATATACATGCACAATTGGGGCCACAGAAAATTTTTGTTCCAAGAAAGGATTGTGAACCGAAATCTTTTTCAAAATCCCTGGCAAAATAAGGCTAACCTGGCAGGCCGCTGTGAGTCACATTGGTAACTAAAGTTTCTCCCTTTTCCCAATTCTTTTTTATGAGGGCGAGCGAAGCAATCCCCGACCTCTTGAACCGTGGCAAAGTAAGTATCATTAATGGGGTCCAACAACGATGATGAAGTGGCAGTAACGGTCCACGGATATCGCTCTTTTATGGGTGCGACGCCAGGTGGCGTGGATGGCCCTCTGCAGGTCCAGTGACAGATGACCACTCCATACCTCCATTCATTCCCACATTAACGCCACTCTGCGGACACGCCACCGGGCTCTTATTATCTTTCACCAGACGGGAGAAAAAAATCGAATGGCCCTCAGAAAGGTGTGGAGAATTATGAAAAGTACCACCATCAGAATCGTGATGAAGAGACTATGAGTTATTTCGAGGATTTTAAATCTGTTTTATGCGTGATTTGGCTGGTTTGATTTGTGAGAAAGTTGGTGGTTAGTTTGATTTGTGAGGAAGCCGGTGACTGGCTTATGCTGAGTTATAGAAATGGGATCGAATTTTGTCTTTTATTGGCTGAAGCGTTTGATTGTTTCTTCTTCTTGTCAGTCCCGCATTTCATATCCATTATTTAAGCAAGGATTTAATTCAATATTTAGTATTTTCAGAGATTAATGGTGTACTTAAAAACACTTTTAGTTTTTTTAAAGCAGACTCATTAGTTCAAGCATTTAAATTAAAATAGAGTCTGTTTTGTTTTTAATAAATCAAAAGTAATATGGTTAGAATTTACCACCCATAGTATTCAGAAAATTAGTTGATTCAGTCAATAATTTGTAATTTGCAAAAAGACATTCCATCTTGTTTTCACTTTAGTTCGCTGTGATTAAGACATGTATTCTTTGCTCTTTATAAATAACAAGCGTAGCAGAATCTTAGTCGTATTTTTCAAACAATATAATTGAATAATTAAATGAAGTAAAAATCTATATTCGAAGAAATTAGATAGATAAGAAAATTATCATTTATAGTTCTCAGTTTCTTGGATAAAGTCTTTAGATATCAAATGCATGCTCCTTCTAAATTTAAAAAGTCGACTTTATTCACATTTTAGCCCCATGCAAAGATATGGTTCAATATTCACAATATCTTGAAATATTATATAATATCGCACAGTATCTAGAAACATATTATATTCTTGAAATGCTCCATTTAAAACCAGCAATATTGAGGACATTTTATTATAAGCCTCTGTAAATAAGAAGCAGAATGTTAGCTGACAGTCAAATTTTTTATATTATATTTGGCTGGATTTTTTTTTTTTTTTTTGCATCTTTAGTTAGAAAATTCAACAAGCAATCTATATTATTGAATTTTTATATAATCAGATATATCCATGTTTTCAACAAAAAGTATTATGAATAGTTTCTGATAACAGAACTGACGATTGCTTGCCATCGCACCTGCTGGTACATAAAAAATCGATTGAAAAAAAATTATATTCCTTATTTTTTTAAAAAGCATACATGTTGTATGTTAAATTTCAATTATATGTTTGTTCTATTTAAATAATGGCTTCCTTATTATTATACAGAACCTCTAAGAAGAAATAATACAAAAAATGCAGAATACTGATGAATTACATTTTTATCTTGATATAAATCTATATTACAAAAAAGTATTTAATAGAAATGTCAGCTCATTTATTTACTTCCTTATTTACATAATTTTTTTTCTGCTCTTGTAAAATGTTAATTGCAATCATATAACCGATTAAAAGTCAATTACATAAAATTCATTTAAAGGTTATTGAAATAATTTTCTTAGTAAAGAAACTTTTTACAACTCCTTTCATTTTTTTTCAATAAAAGAAGGAAATGCTGGTGTTGTTTATATAAAATATTTGTTTATGACTTTAGAAAGACGTATTTTTACGAAAATATTTAGAAATCCCAAATACTTTTATTTCAATGTAATCTGATTTAAGGTAGGAAGTAGATCTATTATCTAACCCTATTTAGTATTAACTCGACTTATCAGAAGAGCACACTGTTTAAGCTATTGAACAATTGTTGGATATGGAATTCGATATTAAAAATATCAAATGTCAAAATCAAATACTTAAACCTATATTCCACTTTTTAATCTTCCATAGAGTATTAATACGAGGATATTTAACCACAGATTGATTAATTTTATTTTAAACTAATATGCAGGTTATATTTCTGATGGAATCTGGCTCCTTCAGGTCGATCTTCCTTCACAACGTGAACATAACAATTATTTAATTATCACCTAGATAATTTGGAGGATTGTTGATAGTAATAGGAGCTAAAATACGGCTTGTATTCCAAATCAAGTTTAATCTATGAAAATGTACAACATGTGTAAGAAAGCTTGTTTAATGATGAGATAGCATATTTTATCTCTTTGTTCTTGTGTACAGCCGACCACTCCGCCATTACTGGCAAACCTAACATTGTTAGCCACCAATAACGGAAAATCTGACAGAGCGAATTTTCGCTGCAACAGATGCTGTATCCAGAAATTTGTATTTATTTTTTGCAGTTTGTTAACTCATTTGGAACAAGGAATGCAATTGTATTGTTCGCTTTGCTGCATTATACTGAACTTTAGAAGTAACTGCCTATAATAAGTTATAATCCAATAAAATTTCACTTTTATCTACATTTTTATCACTTGTAGCTGATATTAAATACAAAACAGAAAGCAATTGATGTGTACTACTTTGAACTCATTAAAGTCTGCACATTCATAGCAGGGAATGCTAATTTATACTCAGCATAGCACTCAAATAATTCGATTAGAAATATTACATTACATTTAGTAAAACCTTACCATTCGCAGGATCGAAAAATACAAAACAGCAATTGATGTACACTAATTTTAACTCATTAAAGCCTTCACATTCATACAGTTGAAAAGTAATGGTAAGAATTATTTTGGATAGGAACGCTAATTTATACTCAGCAAAGATTTGATGGTTTTAACCTATGACTTAATTTGACGGCATTAAATCAGAACTCAATCGCCCGCATGGGCCGAACGGAGGGTTTAAAACGCTTTCCCACCGATGAAGGCATCGCGTGACCCGGAAAATTTACCTCCTCTTCATCATACGAAACGCCGTGAAAAGGGTCGGTTGGTGGGTTGGACCTGAACGCTGCTATGAATCGATGCTCCGCTCTCTTGTTATTCTCCAATTTGTGAAAAATGCAGCGCGAGAAGCTATCTCCGACTTTCCAAGACGCTCCGCGGAAAAAGCGCATGAAAAGGGGCTGCTCAGAAAGAGATAGGGAGAAAGAAAGAAACAGAGGAAGAACAGACGTACGCCGGTAAAGGGGGGGGGGGATAGAAAAAAATAAAGCCGCAAAAGAAGAATTTGAATGATTACCCGCGCTGCAGCAAGAAGTCGGGGAGAGAAAAACTCCGGCCGATTGATTTATGCAACGCCCAAACTGGAGAAAACGTCCGAAAAAATGCTTTATATACCCTTCATTTCTTTTTTTTTTCTTCTTTTCTATTATTACTATTTGTTTATATATGGTTTTTTTTGCGTGCGTGTGTGTGTGTTCTTTTACTTTTTTTCCCACCAATTCTGATTTATGTAAGGAAGCGGAAACAAAACTGGCTGTTGAACGCGTTCATTTTTTTTCACCCTCGCACCGTTTGTTGGAGGTCCTTATCGGACATGAAACAGACTCCGCAAGAATCAAACACCCACTTTTCGAGAGGATAACAAACAAGAAATAAAAAAAATAATAGCAGCAGGTGGTAGGGTGGGAGGTTCCACGCCCTGCAGCGAACGGCGACATCGACATCTGCTCCCTCTTTTACAATCCTTTCGAATCATTGGATGCGCGCGGTCCCACTTTTTATACATCCGGGTACTTATTTATTTATTTATTTATTTAGTTTTTGGTACGCCTGCTTTCTTTTATTTGAAAAATTGAGGTTCACAGTGACATCGTTTGGCGTGTGTAATTTCTAACACTTTGGCTTTGTGCTGTTTACGCGCGCAAGAATTTGTTTTTGATCTCCTGAAACAGACAAAGAAAAAAATTTCTGAACATTCAAAAAAAATCTTGTGCTTTTGTTGCGTTATAGGAAAAAAGAAAGCAAAGCTATGCTTCACTTTTCTATTCTTCTTCTCTTTTTTTATATCTTTTTTTCCTTTGTGCGGATATTTTACTCCTTAACAAAAAAAAAGGACATTTTGTTACACATTTTTCAGTGAATTCACAGATTATGCAGCGTTCGACGGAGATTATTCATGAGAGAATATTATTACCATATAATTTCTAGGTTCGAAACTAGGGCAGTCATTTGTGATGTTGAATCCTCTTCTAATATTTTACAGACCTTCAGCGTAATAAATATCGAAACATATTTTATTTCATGCAAATTATAAAAAAGTTTTAAGGAAAATTAAAATGAGTTCAGTGGATGATATTTCAGATTATAATGTGCGAACATTCTAAATTTTAGTTCACATGTACCAAAATGAGTTTTAGTCCTTAAGGGTACCAAAAAAAACCCCATTAAAAATTTTAAAAACTGTTATACTTTAAAACGGTTTGCTTGGATAACAAGTTTATCTATGAAAAAATGAACAACTTGGCATAACAAAAGAATTGATGAAAAAAAATCACAACTATAAAGCACAGTGACTAGTAAATGAATAAATATACAAAAAAGATGAAAATTTTAACATTTTTATTCAAACAAATATCTACCATGACTCCACTAAAAAGGGCAAAACACAGTAGAGTTGCCCTGTTATAACCTTAATCAAAATATAACCTTAATTTGCAATTATTAACAACTAAAATTACTGAAGACTTTATACTCTCAGTTAATCTTGTTTAAACTATAAAAAAAATTGCAACTTTAAAATGCATATATTGTTTTATTTGCAGGATATAAAGCACATCTTAATGTACCTGAACACACTTGTCAATCAAAAATTTCAAGATTTGAAAGATTCAATTAAATTTTATCAGTTAATATTCTTGCTATTTGGAATTACAGAATAATTTATAAAATTCTCGATAACTTGAAAGCAGTCGAAAACTCGAAAACTCAAAAACTCAAATAATAATAATAATAATAATAATTACATTCTAGAAAGGCAAAATCCTTTATATGTTGAAGGAAATGCCTAGTATTTTCCCTCATTAGAATATCTCAGTTGGAACATCAAAAATATTATCAAATTCGACTTTTAAATGACATTGGCAAACGTCATAAATTATTTAGAATCAGTACTTAACAGAGATATCTATTTTCATAACAATAATACTTAAGGACGCAGAAAAATGAAATTGATATTTCTTCTTTTAATTCCTTTAAAATTATATAAAAATGTAAATGTACCTCACATGTATATGTTATTCCTATCATTTCATTATCGCATTTCAGATATTTTCTGAAAGTTTTTATCATACCACAGAACTGGAAATTTTTTAAGGCTTCTAAAATATATGCATCATGCAAAACATGCTTTGTGAAAATCCGATAAGCTATTTTCATGACAAATGCGTGTGACTAACATTATAAAGTTCTATATCATCCACAGGTAGTCGTTATATCTCCATACAGAAAAGTCGGTTATCCTTTGTTGTATACGTTGAGATATATCCAAAAATCGAATCGCCTGTTCAAATAACAACAATGAACTGTTTGCTCAACAGAGTTTCAAGTATTTGAACTCTTACAAGAAATTCAGAAGCTATTTTGAAAAAAAAATTTGTAGTCTATCAAAGAAAATGCTGTATCTCTTGAATTGCATAGTTTGATTTTATTGTACCCACACGTGTGTAAGACCTAAGATCTGACAAGATGAATTATATTGTGTTGGGATAATAATTGAATCTACTTTTACTTGACAGAAAATACTTTTATCACATTTTAATCATTTAGTCCTTATCAGGTATATTCTTGAAAATTTTCTTACAGATAAGATTTTTAATTAAAACTGTCACTGTTAAACCCAGTTAATGGATATCGGTTTCGAAATTTTAACCGATTTTTTAAAAATTTAATACCGCTATTGTGACATATAAAAGAAATGGAAATTAGTTTATTCCTTAGCAAACCTGCATATATGAAATATTCTTCCCGTTTCAACCTTTCACCTCTTTAGTACAAAATGGTCAGTCTTGCTGCTGTAATATCACAAAGGTCAAAATCAGTTTTTGTCTATGAATCCTTTTCATGAAAGTAATTTCTGTGAGATCCATTCGTTAATTTGAATTTTTGTTATTTAGGCTTAAGTATGATATTCTTTCTCATCGTTGTAATTTGAACCTGATATTTTCGATACCTGCATCAAGCAAGGTGAAATTTTAATTATTAAGTCGTGATTGGATTAAGAGTTTTTTTCTGGTAATTTTCTGATTTCTTGTCTTAATCAGACTTTATTTTTGTTTGACCAATAAGTTATTAACCCATTTAACCCATAAGTTATTAAACCCATTTTTGGAATAATATCTATCTGTCGATTATTACACTAGTCTCCGAATACGACAACTTAAACCAAATAGAGCTGGAATAATAAAATTTTGTACATGGACTTTACCCCAAATTTATAGATTTCTGTTAAATTTTAAACAAATTTCATTAAAAAAAACTTTATATTTTCAATTGCCCGAGATTAAGTGTACAAGATAACTACAAAGCGCAAAGGGTCAGATAGATAAAAATTGGTACACAGGTTTAGCATTTAAAATGTAGATCAATGTAAAAATTTTGAATTCAACCCGTCAAGGTTAGACCTGATGTTGGTCTTTTGCCCGTATACAAACGCGACAATTCAAAAGCATAAAAACTTGACCAAATGAAATATGGATCACTGTTTTAGCATCTAAAGTTTTGATTATGAAATTTTAAACCGCATTTATCCAACGGTTGTCATATGTCGCTCTGTACTTTAGCATGCATATAAACGTAACAGTTCAAAAAGCAAGGACTTAATTAAATGAAATTTGGTATAAGACCTTGTGATTTCAATTGTAGTTCTATGTCAAATATTTCCTTCAAACGCTTGAAAAAAATATATCCAAAATGCAATTTCGATTTTTTTTTGTATTAATCACATGAAAGTGATTTATGCTCCATTATTTTAGAAAAAGAAATAATTATGGGTTTTGGACCTATACTCTTGGATTGATAGAGTCTTAATTTTAAAAATGATCTACAATTTGGTTGTCAAGATTTCAAGGCAAATTCCTCCAGGCTCGTTTATTTTATCATGTATATCCTACACTTGGCACACGTTTGGCGGATTTGGCTCAAAATTTCTTTTACATCTATAGTTCTGGAAATAAAATTGTGTGCTAAATTGCTTCAAATAACTAGTTCGCTGCAGCTTTATGTTATGTCTAAGCACTCCGTTTGATGAGCAGACAAATTTCACATTGAAAGTTTAGTTCGAAAGATTGCAATGGCGAAATGCAATTTTCATGCAATGACTGCAAAACAAATTTCATACATCCAGTTAGTTTCACTTTTGACTCAGCATATAACAGACACTCAGATATATCGATTAACAAATAAAAGTTCAAAAACTATCTTCTTGGACTCGAGGAGAACATTAAGTATGAAAATACTTCAATATCTCGAAATCAGATTTCTTAAAACGTGCAATATTTTCTCTTTATAAACTACGCATCCGATAAAATATGATCAAATATTTTCTAAAAATATTATTTTTGCAAAGGCGAAATAAAATAAACTTAAGAGTAGTCGTATCCTGTTTAGTGGGTATACAATGAGAAGTGCAGCAATGTTAGTAACAGATGGAAATGTTTTATTTCACAGGAAACGCAAAATATTAGAAGCAAAACAAAGTTGAAGCGTATGTAAAGATAATTACTTGTACGGATAAACAATACACACTCACAAACAATTAAATTATTAAATGACAGCAACAACAAATTAGCTTTCAGAATACATATAAAGAACTTATTCCTCAATCAACACTCCAAACAGAGAACAGATGTTCGTATGAACATATTCGCTTATATAGTCTCCCAATAGAATATTGAAGTTTCTAGAGAAGAATATTAAAATCTCAATTCTTAATAAAGATGGCATGAAAATTTCTAAACTTTCTGCTCCTTCACTTTTATCACCAAGTCGGAAATTTGTCTCCAAATTTGTTATTACATCGTTTTCTAGCATTCACTTATTATTAAGAATATCCAGTAAATCTTTCTTTTCAGCGATGAGACTAATGTCGCAGGAAAGCAATACAACAGATTCGTAATAGTATCTCTCGTTTAAAAATATCCATTGGCATTGAAATAAAACTAATGACACTTGAATTTTAATTGCTTTAAATTCTATATAATGAAAGTATGCAATTCATTGTAACAGTTGTTAAAACTGATGAGAAAAAACTAATGACACTTTAATTTTAATTGCTTTAAATTCTATATAATGAAAATATGCAATTCATTGTAACAGTTGTTGAAACTGATGAGAAAAGTTGACAGCCACATATTAAATGTTAGAGAGCAGCTCCTTTGAATACATAATCTATTCTGATATTTCCTGCAAATATAGGGCAATTTATTCTGGTATTTCCCGGCATTTCCTTCCAGTTCTGAAAGATGGAAATGCGAATGGTGATAATGAGTGAAGAAGATGAGGGGATTCACAGATTTGTATGCTAAAATATTTTCTTAGCAGAAAGAAAAGCAAGAAGCCAAAGTATGAAACTTATCGGTTGCTTCATTTATTACGTGATGGTCCAAAATTGTGAAAAAAACCATGTCTCCATGAACCTTTCTAGCATACCCTATAATAAAAGTCCGGTGTATTACATCACACGCCATTGATGAACAACAGCTACGAGAGAGCTTGTTAATATGCAATTTTAAGCAAATAATTGCTGTTATGTGGCTAATATACATATACCAGAAAACCGGAAGAGCATTTTCGACGTCTTTTCTACTACCAATTGAACCCAATTGCACACATAATTACAACTGTAGTCACAAAAGCATATATTGAATTGTATATATTTATATCATTGCGTTTTTAAGTTATCTTCTTTATATGCATTCAAAAATACACACCGACATACGGTCAAATCCTGAACAGATATTGTTCCAACTTTGGCACATATCTACATTTACGATATTATATATAAAATTTTATTCATCTTTTTGTAGTTGTCCTATTAACTTATGTTCGGACAGACGTACAGAGAAACTTCATTTGAATTAATTTCGTTCAATATTTGGCAGAAATCTCCAAATATACGTAATTCCTAAATGTTTTTGAGTCATCGCGTTCACAAAGAGACCGACAAACATGCGTAATTCCAAAACGCTTTTGAGACATCGTGTTCACAAAGAGACCGGCAAACATTCGTAATACCAAAATGTTTTTGAGACATCATGTTCACAAAGTGATCGGCAGACATATATAACTCCAAAATTGTATTTTCTAGATTGAAGGAGGTCTAAAACATGGAGATTCAACAAAAATCTTGAGAGCGAATTACTTTCCGATTACAATACTTTCTTTTTTAATATTTCTATATGAGAAACTAAAAAAGTTATTGCACTCTTTAAGAATGCGATATTTTTTGACTCTCTATTATAGAGCTTCGACATCTACGGCTATTAACTTTAAACAAATTGTTTATTAATTAAATTTATTTTATTTTATTTCATTTTTAATTTATTTTTGAAATTTCGGTCGTAGTTATGTGTATCTATAAAAATGAATCTTAGAAAGACGGGAAAATTAATTTCGATATTTGTGCTTGAAGTTCTGGATAATTATTTTGTTCAGTATCCGAATTGTTTGGTTAAACTATGTGTTATTGATAGGATACTATTAACGACATTGAAATTTTTCATAATCTCGCATTGGTTAGAATTTTGAAAAAACGTCTCAGGTGCATATGTCCCTCTTTTAAGTAAATTTGGGCCAACTTTGGTACGTTCAGGTCATAATGGTCTTTCGTGTAGAATACTGACATTTAGACGCAACTAATATAATGAACAAAAATATCGAATAATATAAATAATAAACAAAAATCTGCGAATAATAAGAATTTTTTTTATTATTTATAGAGAAGAATCAATGCAATAATCTCGAAATACGAAATAAATTTGAGGAAATGATATAATCTCGAATAATATGTAATAAGAATTCTTTTTTATTATTTATAGAGAAGAATCAATGCAAAAATATTGAATAATATAAATAATAAACAAAAATCTGCGAATAATAAGAATTCTTTTTTATTATTTATAGAGAAAAATCAATGCAATAATTTCTGATTGCGCTTGCCTGTTTGTGATGCCAGAATATTTTCCCCAGCTAACATGGTGCTATAAAAGCAAGTTATGATGAACCTCTGAAAATTTATTGAAATTTCGAACCATTAAATAATGTATGTTTCATTCACTTCATTAAAATTAACTGATGGAAAGAGGTATTATATAAATGGTTCGAAAATACCCACGATGTTTCAGAATAACAACTTTTTTTTTAATAACTGATAACAAACCTCAATTTCGGAGCCATTATAATAATAATATTTTTCCCCTAAAGTTTCAAACTGCTGATGCCTCAATGTCAACACAATACAGCTTTTAATAATCCTTTAATTTTTCTAAACAAATGAGCCATTAATAATTAATTAGAGTCATCTTTAACAAACTATCGCCATATGACAAGCAATTAAACCAACTCGTCAACATACCGCCAAAGTTTAATGCTGACGAAAACTATATTTATAAACTGCACTGACTTCTAAAGAATTTCCCTTTGACTTAATGCTGCCTGCTTTGGCTAATAATGAAGATCTTGAAGTAAAGTAAGGAAAGAATTTTTTTTATCTTGAGCTAAGGTAAAAGTACGGGGAGTAATTTGCTAAACGAACAACGAATTACCCCAAGGAAAACATCCCTTATCTTCAGGATTGTTACACTCGTTCGGGTCACTAAAAAACTAATTCGAGTTGTTGCAATGAGGTAACAAAGTTTATTTTCTCTTTTACGTAAAAAGATTTCTTAATTAAAGAGGTGTGGGGGAGAGGGCATTTCTGCACAGTCTCCAGAAAAATCTCTTATCAGCTAATTCGATTGCATCAACAATTTCGGAAGCCGCGTCTTTTCACAACTTAATAAAGATTTCAATATTTTCCTTTTTCTCTTAAATTATGACGGCACTATTTCTTAACTAAAGACAGGGGCCAATTTGTAGTGTTACTTTTGAGATTATCAGAATTTTTTTTTCTGTTTTTGTTTTTGTTATTTAAGATAATAATTGGGCTACATGTCTTTAAAAGATAATTGAATAAACTGAATTTAGAGTCAATAAATTTTCATTACATTTTGATTAATAATAATGAAAGTTGCTTAATTATTTTGTTTAAATTAAACGAGCATTCGATTAATTGTCCATCCATTTTCAACTGTTAGCAGCTATAATATAATATTTAAAAAATAAAAAGAGCTGGCTTTTATTAACAAATTTACAAAAGTCATTATTTGAATTTTCCTCTAATAACAATTCCTAACTATTTTTTCAAGTGGTACATCGTGATTAGTTTATTAAAGTTTGCTTAATTGTCATATCGGCCCTAATCATTCCTCCAAATTGAATATTTTTTAGACAAGTTTATGTGTGGGCGGGTGCATATATGTGCGCATAATTTATCTACAATGAATAAGTAGTAAGAAATACGTCAGTCTACATCGTGACACAAGAGCAGAAGAGTAAGAAATTTTTCCTTTCGGTGATTTTGCTATGAGATTTGAATGGGGATTTCGTTGTCACGCATCGATTTAGGATAGGGAATATTAGGTATCGTGGAAAGAATGTTGTAAACAGTAAGGATTTTTATCCCTTCACTCGGAGCGTGAGAAAAAGTTGAGACCAGCAGTTTTATAGAGTGCCTATAAAAAAGGGGGAATTGGATCAGGAAATAAGAAAACATTTTAGAATGTAGTTGATATGGGCTAAATTGAGGTGAAAGTTTAGAAATTAATTAGGATTTAAATTATATTAAGAGATATTATACATACGTATGTATGTAGAACTTGACTTGTTAAATGTTTGAGTTGTCGTTTTTGCAGACAAACGAACGTAACTCTAAATATGATTTCTTTGAATTAAGAGGGAAAGATGTCTACAACCTGAGCATTTATCAAAATCTTGAGATCAAATTTCTTAATTATTAAAAACATTTCTCTTTTTGTATACTTCCTATAATAGAAAGTTAAAAAATGCTATCAAATTCGCATCCATCTTTTGAATATTTTTAATGAAATAATTCGCTAGATTAATTAGTGTATCACGGCTTATTTCATTAAATTCAGTGTATCATGAATCTTTTCGTAAAATTCATTACAACATATTAAAATATCCCAACCTAAACAGTTCGTATTTTACCATTCTTGTCGTATGCAAGCACTTGACGTTTCTCAAATTTTTATGCCTTTCTTAACAGCCTGTAAGAGGGGAAGTGTTTTCTTAAAGAAGGGTAAAACTCCCTTTAGACTTCAAGGATTTACGTGTCTTAGGTACAAATCTTTCAGAAAACATAGGAACCGCATAAACGCGCAAAATGTGAATAAAACCAAAATACTTTTTCTGTGAGGTTAAAAATTCTTCACCGACACTTATTTAACGTGAAGTTTGCATTCAAAGATTATTTTAAATCCATTTTTGATTATAAGTATATTTAATTTATCGAAAATAGTAGAAGGAGAAAAATTGAGAATAAACATGATCGAATTACTCAGTGCTACGGTTTTGATTTGCATAAAAAATCTGATAAATGACTGTGGTCATGTTGAATGATAATGCAATTTATGACATAGAATGTTGTTGCATTCATTTCATTTTGCATCATAATGAATGCTATAGCATTTACGTTTGCGAACATGACGAGAGATATACAGTTTCTTTCATTGAGTAATTTGTTTGGGAAAAAAATGCCTAAATACCTCTAATCTTGGAACAAGATAGTGGTTAATGCCAGTGAAAAATGTTGTCAATTAAAGTTAAAATGATTTTTCTAAAAGTTAGTGTCTAAATAAAGCAATTTTTCTAACAAAACGTAGAATTTGACAAAAAGAGTATTGCCACATATCGTGTTTAAAATTAATTTTGAAATATTTTGCTAGAATTGTAATAAAAAATTTGCGGATATAAAATTAGTGTCACTGAAATTCTAATTTCCAGATTGTGTAAAAATAGTTTTACTGCGATAATATGTTAAAATGTGCTAATTAAAAAAATTTTAAGACTTATGTTAATTTTTAAATAGTTAAAAATCTAATTAAAATTTTGAAAGTCCTTTTCATAGTGACCTCCTTTTAAACAAAAAGCAACTATGTGCCAAATTGTTGCATAAAAAATTCTGAAAAATGATTAAGGTTACATAGAATGAAATTTATGCAATTTATGAATTAGAATGTTGTTGCATTCATTTCATTTTGCATCATAATGAATGTCATAGCATTTATGACTATGAACATGTTAAGAGAGAGATGCTTCTTTCATAATGTAATTTGTGTTGGGGAAAATATCTATATACCGAACCTCTAAACCTCTTGATGCCAATTTAAAAATATAGTCAGATTAATTAAAGCTAAAATGATTTGTTTTAATGTTGAAATAAATAAATTTAAATCCAGTTTGACTCTGGCACAAAGCATGCGAGTGAAATGTTGATGAAACAATAAATATTACCTCAAAGCATGTTAAAAATTAATTTTAAAAAATTTGTCAGAATTGTGGCGAAACTTTTGCGGATATCAAATTGGTTTTACTGAAAATTTGATTTCCAGATTGTGTAAAAATACTTTTTCTGCAATAATATGCTCCGAGTAATTAAAAAACGACGCTAAAATTTCATTTAATTTTTAAATAATTAAAAATCTAATTAAAATTTTGAAATTTCTTTTTGTAGTAACTTTCTTTTGCCAAAAAGCCAAATTTGTGCCAAATTTTGTGGCTCTAAGTCTAAAATTCTACCTTGTAAAATACCAACTGTTAATTGAGATTTGCGCAAATTTATATCAGAAAATATAACAGTTATATCAAAATATTATCATGGCAAAATATTTTTGCCCTGAAATTATTTTTAATTAAGAAATCATATATGTAGTAATAAATTTAGAACACTGAAGTTGAATTTTTAAAGAGATATTTAAATTTAAGCAACAGCAGAAAAGGTTTATATATAAAAAAAATAGGATTTAGAAGAAAAAGCAATTTCATATTAATATTTATTTAGAAATACAATAGCATTTATAAATTTCCATAATAAGAACAATTTTTCTTACAACAGTAGTCCGCAGTGACGAATACTTCAGCTTTAAAAAGTGATGTCAAAACTCAGAATCTGAAATAAGTATCTGAAGATAAGAAATAAGTACATCTGGAATAAGTATGCAACTATAACGCTTGGTTTGAAGATAATAATTCTCATTTGGTTTAAATAAATATAATTAGCAGTAAGATAAGTAATTATTTTGTAACCGTAAATCATTATGCGTAATTCAATTATCTCGGATATTGATACATACACAACTCGGCATTTTCATTTCTTTCAAACAACTTGAGAAAGAGAAAGTATTGCTATCAACAAAAAATTTCTTTCGGATATTTCAATAAACCGCCAAGTTTCCGACCATCCTAATAAAAAGAAGTCGTTTATGTAATTAAGTCTGTACACCCAATAACTGAAAATCGAAATAATCTAGATGAGCAGTTGAATTTAGTATGTGGTCCGGTTATTTAAATTGTTTATTTTATTTTGGCATATTAGATGAAATATGCCAAAGGAAAATCTAACTGCTCATTCATCAACGTGTGATAATTGAAAGGTAATACAAAAACGCAATTAATAATTAAAATAATTAGGATAAAATTATGTGCATGAATTTTATCGTAATATGGTTTTTAAAATTTGGACTAAATCCGCCAAATGATAAACGGTCTATTTATTTTTCTTTCATGTGTGAACTTCATTGTTCAAATATTGACTTCTTGGATTAATAAAACTGTATATGTAATTTTCAAAATAAAATCTTATATCTCATACAACAGAGATTTTCTTGTGCTGAAATTAGAACTTCCCATATCAATTTATGAAATTTTTGATCAAATCCATCAACGGGCATCAACTATTTAAAAATAGTATTGGGTTGTTCGGAGAGTAATTTCGCTTTTTCCCGACAGAGGATTTAATTGTATTTTTTGCACCCAACTTCACATTTGAGCCGTATAATTTTTATATGCTTTGAGAGCTGATATAGCAAGGCTTGTGTGTGAAAAATTCCAATTAATTCTACGCAGTAGTTTTTGGTTGGTGACCTTTTAAATATGAAGAGCGATAAGCAGCATTTTCGACATATCTTACTGTTTTACTACAGAAAGGATAAAAATGCTATTCAAGCCAGAAAGAAATTGACCGATGTGTATGGAGAAGGTGTGTTGACAGTACGCCAGTGCCAGAACTGGTTCGCTAAATTTTTTAGACGGTAAAACCTTCACCTCAAATGAGGAGGTCAAAAACCACCTCGATCAGTTTTTTGGCAGCAAAGACCAAAAATTTTCTGAGCGTGGAATTATGCTACTACCAGAAAGATGGCAAAAGGTGTTGGACTAGAACGGCCAGTATATAATTTAATAAAGTATTTGTTTATTATACGAAAACTGTCTTTCATTTCCACAAAAAAAAATTACTTTCCGAACAACCCAATACTTGGTTCTCTTCTATTTGTGACGAGGCTAATTTAAAATATACTGTATTAATTAATCAAACTAAAAGTCAAAATATTTTAGCAAGTTCTTTGTTGCGGTGTGCACTGGTGGGTGCAGTAACTATGTAGAAAAAGGGATCTAAAGTATACATAAATATGAATATGTTCAATATATTATTATGGAAAAATCAGAAATATATCTAGCGTGTACGGTGGAAATACCAATATGTTTAGTAAAGAATAAAGTCTCTTTATTCTACAAAAAAAGCATCAAAACGCAGTAGCAATGCACAGTCGGGGCATTCATAAGGTAGTGTAACAAGTTGCTCAGGGAGAACTGGCAGAAGATCAGTACTCCAAAGAGAGACTAAAATATTCTTTCGAGCTTAACTCATCTGACTCTCTAGTTCCTTGTATGCGTCTGTACTTTTTATAGCTCCCGTGACAGGGTGTAGAATGTTCTAGAAGATATGAAGAACTCGAGTCTTAATAACGATATCTCCAAGATTTTCGAATAGTTAGAATCCTTCATTTTTGTTGTCAAAGCCAAAAAAAGTGTTACAGAGGTGTGGAGTCATTAACTATGCATTCATTCAGCGACCATTTCTTGACAGATTTTTATTCTCACAACTTTTTTTATTTGAGTTAAAAATAGCAGTGACTTTGCAAATTTGCAATTTATTTCTAATGATGCATACAGTTCCATACCTTTTGACTATTTTGTTTTCAATTTGCTGAACTGTTATTTGTTGAACGTAGAGAACGAGATCTTGAATTTGTAAAGTTTTCCTTACTGCTATATTTGTCCTTGTGTGAAAATCGTAAGATAAATTTCCATCTTTTTCCGAGACCATTTTTAAACACTTTCTGCTATTTAAATATTTAAAACCTCAATAGAGTGTAATTACGAAACAAGATATTCAATTTATGCGAAATTATATTGCGTTTTAAAGTTTTATTCTCTAAAAATTGAATGATTATTCGCTTTAAAATTGTTCTAGATATTTAGCGTTCCCTCATTGTACAAGTGTATAAATAAATGAAAGCACTGAACTAACGAAGCCAAATTGTTATTCAAACTTTGTAGCGGATAAATAACTCTGCTACCTTCTCTTTTGATACAGCAGATGGCGTTACCTTATTAACTTCAAAATATATTTCCCGTGATTCTTCTGGAGGATCATTATTAGATTGTATTCTGGTGAGTGTCGTGTATTTTCGTGTTAGTGTTTGTTTTGTCGTGCGAAATGTAACTTGAAAAATAATTGAATAACTGTTTCTGAAACTCGTCTATTATTTTCATCTATCTCATAATGAAGTCATAAAGAGTCTCGTCCCTCTATAACTTTAAGCAACCGATTTCGGTTGCTAAAGCAATATATATTAAAATCATTTGTCCCTATTAAACCTTTATTACTGATACTATAAAAAATTCCTAAAAATGTTAGTCTTTTTTATATAAAATGATATTACCGATTGCTTTTTCCTGCATAATTAAGCAAAAACGTTTTTAATCTCCTACGCTTTGAACATCTATTTCTTTCCACGTTTATCAAAGTTGTTTTTTTTTTCAGTTTTTGAACGATAGCGTCGTCGAGACACCTGTGTAGCTGTAGAATTTCATAAGCTAAAAACAAGATAGGGACAAATCCTCCCGTTTAATGATCCGTAGAATCCATTTCGATGACGAATGAGTCGGAAAAGACATTTGTTTGACTCTAAAAGAAAAGATATCGCTCAGAGAAAAATAACTTACTAAATTTTGTGACAGCAGAAGTGACAGTCTCCTTGAAAAATCAATAGTCGCGAACTGTCACGGCTGGAAATTAATGCCGGCATCAAAGAAAATTGATCGTGGTTGAATAATGTCTCACTATTGCAAACATCTGCTGTTGGTTTCCATTTCATCTGAATTGAAAAGATTTTTTATTTAATTAAAATTAATTTTAATTAGAATTTTAATTAGTTAGAATTTTAATTAGTTAGAATTATTTCATCTTAAGGTATCCAACTATGTTCGGAGATAAATCTTTAAAAATAATACATAAACAATTTTTGTTTAAAAAAGTTGAAAAGTCACCATTAGAAGAAAAAAAATGAGCTCATTAACTTTAGTTTTTGAAAGAAAATTGCTTACTTAATGAAAATTTAGCAAAATTTTTAATTTTAGGAAAAACAGAGTAAGTTAAAAAAATAAAGGAATTATTTAATTTTTATTTCACTTATATATAGTTTAAACTACATGAAATGTAACAGACCATAAGATAAAATTTATTTTAATAAATAAAAATTTCATGAGATTTGAAGCAAGTAAATGACTTTTTGTCAAAATTTGTCTATTTTTTTAATTTAAAGTGTCTGTAAAATGTGTCTGAATGAAGTTATCTTAAAACCCGAGGTCAGTCATACTCTCAAAGTTTTTGGATATATGCATACCAAAGTTTTTGGATATATGCATATATGCATAATTTTATTGAATTGATTTTGAGATATGTTTTTCATAAATCAATCATATTGAAGTATTCATTCTTCAGAAAATGGGTTTAAATATTGTGTTTGTAATTTAGTTCATCCAAATGCGGTGGAAACAAATGTAGTTTTCATACTTTTTTTTAACTAAAATGCCAAAAAATAAGCAAACTACAGCATAGTGGGTAGACAGTTAATATAAAAATATCAAATATTATTTTGTAAAATTTTACGGTAAAAATAAAATAAATAACTTATTTTCAGTTAAAAATATCACTGTTTCTGATTTCATTTTTATTTGTTGTCTGTTATTGAAACTACTGTATCTATAGTTCTATCTTACATATATTAAAAACTAAGTCTGATTTAGAATCTACGAAGTTTGGACTTTATTTTCCGATCATAAAACATTTTCAATTTTTCTGAAAAAAGCCGCTTTACAACCTAGTCCGCTACCTTAAGAATTTTAAAATGCAAGTATATGTTCTGCAAATTTTTTGACCGTTATAAATCTTGACAGAACGATACTAGACGATTTACGATACTATGATCCAGAACAGCTGTTTGCAAATATTGACATGGGTGCAAAAATACTGTGTAAGTGTGAAATACGATTAAGTTTATTTCACAAATGTTTGCATTCATTGATAATTTTTTTTATTATCATGTTAAAACATGATGCTGTTTTGGTTTGGAGTTTGTGAAGCCTCAAAATGCAAGGGCAGAAAATTGGCGATTTATTGCTTTTGAGGCAACAGTTTTCAGATTTAAAGATTATTAGAAAATTATAAAAAAGTTTGTGACATTTGGCGACTTATCGCCAACAAAAATTTACAACTAGGAGCGAATGTCCACTATGTACCCGATTCTCGTTGTCTGGCCAATAAAGGGCAGGGTCGTAAGAAGTTAACACCCGAAGATGCAAAAAGAAGATAACGGGAATCATCGAAGTATCAAAAGGTATATATATATATATATATAATGATGATGATAATAATAACATAATTTTTTTATTCCCAATTTATCTAGATGACAAAAAAAATTTTGGATCTCGAAAGATTTTGAGATTAAAAAAAATCATCTCTCTTCTAAAAATTAACGATTATGCAATACAATAATCACGTGATCATTCCATACCAGTTTAAACCGGATGTTCGCAAAAAAAATATCCCTTCTTGCCTTGAGAAATAGTTTTGGAGCTCGACCGATTTTGATAAAAGAAAGAAAGAAAAAAAAAACTTTTTTTCAATATCAACGCATATGTATTCTGATAGACACGTGATTGTTTCAAACCGGTTAAAATTGGTTAAGGAATTAAATTAATTAAGGCAAACATTAGCTTATAAAAATAATAATGTTCTCATATGATAATTTGAAATTTGCGATAGCAGATTTCAATTTTATATATATAATTTTTTAATAATATTTATTTTTTAATAATATCTTTTTAATAATATTTATTTTTTAATAATATCTAAGTTTTATAATATTCCAAACGGTTCAAAGCTTAAAGATCGAGGAGATAGGCAAGAAGGAATACATGAATCAAACACAGAATTCATAGAACCTTTGTTCTAGAGGGAGGGAGGATTTATTCTAGTTCCAAGTACAGTGCATAGTTTGGCCTCTTTTCACTTTGTGTTGGTATTGAATTCTGTTTCTGCAAATCATCGATTCCATTGCAAATACCTTGACAACATCATTATCATATATGGAATAAACATAATTCTACCACACAGACCTTTTTTTTCCTTCTTTTGTCTGCTTTGACTCAAAATATATTCATATTTGATTTTAACAAGCAAAAACAGGATTATCAATTCTTCTAAGGCTTGCCATTGTGTGGAGGTGTGTGTGTGTGGGGGGGTGCTTACTTGTTTTATGACAGAGAACTTCAAACAGTCATCCTTTTCACCAGCTAAAATAAATCATCATTAGGAGTGCAAGTAACTATTGGGTGACAATTTTAATAAGGGTCAACAAGTTTGGCCTCAAAAACAAATTACATATTTGATCTAAGTAGATATGTTTTTGAAGAATTCGCATTAAAACTAAAATTTAATGCATATCTGTATTTCTAATGAATAAAATTATGCACCAAATTTCAAACATGTAAAGTTTTGCATTTTTGATAATCAGTTCAGTTGCACTTGGACAGGCTGACTTTTCTTTGACAGAGGTCGTCGCAAATGTGATAGAAATGTACAAATTTGAAATTAAGTCTGTAAACCAAATTTTATCCCTCTAGCTTAATGTATTTTAAGTTATCATATTCACAAACAGAGAGTTGTCCAAATTTTACAAATGTATTTATGAATTCAGGCAGATCTGAAAGATGAAAATTCATCAAAATTTCGAGATCACTTTTTTTTTCTTTAATATTTCTAGTTTCTCTTAATATATTTCATATAATAAAAAATTAAAAGGTGTTAACAAATTTCAAAAATGGATAAAAAATGAAGTAAGTTCTAAAAATAAAAAATAAAAATAGTTATTTTCTAAAATAAGTCCAAAAAAAAAGCGTAAAATCATTATTGTAACCGTTAAGACTAGAAGTTTACGTTGCAAAATATTATAGCTTTAGGCATGCGCAGAACACCTAAGTGTTATTACATGATCAGAAAACGGCCAATTATTATAAGCTGATTATAATTTTTTCATATTCAACATTTTTAACTAACTGAAATTGTATTACCAATATGGTATGAAAAATTCATACAATATGTATAATTATTGATGTCACAAACTCCCGAACTGCTCAGGTCGAAAAATAGTTAAAAATATTATTATTCTCAATTTTTTTGTCGTCATAAATATATTTGTAAAGTCAGAAATTGCAATAATTTGATACTGGAAAAAATCAATTATTATGATCCCATGAAAATACGCTTTTGCGTTAATAAAAACAGGAAATTTAATAAAAGATATTTTCTTCTATTCTTAAATTCTGTTTAATACATTTAAGATCATTAAAACCGCATTCGTCAAAAAAGTAATTAACTTTTCTTTTCCTTTTTTTTCGAAGAAGGAATTCAATTTTTTTAATGCTCTTTATTTTAAATTAAACCGGCGTTTATATTTCTTTTAAGTTTTATATAATACATATCCAGAAAAATAATTAGAAATTCAAGATTACCTATTCTGACGAAATGGAATGTAATAAATACATTTATTTTTCTGAAAGCGTTGAAAATATGCAGAAAGAATAATTAGAACTACGTAAAATAAAATAAATTGAATTCATTTAATTTTTCCTTTATTTATTGCATTTAATATAATTTAATTTCGGAGTATAATTGGAAATAGAAGAACTAATATTAAAAATAAAATTTTGTGAACAATAGCAAATCGTTTTATTTAGGGGTTCAGTTGTTGAAATGTTGAAATGTGAATTTTTAAACTTAAGCTAATTGAAAAAATTAATAATATATTGATAATTCTTATTTATTATTTTATTTATTTATTCGTTTTCTTTATCTATATTGATTAAACAGATTTTATAAAGCTATGAAATTGGATACAAATTGGCTATTTAATCTATTATTGGACTACTATTACTTCAATTTTTTGGTAATACCCGGCTTATCAAGCTATAAATCAAATCAAGAATAATGGTTTGGCTATAATTGCAATACTACTTGTAGTTATTACATATAAAATAGTGCAATGTGTATGTTATAGTCATTGTGATTTATCGGTTTTTATTAACAAAATGTGATTAATATATTGCATTTTCCATTTATTACTTATAATTATTAATTATTATTTATACTAATAACGTTTATCTCTAAAGATATATGAGTTAATTAATAAAAAATTAAAACAAAATTTGAACCAGCTAAATTATCAGTTAAAAATGCCAAAGTTCTAACTGTTCTTCATCTTTATTTTTCACACTGTTTTTATATTAATTGTCCTTTATATTGTTACGAAATTTTCTGCCGGGGTTCGTTTGGATAGTGGGAGTGATATGGTGTAAAGAACGCTCAATCAGCAGGCAGAAGTAGAATAAAAACAACGACGTTTATTTACACGAATACACACAGAACAGCACAAAAACAATAACTATATACAGCATAGAGACGACTATCTTCACCCGAGACGTGTAGCATACAACAGCACACACAGCAGCATACAACCAGAATCTACTGCAGACAGTAGCGCACAGCTCAGTTCAGCACTAGCTTGCCTCAGTCGCTTCCGACTCTGGCTCGGATTACTGACTTGACTTCGCTGCTCTCGAACTCGGACTACTGGCTTTTCCGCTCCGTCTTCGGACTACTCCGTCGTCTCTCACTACTGGCTTCGTCGTCTCCCTTGGCAGCGGCGTCCGCTTCCTTTTATAGGTCTCAGGAGGCGGGGCTAGAGGCCTCTCAACCAATCAGGAACGTTCGAGGCGTATCTCGGTTCCTACTGGACGGATCGGGAAAATTCTCGAAGTTTCGAGTATTATCTATTTTGGCGCCAAAGTCGCCAAATTCGTCGCCAAGTCGCCAAATGGTCGCCAAGTTTGTCGCCAAGCTCTGGGACCTCCGACGCGCTAGTCCCATTCAGATGACTGTAAAACTTTCTTTCTATTGATGGAACAAACTATGCTGGGAAGCCGAATTGCAGGTTTGTAACAATATCATTTCCGTTGATAACATCCTTCTCTACACTTATGCAAAGCGTACAGTGATGAATAAAATATCAAAAAAGCTAAGATTTTGTGATAAAATTTGACATAGCCTATTCAGTTAACATCAAAATGCATTGTTTTTACTTCCTTATATACGAAATATACAAAGAGAAAATATTGTTATCGCCCAAAAATGTAAAATTTTGATGAATTGAAAGAATTTGATGAATTTCCGTATTCCAGACCTCTCTGAGTTCGAAAGCACATTTTGGTATTATGTCTGTTTGTTGGTTGGTTCATTTATCCGTAATGAAAGCATCTCAAACACACTTTCAGCTAGACAGTTGACATTTGATGCACAGTCTTTACACCAAATTTGTAATTTCTGTCGAATTTTGGTCGAAATCTATTCAGAGGAAATCTACCTCTCCTGCTATCCGAATATAAGTTAAGTTACAAAATAAAGAGAATAAAATGGATAAATGTTTGCCTTAATTTTTTTTGTAACATTTGAAATGTAGATGCTTATCAAAGTTAGAACAAATACATCAAAGAGTTGACTTTCTGTTGGTCTGCAGTTTCACAACCATGTAAATGGGATAATAAAAGAAAAACAAAAAATTTACATTTATTTCAAATTTTATATGTGATTACAATCGCAGTTTTGCTTCAAATTTTGGCTGCAGTCATTTGGAACAAAAGCTTCTAAAACACAAATTTAATTTTTGAGTACTATTAATTTCATGCCGAAGATTAATCGCCAACAAAATCGACAAGGATCTCACTACATATTTAGAAAAAAGGCTAAATTCGCACCAAAAATTAATACTTCGTAACTATTGTTCTCCAATGCCATGCAAGACATTCACAATCGTGCGCAAGATCCAAAATTTTAAGCAGGGTGAAGGGGATCAGAGAGTATGTGAAAAGAGTTTGGACAGATACACCCACTGGCTTAATCTATGTTGTCCCTCTCACTTAAAAGGGTTTAAGTGAGTGGGCGAATTGTGGTATAAAATGTCAGTTAGTCTGTAAATAAGCCTAAGGATGTGAGGTTACATCATCTTGGTTCTTTTTCTGAATACTATTTAGTCTCGCATTTTTAGAACAACGAGAGTTTCCGTGTTCTTGAGTTGAGCATGGCAGTTAAACAGTCAGTGCTAATTGTTTAAGGTATTTTGAGAATGAGTGTCCTATATATTATTCTTATTGAAAACTTATTCTTTTCTCAACTAATATAAAGCTTACAGCAATGTATAATGTATAAATGGATTGAACTTTTTACTGAATTCTGGCATATGATATGTTCAAGATACAATAAAACATATCATAGATACTATGGTACCATGCCATAAGAAGTGATCCATCTCACCAAAGCATCCAAATTTACGAATGGACAATCGAACAAAAACCTCGTACGAGACGGCCAGAGAACTCGTACCTTTAAAAATTATACATGGATATCCTATGTAAGACAATGGTACAATATATGTTTATTCACTAATACATTTCAAAACAGGAAAAATCTGATTGATGAAAGAATCTCAAAATAAGATCGCGTTCTAAAAATGTAATTGAAAGTTAAGAATTTTTTTAAACCAATGGAAGTGGTCTCCCTAAAACTTCCCCGTGTATTCTGTAACAAATGCATTACCTCAGAGAACGCCTTGCAAGGCCATAGCGTTCAACATTTACGAAATATGAATATTGGGTGTGAATTTAGCGTTTTTACTGAATCTATTGTGTGGTCTTGGCGCATTTTTTTAGCGATTAATCCCCGGTATGTGGATGATAGTATCCAAAAATCGATATTGTGTTTTATACACATTTTTCCAAACGATTGAAAAAGTTTGAAACATAGCTATTGCTGCAGTGACAAACTTACAATCCGATACATTAAAATCATTCCATTTTTTAATGATCGCGTTTACAGGTTTCTGAACATACAGACTGCAAACTACTTTTTGGATTTGACTCACAATTTGATAGATGTCTATACTATTGATTTTAAATCTGTGTATCAAATTTTATCTCTCTAGATGTCTCCGTTTGATACTTAAAATTATATTCCAACAGGTAGACAAACAGACTTCTTTTGGATGGATTTTGCTCAAATAGATATCTACAAAGTGTATTCAGTATAAAGACCGTATGCAAAATTGCATCAGTCTGACTCATCTTGAGTCATATTTATCACATAATCTTTGTAACATTGGCAAAAGTGACATTGTCCAAAATTGCATTTCTCGAATTCAGGGAGGTCTAAAAGGTGGAAGTTCGTGAAAATCTCGATTTCGATTTTTTTTTTGATGATTAAAATATTTTCTCTGTACTACGCATGCGAGAAAATAAAAAGTAATTCGTGTCCTCAGCTAACTTATACCTGTTTGTTTCTGTCATCCTTTGACAAAGTTAAACTGTATAAATCATGCAACTTAAAGCTATGCAATTTCAATGACTTAATAGATAGCTAATTCAGACAAATTAGATATTTTATGGAGGTGGTCAGTTTTGAGTTTAAAAATATCTCACCCATTTTGAATTATAGTTAATTGGTAAGTAATATTATTTAAGAAGTTCAATAATTTTTCAAACGTCAAATTTTCAAGCGTTATCCAATCATAAAGATACCACCAACGTACATGCTTTACTCGGGGGGAAAAAAACACATCCAATTTACAGCGACACTTTTCAATAACCGAAATCAATAAACTGGAACAGTCAATGCAAGAGTATTTTACCAAACATTTTCCCTTCCAGCTATATTTTCCGTCCACAATAAGACTTTCATTAAAAGTCATCTAGGAAATACGAAACCATTTTCAGAAGAAAAAAAAAAATAAGAGACTCATAGTTTAGTAAAATGTTCCATAATACCCTGCAGCAAGTGGGTGTCGTTAGTTTTCGTGTCGCGCTCGATTAGTGACGAAGACCCCGTCCTCGCGTGACCCGAGAGGGATGACCGCTAAGTGACCACTCGCCCGTCGACGCCGATGCATTAATAACGTGGCTAAAAGTCCCACCACCCTCCCGGCGCCCGCCGCAGTTGCAGAAACAGAAAAAAAGTCAGTCATTTATATCCTCAGGGAACTGTCGCCTGTGGGAGGAACTGAGTGTTTTTCCTTTGATCAAAAATAAACGGGTCTCGACATAGAAATCCATGCTTCTGAATAGGAAATAGAGATAATTCAACAAGAATGAATTTTGTGCTATTTAATATGAAAGTTGATTTAAAAATTAAATAATCCATATACAATATTATCAAGAACCAACAATACTAACACATTACTATGTATTTAAAACAATTGTCAAAACAAATGAACCAGTCTCCAGTTCTAACTACTAGATCGATATCGCAAATTTTTCTTTTGTATGAGATTTTATGGCATCTATATATATCCTTCAGGGTCGCTTGTCCCGTATCACTCCCTGTTTCTTATAAAAACCAGAAAACACCACATCTCTGTACATTCGTTATGAGAAAAAATTATGTTCCCAACTCCAATCTCTGAACTGATTTTGCTTTTATTTTTATTTATTTATTCTGGTCGAAGCCTCTTAACATCTAAATTCTAAGATTGCCTCTCTCCTTCTTGTAATTTCGAGTGATATTGGGAAAAAATTACGTGACAGAGCATACCAGATTCAACAATTGGGTCAATTTCGGTACTTTTGCTCAAGAGCAAACCATTCAGAGTGTATGCCATGAATATTGAACCTCAGAACCATGAACCGCAGCACAATATACCTGAGAATCATGTATATTTTGCAAGTATAATTTAAAACATTACTTACATTTTATGGGATAAGATTGGTCTTTGTAATGGCCAATTATAAATCGATGCTATTATTATAGTTGGCGAATGAATCTTTATCGAAGATAGCCAGTCTTATTCACTTTCATAATTACCAAAAGGACTTTTTAACCTCAAAAATGTCATTAAACCTCCAAATGAAAAATGTTCGAAGATAGTACCAACTGGAATTGTATCACCAAAACTTTCTATCATGCAAACTAATAAAGATGTATCTACACTCACCATGCATAAAATCCTAGTCTTTGGAAAAAGTGTTAACATTACGGGTATTTAGCTTTTAATTTTCCTCCTCTGCGCATGAGTACTTGTGTTACGTATTATAATGAAGAAACTCCATTATATATTTTTATCACAATTTTAGTTTCAAAAAATGTAAAAGGAAAGAAATTAAAAATCTATCTTTTAGAAAAAAGAAAAAAAGAAATCGTTTTTTTTTTTACCAAATTTTCTATAGAAACCCAAATATAGTAATATACAGGATGATCAGAAAATTACAGGAGGTATTCAGAGTCCTGTAGCGTTTTATGTACTAGACGAAATATAACAAAATTTGGCCACCATACTCATTAAAGTATGATGTTTCGATTTATTAAGAAAAAAAATTATTATCAAAAAACGCCGATAGGGAAAATCCTGACGTTGCAAGCGCATGATGTGTAGAAAAAGAATATATAACTGCCAATGAAAACAGTAAATAGCAACACACTGAGTGCCAATGAAAAGCGTTTATTATAGCAACTTACAAATTTGGGGCAAGGTGACCACCAACTTGATGTCCCAATAATTGCATGCGGTACACGAGGATTGACGATTGTTAGCGGCATATCGGCATTGATTCGTCTGACATGTAACGTTATTTGATCTTTTAAAATAGGAATGTCAGGAACATGCCCTTGATACACAATGCCTTTCAAGTGAACTAGAACCACCTCACAAGCAGAAACTGTCAAAAATCTGATGAGTGTTATCAGTTAATGAGTGTTATCTTATACGGACCTTATGCAATATCTTCTGCATCTTTGAGAACGGGGTATCTGTTTGTCGTGATATTGAATGTGCGCTGTTGGTACCTTGCTTATTAGCTATCGCCTGACCCATAACGGCAGTTTAACTTCTTCAAGCTGTTCCTGCGTGATAACTTTACATCCTCGGCCAAGTTGCACACCAAGAATCTCTGTTGTTTCAAATCTTTCAGCCATTCATCTTAAGTTAATTATGGTCATCGGTCCTCTACGTAACTGTTTCAACTGCCGCCGGTATTCACGAAGAGTAGCACGGGCATTTCCATCCAGCTGATAAAACAGCTTAACTAATGACAAGTTCTCGTAGTGACAACGCCATCTTGCAGAATAACTTGAATTCCAGCAACTTTTCCTTTTATCCTCGATATCGAGTCACAAAGTACCCGTATATGCAAAATACATAATAAAGTTTTTGTTCGCAGTGCCAGGATTTCCTCTGTCGGCGTTTTTTGGTACTAATTTTTTTTCTTGATAAATCGAAACTGCATACTTTAATATACAGGGTGGTTATAATTAAAGTTACCCTGTTTATATCTACGTAATGTCCGCTCTAGTGGAAGTATGTCGAAGAAACTTGATACTTAGGTAGTATAGACCATGGGGAACAGAAATCTGCAATAAAAAAAAATTTAGTTCCAATTTCAACCGCTAGGTGAGAAGGCAGTGCATGAAACACACACACACACACACAATTTGGAACTTAAAAACTTTATTTAATTACAATATATGCTCAATGTGCATTCCATTTTCGTCAACCACATGTTCAAAGCGTATTATGGCGTGTTCAACAGTGGCATGAAGGGTTTCTCGATCAATTTCAGCAACAAGACGTGTTATACTTGCTTTCAATTCATGCAGAGTCCGTATGCTTCCTCCATAGACACGATCTTTCAGGAATCCCCACAACCAGAAATCACTGGGATTCAAGTCCGGAAAACGCGGAGACCAGGCAGTTGTAAAACTTCTTGAAATTATCCGCTGATCTTCAAAATGGGCACGAAGCAATGCTGTCACAGGTCGAGCAATGTGAGGTGGTGCACCATCTTGCATGAAGACAGTAGTCCCTAAACATTCTCGTTCTTGTAACGCAAGAATGACTTGCTGCTGCAAAGGTCGCGGTAACGGGCAACCGTAACGGAACACCTTTCAGAGCCATGAGACGTGTTCTACTCAAAAAAAAAGGACCAAGAATGAAATCAGCAGTACAACCACACCATACAGTAATGTAATCAGGATGTAGAGAATGTTCATGCACATCATTAGGACCCCATAAGCGACAGTTCTGAGTATCAATTGCTCCGCCTAGGGTAAAATGAGACTCGTCCAGACACAAAATGTTCCAATGCAATGAATTGTCAACGGCAATTCTGGCTAAAAAAAATCTAGCAAATTGATCTCGTTTCTCCGGGTCTACAGGATTCAGTGCTTGCACATGATGGATGTGTATGGATACCACTTTACAATGGGTCGAAGAACTTTTCTCAATGTAGACCAAGGGAGGGACAAATCACGTGTCACCGCTTGAGAACTTGATGAAGAATATTACGAATCATACGCTCTGTCAACACGGCAAGAGCGACATCTGCAGTTTTATTTGAAATCCGTTCCTGTTCTTTTCCTTGTACCACACCCAACTCTCCAGTCTCTTCAAATTTAATAATCATTTTTTTCAAAGCCTGCCTGGACATAGGCCCTTTTCGTAAGTCTTTCAAGCACCGATATTCTCGCAGTGCAGCTGACAAATTATGCTTTTCTGATAAAACAACTTTATCAGTAAAGCTCTTCCTTTCTTCTCTACTGACATGGAGAAGAATGACTTTGCAGCAATGAGTACTGGCTTTTTAAATTACTCTAAATTTGCATAATGGCCTTTATCGTACTTGAAAACCGCCATCTATCGGCCGAAATTTGAACTAATTTTTTTTATTGCAGATTTTTTTTCCCCATGATCCATACAACCTAAATATCAAGTTTCTTCGACATCCTTCCACTAGAGAGGACACTACCTAGGTCTAAACAGGGTAACTTTAATTATAACCACCCTGTATATGGTGGCTAAATTTTGTTATATTTCTTCCAGTACATAACACGCTACAGGGCTCCGAACACCTCGTGTGTGTGTGTGTGTGTGTGTGTGTGTGTGTGTGTGTGTGTGTGTGCGTGCGTGCGTGCGTGCGTGCGTGCGTGCGTGCGTGTGACTTATTTATCTAAATCATTACATTTTTTTTATCGTGTTAGCATGCAGGAGAATGTGAACAACCAACATTCTGACAGATTTTATTCAAGTCTACGTTTTAGATTTTAAAGCGTCATACCAAATTTCATTTCCCTTTTATTTATTTATTTACTAGCCGCCTTCGGCGACCAGCCGGTTCGCCAGTATTACCGCTCGCTACAATTTTCAATTAAATATTTTAAGTAACTGGTCTCTTAATAGATTCTCAAACAAAACATTTTTAATCTTCAAATTTTGATAGTCATACCAAACTTGTACTGTTGTTTAGATCGTTTCGTTCAATTTACTATAGATATTTTGCTAATTTTTTGTCATTTCCGGTAAAACTTCAACTTTAATTTAAAGTGGAAATGATGAAATTGCAATTAATATAAAGATATTTTTTAATAAAACCAAGCGTTTTATTTTATTTATCATCTTTATTGTTACTTATTTATTATTATTATTATTGAATATGAGTATTGCTAACAGAACCGCTCGGTATATAAGTCTTATGTGAACTACAAAATATTTTTCATAATTTATGTAATATCTCAAAGAATAATTCAACAAAAATTTCTCAGATTCAGCATAAAATTCAGTTTTTAGTTTTGCTTTCAAAAGGATTGAAATGAAATCAATAATAATATTTTGTTCCGGCCTATAAATATATTTCAAAAATTATGAAGTCTAAATTTAATGCAGTAAGGTATCATATTCTGAGAAATATTCTGGACACACAAAAGTTTAAATAAATGAATGAATGTTTCTATTTTCTACGATCAACTAAGACTTATTTATGAAGTTTTGAATGTTAAAAATTTAGAAAAACTCAACATTTTCATAATCTTAGAATAATTAATCTTGAGAAACCTGCGCGCTGATTGGCGCAGTTTCTTTGAAACGATTGATGGAAAATCTAAAATTATCCTTTTTTTTTTAATTGAATAGTGATATTCAAATTTTCATAAATCAGTCAGTTTAAGTAGTGATTGATTTAGTTGATTGAAAATTAACGCTTTTTATTTAAAATATTAGTGTTTCAAGAACATTTTGTTAATTGTGATTTCCACAGCAGAAGCTTTATGTAAAATCAAAAATTCGTTATTTATTAGAGCATTTATTGAATCAAGTTACATAAAATATAATCATTTTCCATTTAGACCATTTTAGCAGATCTTAGTCTAACTAAAGGTTTACAAATTAGCTGTGTGACCCTGATTTGAATGGATATCCTGTTCATATTAAACAAAACTTGCCTTAAAATAAAACTGATTTATTGGATTAATAATATAGTGTGTAAAAGATCATAAAATAATTTTTCTTGAATTTATTTTTTAGA